>OZ023159.1:14428706-14813706 GCA_963678695.2 Diplodus puntazzo
ACTTTCTTATTACCCTAACCTTACAAAGTATTTACCTCTCTAATCCTAACCAGGTATTTTAATTACCTTAAACCAAACCCAGTATTTTAGTTCCCTACACCTTACCAAGTACTTTAGTTCCTTAAACCCATTCAAGTATTTTATTTCCCTAAACTGTCAGTTTTGTAAGTTAACAGTGTAATAGTATGCTCCAAACAGTACTTGAGCTTGAGTCTTCTGAGTGACAGTCCTATTCACAATCCACTCAACCACAACAACTAGCTCCAGACATTGTTTTCATCACCCTTCATCACTTCCACAAGATGAAATGATGTTCCAGGAACAACACTGCGATATTGGATACACCAATGTAATCATAGCATTTGTTTGAATCCTGCAACCACTGTAGTGGACATCACATGTTTTGGCTTCCAGCAATGAAACTAAATATTTTAAAAATGTTTACTTGTCCTAGCAACTAAATTGACTGCAAGTGAAATAGTTAGGCATGGCAGACTGGAGGAGGTGCAAGAAAGCTTTTTACCAGAGTAATCATTTACCACATTGTGTGACAGTAACATACAAAATGCAGACAATACAGGATAGGAGATTGTCAGTTCCAAAGAACATTACGTCTAGAATAACATAAGCAGGATGCAACAGGAACAATACTTTTTAATAAGGTGTCATTTCAGATTTGCTGCTTTGATGCCATAGTAACTCTCATTAAGAGTGACTTTTAGAACAGCTCTGGAGGCTCTTGAAGTTTTCCTTTTGCTTCACAGTCAGACCAGACCAACTATCTGAAGAGCTGCAGTTGCCAGGAGGCGTTGAACTTTCACACCAGGCAGTATGTTGTTGCTGTGAACCTCTAAACTTCACCTGGGAGGACTTATCCGAATTTAGACCTCTAAATCCTGTCTATTTTCTAGTTCACTATTTACAGGAGTGACAAGAGTATCGTGTTTAACAAGGGGTGCACACAAAAGGGTGTATGTCCTTTTCAAATAGAGCTGTAAACTGAACCAGTAAGCTTTACTTGGGCCGTGTCTCAAACCCAATGTTGCTCTTTGTCAAGCAATGTACACTTAGTGGCATCAAAATTCAGTGTGTGGTTGCACTTAGTTTAATATTAGAAGCAGTTGAGGGTGGCAGTACATGTATGAATTGGATTGTGTTATTTTTCTTCACATAGATCATGATTAGATTTGAAGGTTGTGGTTGTGGCGTCCAGGTTCAACAAGGTTTAGCGTGCATGCACCATGTGATTATGACATTGTGGGTATTGGTCCAGGTTGCACCTCATTTTCTCTCTGCCTGTCATCCACTTTGCTGTCACTCCTCGGTGTATCATGTTTCAGAAACGTGGAGGGAATGGAACAAAATGAGCTGAATCTGAAGTGTGTTTTGACTGAGAGGCCGAGGCAGCCAAGCAGGAGTTATTCAACACCGTCGCGTCACACAGAGGATCTTTGATGCATTTCAATAAACAGTGATGATTCTCACTGGAAACTGGATCCAAGCTGCTGAGTAATTTCATCAAGGTTGCAAAGAACACTGAAATATTTGACTCACAGATGAGCTCTGTTACCGCCATTGAATTCAGATTTCTAGATGATTAAGTGGGACAAACTACATGAAAACTGCTGACTGTGGTTCGGTATCTGTCTTGCGTTAATTCATTGTGACACGTTGTTAAAACAAAAAAATCCCAAAAGTGATTCACAGTGAGAAAGCTTTCTATTTCAGCTGGTGCGCTCATTCAGAGGAACTTACAGGTAAACTGAGCATGTTAGTTGATAGATTCTCCACTTTGATTCAGACTGAAACATCTCAACACTATTGGATGGAACATTTTGTAAAGATGTCCGTGGTCCCCAGAGAAGGAGTCATGATGATTTGTGATTCTCTGACTTTTCCTTTGGCACCTGCGTGATGTTAATTTTTGATTTTTTTGTGACAACCATTAAATGGATCACAATGAAATTTGTTACAGACACTCACGTTCCCTCCAGGTGTAGCTGTACTTGCTTTGTGTTTGAGGAGGATTCACAAATGTTTACACAGGATACTGATCATGGTGAAAATGATACCGGCTGAACATCTACATGTTAGCTTTGACAATGCATGACTGGCATTAGCCTTTAGCTTAAAAGAAGGCCTCTCATTCATTTAGAAGAGGTCATTTTGAAACCCACAAATGACCAGAAAGATGGGCTCGTGCTGCAAAATAGTTGAACATCGCTTTTGATGGAATAATCCACGAGGGAATGTGGTGGTGAAATACAAGCACAAGTTCCTGGTGGATACAGTTTACCTCATGATCATTATGGAAGAAGAAGAAGAATACATACTAATCCCCTTTTGGGGTTACCCTTTAATTTACAGGCTGTTGTTACTTAGTAATATCAATACATTGCTAAGAAATAACATAACTAAATTCAGTTCAATATAATGACAAGTTGTTGAGGTAGAGTTACAGTAAAGTACTGGATAATTACAGAGTAAAATTCAAACCGAATTAAGAGGTTTGGTCGGTAATTCCAGGGGAATTAAGATAACATAATATTTTGGTTGTTACTGTGTTATTGACATTTGTATCCATCATTGCATCATAAAGGTGGGTTGGTAGCAGTTAATACTAAATTGTGTGGTCTCAAATTTTAACCGTCACCATAGTGATTATCTTTCTACTGCCTGCTAAGCATAGTGTGTATTGGTTTTTAAGTGCACTTCTCAATTGTCCTCTCAACTTTAGGAGTCTCTATGGTTTGCAGTTTCCACATTTTATTGTAAGTGTGTCATGCAGTGTGTGACTCGCACTGGTCTTGGTTTTGACTCTGTCTCGCCCTTACCGAGTCCTGGTCTTGACCACAATACTTGGTGTTGGATGGTTTAAATGCGGATGATTCATTTCTCCATTGGGATTGATAAAGTTGCGCTCTATTCTAATTTATGAAACAATTTGAAACATTTAAAACATTTTTTGCAATGGTTGAGCTTAGCTATAAAGTAAAATGCGCCCGAACAGGAGCAGCCCCATGTGTTGCTTTAATGCAGGGCTGCTTTTGGCATGAGCAGCAAACTCTCACAGAGCCGCAAGCATGTTTATAGACCCCGAGTCTTGTTTTCCCCCCTGAAGGGCTCTTGGAGAGGACAGATAAAACATTAAATAAGCCGTTGACAGGTGAAGTTCCAACTATGTGACTTACTTTCTGGGTGAGTCTCTGTAACCAGCGGGCCTGAAAGCTCACTTCTCCCAGCATGCAATGGGAGAAGGGCTGGTGGTAAAGGCTGGGTGGTCTCTGCCTGCAGGATGTTCATCCAGTGACTCCTCAGAGACCGTTCACAGAAAGAGAGGAGTGAGAGGAGTGTATTCAGGTTGGTGTGTGTGTGTGTGTGTGTGTGTGTGTGTGTGTGTGTGTGAGAGAGAGAAAGAGAGAGAGAAATGGGGGCCGAGGGGTGGGTTAGATTGGGACAACATTATCTTCTCAGCCTCACCTGGTAATTGTGCCTCGTTCTGTTCAATCTAACTGTCCATTCCACTTAGTCTCTCTCTGGCCACACACACACACACACACACACACACACACACACACACACACACACACACACACACACACACACACAAGGCGACGCGACAGACGGCCGAAGTTACACACACACATACATGCACACGTACTGGTTGAATGGATTCATGTCAGACATTTACAGTGCAGGACACACTTCACACGCTTATGGTGAGGCAAGGCAGATACCATAATACACACAAACAATACAGGAACACACATTCCTCTCAGGCTACGGCAGAGTAGATGAAACTCTCTCCACACACACACACACACACACACACAGGCACACACTCGTCGCCATGCCCCGGACCACTGCGACTGCTCTCTAGCTCACTGCTCCGAGGATGAGGGGCTCCAATTAGCTGGTCCTGGCTCTCCACTCGCTCTCATTTCTCTCTCTCTCTCTCTCTCTCTGAACCTCCCTCTCCCTTTCTCCCTCCCTCCGATCGCCCCGGCTCTGCTGTCACAGCTAATCGAGCCGCTACCACCTCCCACCGCCACAGACAGGCCTTGTCACTGCTGCTCGGCAAAGGTCAGAGCCTGGCAATTAAAGCTACCCACTGGGGGTGTGGATGGGGCGGTGGTGGCGGCGGGGACAGCAGCAGCGCCGCAGCAACCTCTCATCATGATAACCAACGGGATTAGCTGCAGGGTGCCGAGGGCTTGACACGCACACGCGAACGCACGCACACAAATGAACAGTTACAGACGCCTTGAAACAATACACGCACGAGTGGCTTTCTACAGTGTAAGCGGAGGTCAAAGGTCAGGAGATATACACACACGGGAAGTGGCAAGCACACACGTGCACTCTTCGTGTCATCTCCACAAACTCCCTCATCGACACGAAGAGACCTCGTCTCATCGCTCTGTTTAACAGTCTGCCTGCCTCTGTCCTTGTGCTCCTCACCTCTCCCCTCCTCCTCCTCCTCCTCCTCCTCCCCCTTTCCCTCATGCTTCTCTCGTCTCCCTTCTCTCTCACCCCCACCCCCTACCCTTCTCCCTTCAGCGCTCCTTCACTTCCAGCTAGACTAATCTGTGCCATCGGCCCCTCCTCTGCCATCCGTCAGAGCCCTCACATTGTTTTGACGTCTAGTTAATTCTGGCCCCGATGATTTATCAAACTCTTATTACGGCCCGCTGAAAGCCTCATTTATTGTCCTGATGTATGGTAATGATAGCCCCGCGCCACCGCCTGCCCTGAATCTTAACCAACGCACTTTTGTCCTCTCTCCTCTTCTCTTCCCCTCTCCCCCGGATCCCTCTTTCTCCCTCTGTGTATCTCCTGTATATGTTGTCTTATCCTCTGTGGCTTTGCTTCGCTTCTCCTCAGCTCTCCCTCGCTGTGTTTTCGTCTGTCTCTAGCTCTCTTTTGCATGCTCCCTCACTTCGTCGCTTCTTCCCCTTCTTCTTCTATCTTTGGCTATTGTTTCCACTTCTGAGCTATTCCATCACTGCCTCTTTTAATCCCCCGTGATATTGAGAAGTCGGTCATCTCCTGTTCCGTCTCATTCCACCTGTCTGTCCTGTTTTAAAATGAATAGCCTTGATGCTGCCTGGGACAATATTGGAATGCAGCCAGACGCTAAATATCACTGTCACGGGCCTCTCTCAACCTGATATGGACACCCCGCATCAGCCGGCACCCACATCAGAACCGTGGCCATTGAATAAAGTCACCCTGCTACACTGAGAATAGACGTTTTACTCCTGCAGCAGATCATCAAATATCGCGATCTAGAATTACCCCCGCGGCCCTGACACAAAAACAAAACACTCCTGCTGAATTATTCAGACTGCGGCAGGATCTTAGGGGCATTAGCCGTCGATGGAGTGCAATAAAAGCTGGTGAGAAATCAATGGAGCGGGACTATACCCATTGTCCACAAAGCAAGATCCATTCCTAATGTGTCTGCAGTCATTTAAATTGAAAGCTCCGTGTTCTTTGTGCTGAGGGTTGATGTCTTCCTCTCTGACGCCGCAGCCACAAGTTTATAATGGGAGAGAGGATGGAAGAAACTACGAGGAGTTATTTTCTAAAAGGCCCACATATGAAAAATGGGATTCACGCGCTTTCAAATTCACTCTTTTTTTTTTGTTCAAACCATATTTTTTTTTAAAAATTAGCCAGAATTGTTGTGAATGAAATGAAAGGTGTTTAAATCTACTGCTGATCTGCTGAGATATGTGCGGAAATGCAGGGAGAGACGTTTTTTACACTGGCTGAGGTGAAAGAATTCCATATCAGCAAAATGCAACAAAATGCGTTAGAAACACACTTGAATCTGAAAGACTTGAAAACATCTTGTTGTACATGAAGCGTGTGCCTTAAACATCCACTGCATAAAGACAAAAAAGATAGTGATGGATAAAAACATCAGATCTGTTGTGTAACGGAGAGAGAACACACCTTTTTTCAAAATATTGCATAAAACAATAGAAGGGTCTTTAAAGGGGCTCTATGTAACAATCTAAAACAATTTACCTGTATTAATCACTTCTTTACTGACCATATGTGAGCAGATAATGACTCTAAGTTGCCTTTACAAGCCTATGGATGCTTTTCTGTAGTTGTCTATTGCTGCTGGACTGTGGATTTGCTTGTGAAGAACTCGGGTGGATTTTTCCAGGACAGTCCAAATGATGTGACTCTATGCATGTTCTTGAGTGCCTCGTCTCAGTGCCTCTCTCTGCTCCGCTAACAGAAAGCAACAGCAGCTAATGTTGCTTTAGAAATGGAGTTCGGCTTCCAGCACAACAGAGGGCCACTTAAATTACCATGAACTCATTGCGCCTTCTTCTTCTGCAATCATTTAACACCCGACTGGAGAATGAGTGCCACCAACTGTTTATCTCAATGCGTCCAACTCCTATAATGTTCCTTTGACAGGTTTCCTGTAGATTTGGTTAAATGTTGCACTATACTTGGATGGATCATCACACAAAACCAACACAATTACCTGGCGATCATCACACAAAAATGTCCAGCGTATGCCCTTTTGTACTGAATTCATTGATGGATTCATGGACAAAAAGTCCAGAAAACATTAGTTTGACACAGACAAATGTGAGAAGACCTGCACCACGTGTTAGGTAACAAGTTATTTAACAAGTGCATGACTCACAACTTGCCCCAGCCAAACCCCAATTACGGCCATTGATGCATTAGAATCACATTACCCTGCGAGTTAGCTGGATTTGCAAGATCACACAAGAATCCGGGTCTGATTTGCTACATAACCTGCCCTGAATATAGTGTAGACATTTATGTGAAAAGAGAAAGATCTACATTGACTGATTGTTCTTAAGTCTAAACAAACGAAATAAACAAACTCTCTTTGTTTTCACAACTAAATAAACTAAATAAACAAACTGACCTTAAAGAACAACACAATTTCCTACTGTTTTGCTTTGTTTATATTTGGCGGACCCTGCCAACTTTGTCACTTCAAACAGTGTTCTGAGAACCTTATTTTCCTCTGAGAACAGCTTGTTTATTTACTTATGGATAACATATTTCTGAGTTTGTATTATTACCTCATACATGTTAGAGATATTATAATTCTGAGTTTGAATTTCTTCTCAAAAACTATATAGTTCCCCTTTGAACTACTTTTGTGAAAGTCAAATTCCTGGCCCATAAAACTAAGAAGAAAGAGTTACCCAGTTGTAAATCATGATTTCATGATTTCTGTTTAGGAGTCTGACTTACTACAAGCTGTCATTAATTTATCACAATAATGTCCTCTGGCATATTTGTGTCTACCAGCTTTAGTATCTTAATCGAGCTGTTTACAGAATTGAAACATTTCTGAGGCTGCAAATCATCGGCAATTTTAAAAATAAACAAACAACGAACATGAAAGTTTCTCTGCAAGATTATCCAGGAATGCAACACGCTGTTTACAAAAACTGACAAAATGAGTAAAACCGTCAACTGGCCCGCTCTTCTCACAACCTTCCTATCACCTTCCTCTCCTCTCTGGGCCCCCAGTGTCCTCACCCCACCCTGCTGCCCCCTGCACTGGCACCTGGGGGGCTTTAAATACTTTATTGGCCTGTAACATTACCTTAATGTCTCCGAGCATCTCATTCAAATCGAGGCTAATGAAGAGTGAAGGCAGGCCGTGTAACGCGGCCCGCACCAACACAAAACACATGTGGCTTCAGTGGTCGCTGCAGGTGTGTTTGTGAGTGTGTGTATACGTGTGCGTCACTCTTGATCATACTTGTGCGTGAGAGCAGGCATTAGTACGATTGTGAGCACATAGTCTTACATATGTGAGTGTGTGTGTGTATGTGTGTGTGTGTGTGTGTGTGTGTGTGTGTGTGTGTGTGTGTGTGTGTCTGTGCGTGTGCCCAGGAAGTTTGGATCCCTGGTGATGTTAATGGCTCCTGACAAACTGGGGAGAGGGACTAACAGGGAAATTGAGATCATATCGGCAGACATGTACACATGCCAGCGACTCGCAGTGCACAATACAACATGTAGGAACACACACTACACACGCACCACACACACACACATACACACACACACACACACACACACACACACATAGTTGTGGGTTGTTTCTTTCTCCTTCTCCTTCTCTCCCTCTGTCGCTTCTGAAGGATGTGTAGTGAGTGAGGTCAGGCATTAGTACTGTTATCTGATGACTGTGTGTGTGTGTGTGTGTGTGCGTGTGTATGTGTCTGTGTGTGTGTGGTGGTCAGGCCATCTATCAGCTTGCTGTCTGCCAGGACTCTCCATTAGGCCTTGGACCTGAGTGATGGCTGTGCTGGTCCTCCACTCACTGTACTGCATGCCCATATATCACACACGTACACACACACACACACACACACACACACACACACACACACACCTATACACACACCTGGGGGCTGCAGATGAATGGTGTCCGCGCTATGCTTCACATGTCACGCCGTCTGTCTGAGCACACACCTCCTGTGCACATCAGACACACACATACACACACACACGCGCGCGCACACACACACACACACACACACACACACACACACACACACAGACACAGTGACATCTTCACTCAGCACACAGGAGCAGCGGGTGGAGCTGTAGTTAGATGTGACTGCACCATGACTTCATTAAAGAATATGTATTGTTCCATTAGGCGGTGGGGGGTCACCTTTAGTGTCTCAGCTAGTCCGGCGCACCGCTCCCTCTTACACATGAAATCCAATCATCTCTCTTTCTCTCTTTTTCTGTATCCATCGCTTCTCCCCCCCACTCCTCTAATTCATCCATCACCCCATCGCTCTGCTCTCCTTGACCTAATTAAGGCAGAGACACCTGATCTTTCACCTTTCAAATGATGTCACTCGCTGGCTACTTTATCATCATCACCTCCCCCGCCTTCTCTCCTTCTTTTTCATCCGCTGTCTATCACTTTCTCAGCCCCCCACCTCCTCCTCCCCCTCTTCCATCTTTTCTCCACCTTCTCTCCCTCGCTCTTGCGCCCTCGCCCT
Source organism: Diplodus puntazzo (assembly GCA_963678695.2). Lineage (NCBI taxonomy): Eukaryota > Metazoa > Chordata > Actinopteri > Spariformes > Sparidae > Diplodus > Diplodus puntazzo. The sequence goes on from OZ023159.1 coordinate 14,437,751, forward strand.
GCCATCCATTCATCTCGCACCTTGCAATCCTCTCTCTCACCTTGCCGTCCTCCTCCTCCTCCTCCTCCTCCTCCTCCTCTACTCCACTTCTCATCTCTCCTCTCCTCAGCTCCTTATTGCTCTATCAATCTCCCTGGCAGAAGATCAATATCAACGCCGCGGCTGCTTTTCTTCCCTTCCTTCTCCGCCCCTCTCCTCTCACTCTCGAGCCCGTCTCCTCGTCTGCAGGAGGATCCTTTTTAGTAGGAAATGTGGCTCTCCATTAGGCCCTCTCCCTCTCCGCTGTTAACCACTTCCATCATTGCGTTACCGCCTGCTCTCTTTCAGCTGTTTTCAAAGGGATAAACACCCGCTTGTGCTTTATTTCCTGTGGGTCCTGTTTTCAGTTTTTTTCCCCTACATAAATCCATATGTTACCTCTGAATTATTCATGACACGAGTGTTCTTCACGCACCTCATGTCTGTTTGTGTTTGTGTTTGAGACAGAGTTAGAATGAGTTATGAATTGATATATCAGGGTTAATATAAGAATTTAGAGACTAAAGTTTAATTCAAACCATTTATATTTGAAATATGAAGAACGGATGATAAAGTAAATAGTTTGAGGGAAGCGGGAAGTCAGTCACAGCTGAGGGTGCTGAGGTTTCAGTCTGTATAATAATGTCGGTAAATGGTGTGTGACATTTTTAAAAAAAATTAATTTTGAATTGCCAGGATATTGTATTTTATCATTATTAACAATAATTTACAACAATTTAAGAATGTTTTGCACTTCAGCTGATGACAAACTTGAACATCAACATGTTATAGGTCAAAGCAGCCACATCAACTACATACAACAACAGCAAGGAGATGAAGAGGGAGATAATCCGCCAGACTCCCTCATAAAATCACCAAATTTTGTGAGTTGTTGAGTTAGTAGTAAACTTTGTGAGGATCTGTTTCTGACAAATTCTTTATTATTTGAGCCTTCTTGTAAATTTGGCATATGTTGCAGCCAGAAGTGGGTAGAGTAGCCTAAAAATGTACTAAAGTACTGGTACTTTTCATGAACCGTTACTCAAGACTCAGTCTTCAAAACTGCTTCGGTAAAAGTACAAAAGTACTGAATAAAAAATTACTTGAGAGTTCAGAGTAAAAGTAGAGTTTCTAAGAAAAACTCTAGTAAGTTGGTAAAGAATGACAATAAGAGTAAAGGTATGCTACTCCAAAAAGTGCAATATGTTAGAGTTCTCTGCTTATAGCCTCATTTTAGGGTGTGCTGCAGCTCCCTCAACATCCCCGGTTCCTGTATCCATGGTTTAAGTGTGTAAAAGTTGTTGGCAGCTGTTAACACAAACGATGACTTTGCTTTGTTTTGCCCGCCTACGCAGGCCGACACCGCCAAAAATAGATACAATACCTCATCACTATGCATCTTGCAAACAGCTGTGTGTCTTTCTTTCACTTGCTTTCAAAAACGCAAACCAGATCAGGATAATGACAACACGAGGCGATGGGGCTCATACCGTTTCTGTTCACAGGGGCCGCCAGATCAACAGAAAAGGAAAGTTTCTTGTAGCTGCTTTAACAATGGAATTTTATTAATACTATTTTATAATGTAAAATCCCTGATGCAGCTCATTCAGTATGTCTGCTATTTAATGTTGGTAACACAATTACTGTTAGTCATCGTAGATATATGTGTCTTTTAAATGCTTTTAACATGGACCCTTTGAAGTGACCTCAGTGGTTGTGGCGTAGCATCCCAACCCTGTGAGACAGGCGGCAACACGTGACGTCCATGCCAAGGCAGCAGTCAGACAGGCTGCACTGCCAGCCTTTCCAATTACAGAGACATTAGCAGTCAGCGAGCGGCAGCTAATTTGACAAGCTGAGATGATGCCCATTCATATCCACCCTGCTTCAGTGGCCCAGGGTAAATATTTCCCCAAGCTCAGTATAAATAGAAAGACAATATTTGAACAGCTGAGAGGAGAGACAGAGAGAGGAGGAAGGGAAGGAGGCGGAGAGGAACTGAAGGAAAGATCTTAATCCTTTATGTATACATGCAATACATATTCATAAAGTGGCTGGTCCTTAAGGTGAAAGTGGAGACAGGCCGTGCAGGACAGGAATGTTATCCGATACCGTCGAGCCATCAGGACTAAAGGACGACTATTGTTGAAAATGGGATTATTGGTGTTTTGACTGTAAGACATTTGGGGATATTGGATTTAGTAAATAGGCAAAGAGAGCTGAGCTGAAGTTGATCTCTTGTTATTATTGGACTGAGGTAAAAAACAAAACAAAACACAATGGCAGCTTCTGCGACCGCAGCAGAGAAAGAGAAGTATCCATCCATCCACAACCGGCACAGATTTTGCAATAAATGAAGAGTTCTGTTTGGTGACATATCAGAATGTTACATCGAAATACCAGAAAATATAAGGGATGTTGTGCAATCTCAGCCAATCCAGTGCAAACTGTATGAGGCCAATCCCGTTCCCTGAAAAAATATCTTTATGAAATGTTAATTGGTTTTTGCCAAATGAAACAAAATTACTCAATGGATTTCTGGATTAATGACAATGTATTTTTTAAATCGAGGAAGTTTGGCATTCCTTCACCTCAGGTTGGCATGGACAGTTGGACCTACAGTGCAGAACAAGTGCTGGGCTCCAGAGCTTTTAGGTTCACTTTAACACTTGTTTAAGTTTGGACAAGGTTCATTGTAATTCAATGTATTTGTTAATGGTAAATGGACCTGCATTTCTATAGTGCTTTTCCATTCTACTGACCGCTCAAAGCCACACACTTGTCAGATTCACCCATTCACACACACATTCATACACTGATGGCAGAGGCTGCCAAGCAAGGTGCCAACTGCTCATCAGGAGCAAATTGGGGTTCAGTATCTTGCTCAAGGACACTTGACACTTCGACATGCAGCTAGGAGGAGCTGGGATTTGAACCAGCAACCTTCCGATTACTAGACGACCCGCTCTACCTCCTGAACTACAGCCGCATTATATTAATGTAAAATCACTACTTGAATGTATTTCATTTGAGACAAGCTTATAATATTCATGTCTTGGTGACCCTGCTTTAGAGCAAACTTGTAACAACTAATTTGTAAAGCTGTCTGAACTGTTTTCCCTTCCTTTCATTTTAATTAATGGATCTTCCAAATATCAACAATTTCACTGATAGCACATTTAATTTGTTTTCCCTACAATATCTCACCTTGCACAATAACATCCACTGATGGCAACTAAAGCATGATAGATGTTTCATGTTTTATAATCATGCCCTCACAGCACTTGGTAGACGTTAGAGAAAGATCATCATCTTAGCAAGATATTAAAATTGTTAAATGACTTCAAGCATGACGCACAATGTAAGATGAGGCACAAAACAAAGATTGTTTCCAAAACTTGAGTTCTTTTGTGGACTACTCCTAATGACACATGTTACTCATCGGAAAAGAATGTAGCTGGCAAAGCACAAACGTTATAACTTGATACACCAGGTGGTTTGTTACAAATAAAAAGCTGGACAGGCACCATCATAAAACGGTTTGGTAGGGGTCCAACACTTGGCAGGTGATTTGAAAAACCATCTGTTTTTTAACTATCGTTTCACCATCATTTTCACTGTGAATGAAATGGAAATTGACAACTGCAAAGTTGTATTTACTGAAGGTTTCACAAACAAACACTTTATGAAATAAAATCGATGAAGAGGTAAAAAAATCATTGTTCACTGTGCTTGCCACCATACTGCTGTAATGTCGTGCAACGGAATTTACGATGACTTCAACTACATCAGATCAACAGTAGGAGAGAGCTACCAGGACCTGGTCAATCAAAGTCTTGCCGGCGTCAGTTGGGTGACAAGAGTGACAGCATCTTTACATTGAGAAAATCTTCCAGTTCCGTTCTTAAATCTTCTTTTAACGAAATATATGCTCCTGTCCTGTTCTGAATAACTGATCCTATAGCAGCTATGCTAACCTCCTGCTAACCTCTTGTTTTTTTCAAACAAACAGTCTCTTCCCTAGATGGTAGTCACATCTAAACTATACCCATCGCTGACAGTAGTTTTATAAACACGTGAACATGTAACCTCACAAACTCAACTGCCTCGCAACTGGTAACATCAGTTATGTCCAGGATACAAGGTTGGACAGAGAAGTAGCTACTATTTTCACTTTGATACTTATGCCTGTAATATGAGACCTGGAATGTGCCTGGATATACATGATGAACAGTTTCAAAGCTTTTGTTAATCTATTCACATGGTGTGAACATAAAAAAAAACCTAAAACAAAAAAAACACAAAAATAACCTGAATGTACTTTGGGCATAAAAAGGATTGTAGGTCTGAGGTGGTGTATGATCAACTCCAGTACATGGATGGTGTCACGGCCCTTTGACTGTCCTCACAATGGGAGTCAGTGCTCAGTATTGTGCCATGCTGTTCTATTGTCCTGTCACATGGATGGATGAGGCACAGAGGCCATGGCCAGCTCCATTATGTATTATATTCTGCTTGTGTACTTACTCCCTCTGCACTACGCTCCGTCTCTGCCTTCCATAACACCTCACCCCTCTGCTTCCACAGACAGACGGACAGACAGACAGACAGACAGACCGGTAGGTAGGTAGGTAGGTAGAAATGCTCATTGTTCCCTTGGGGTCTCCACTGATCCTGCCAATCACTTCATTTACCGCCTTATCAATGCCACCTCCCACCTCTTTCTCGGTCGGTCCAGACAGGGATCGATCCATGTGCGGCTGAGTGCATGTTTGACTGGAGGTGTGCGAACGCAGGAAAACACGCATAGATGGAGAGTAAGACGCTTAGGCCTGGAGACAGCAGAAACCTTCACACACGTTCACGCAGATGGAAGGTCGTTAATCTCTGTGACGGACAGGTGTCAGTGGAAGAAAGACAGGAGTGAAGGAGGGCAGAAAGGAGAAGTATCAAGGAGAGAGAGATGTCAGAATACTGGCAGGCGGCTGATGACCGCATGAAAACCTTTCACTTATCAGCCAGTGACCCAAAAACACACACACACCTCCGACCCTTACACACATTGCTGAGATTTCTATTGTCAATGCTTATTGGGCAGCAGTATGACAAAAAGAGACAAGGAACATCGCTGCTGGGGCATGAATCACAACAGTCCCTCGTGCTTCTAGTCATTTCTTTAACCTATAAATAGAACCAAAGCAAAAGGAAGCGGAAAGCCCACTCTCCTTAAAAAAAGAGAAAAAGAAAAGAGCATGTGAGGATAGAGTGGGCGAGACAAATATCAGATACAAAGAGGAGAAAGAGAGAGTTGAGAGGATGTGTGTGGGAGTGCAGGGTGAGAAGGAGTGGGATGGGGGTAACAGTGGCAGAACACTGGGATGATGATTGATGGTTTTTGTGGGAATGGAGACTCACCTGTGAGTGTTTTCCCATGACACTGTGAAAACATGTCGAGTGATGACTCAGCGACATGTCTGCGTGCCCTTGCTAGCTTCTGATTGGTTCATTTGTGTACTTCTGCACAATTTCCACTCAGGCTGATAGCTGTCATTGCACGTACACACATGTTAAATGAATGCATCCCATCATATATATTGTCAATTCTGCACATTTACAAATCTACACACATAACAGCTGGATGCAACTATTACTGTATAACAATAATGATATAACTATTTAACTGTAACAATATAATATTGTAACTATATTTAACAATATATCTGTAGCAATAAAACTATATGTTTTTGCTACAATTATATAGCAATTAACTATAGCAGTTATATAGTTATAAAGATAATAATAACAACAACTGTAATAACGATGTAAATATGTAACTTTTATAACCTTGATAAACCTGTACATCTATACAGGATAGGTATAACTACACACACATATATATATAACTACTATCACAATAACAGTATGTCACTCCAACTAACTATACATTGTAAATGGAAAATGTCATGTTCAGTAAGATTAGGATAATATGATTATAGCTTGTGTCTACAGAGACAGACAGAGGAAAAGAGACATTCATTCATGTTCCTGGTTTGTAGCTGTGTGGCCTCAAACCTCTTCCTCTCTTTCTCTCTCTCTTTTACTGTCTCTCTCTCTCTGTTTCCATTTTTCAATTCCACTTCAATTCATTATGAATTATTGGCGCATTATCTGGTATGCACAGTCTTGTTAAAACATCTAAATGCAATCAAATAACAGACTACAAATATAACAAAAACTGCAGTGTAATGCTTAACATCTGCTCAACTTGTTTGACTCTATAATGCTGAGTATTGATTGCACAGTAACTGTCTGTGTTTCAGTGTGAACTGTAGGTCTGCTGAATCTCAGTAAAAAAACAAAACTTAGCAGGAATGGCCAATATTGAATCCTGGAGAGCAAAGCAAAGTGATTATTTTCCTCTTTGTCCACCCCTTTCTTTTCCCATTCTCGTGATTTCTCTCCTCTGTGCTGCCAGTGATCGTCCTCATCTCCTGCTGAGTTAATACCTCCAGGCCTAATAAATCAGATCTGACAAACAAGTGGTGGCTTGGCTCGACGCGACCCTAGACAGGTTCTGATTAAAATGATTTGTTTAAATCTGCAGTTTCCGACCCTGGCGGCAACTTTCTGACATTCTGCAACATGGCGAAGCTGTGAAGTTGATGTGAGGTTGGACGAATCTGTGTGCTGCTCTCGCTGGGTGGCTTTTGAGGATAGATGCACACACACCAACTGTGTCCTGGTAAAGTAACTGACACATCTGTCAAATACATAATGATAAAGCCATTGGATCCAGAGTTGTCTCTCTTGTACCTCAAGGAACACACACCCACACCCAACGTGATCCTTTGAGCTGTTTAAATGCAGTTGTTGTCTGTCTGTACACCCACTGATTTGCAAGTCAGCTGAGTTGGTTCAGGCCATTCACAATAGGAGTCCATGCTTCTCCCTATTGTTGTTGCATCATTTAATTCAATTTAAGATTTACTGTCAGTTAGGGAGCTTCACATACTTGGTCTTGTTTGTACCATCGCCTCCTGTCTCATAACTGCCAGCAAACCATTGCTCATTTGTGGAGCAGTTTATATTCTGTCAGAGAAAGTTAAATACAAGTTGATGGCGCAACATAGCTAGTAAACAAGGTTAGCTTCCCAAAGTTCACTGTCCAAAGAGGAACATTTGTGTGGATTTGCCTCCACTGTGTAAGATGACCTTTAGACGTGAAAGACTCCTATAATTTTCCTTGTTCTCAAAAAAAAGCTAAGACATAAGTTGTTTTACACAGTACAGATAGTAAAGCTGTCAGGCCTGGACTTGAAAGAGGACTCAGATGCAGAGTAGAGCAGAGACGATTAAAGCAGGCTTTCATTTTGAAAGTATTTCTCTCTTACGCTCTTAAACAGAGTGACAAATGAACCGGCTATGAAACTCAATGCCTAATCTGAGAAAAGCGAGAAAACTACAAGTGACAAAACACACAAGAGATTAAATAAGGCAAAAGACCTCAATGCAAAATACTAAGCAACAAAAAATCACTTCCAGGGAGGTAAAGAAAAAGGCTAAGAACTAAACTACTCTGACACACTTGGCTATGAAAAACTTATAACAAAAAAAAAAATCACTCCAACGGAGGAAAGCGAACCGGCAAACTTAACTACGCTTCTCGGCTGAGCTGTAAAAATTAATAAACAAAGGGGCACTCCAACGAAGGCAAACAAAACGGCTATAAAATTAAACTGACTTCAATACAAAGCAAAAAATCTTACAAACAAAAAATCACTCTTCTAAGGGGATCAAGATACATAAATACAAAATTGGACAACATGGCTTGAGACAAGGCTGTGAAGAAAGACTGGGGTGCACGACTGGTACAAAACACTGACACAGGACAAAGACTATAAGACACATGAGGGTAATGGGGAACAGGTGGACACAATCAGGAATCAGGAGAGACGATCAGACTGGTGACACATGAGGAAGGGCAAGTGACCTAAAATGAGAGGAGAGTTGCTTTTCAAAATAAAACAAGAAGACACGACACAAAAACCCAGAACGAGACAACCCTCACCTTATGTGACAAAAGCCCCTTGAGGCAAATTGTGATTTGTCTTTTTCAGCTTTATAGTCCAGATGATATGTGCCAAATGTTATAAAAGCATGAAAGTTGGGACAGTTGTAATTATGACTGGGTACTTATGGGCCAACATTGCAAGATGGTTTATAGTTTCCTTCTGACAACATCACTGAATTCAAAATTATCTGTTTATCTAAACAGTGTATGATGTTGAATATGGTGTCATTGGAATACTTGACCATCCAAACAAAGGGCTAGACGTCACCTTTTCTTTGTTATCATGATTGGTTCTGGAGACATGATCCAAATTACATCATTTGGTCATGGTGGAAAGCAAAATAGCAGCCATGGCTGCCATAAGGCGTTTGGAGATGGCTCCATTTATCGGTCCCAACACTTGAATAAAAAAGTTAACTTTTTTCAACATATCTCTGACTTGACTTGACTTGACAATCAGGATCAAATGAAAGCTTTATGTGATGTCCTTTAAAGTGCTGCCAACATGGAGGATCCAGAGTCATCCACACCTCAGGTTTAGCAGCTCATATATCACATTGTGCACATCAGAGGGGTTCATTGTCCGGCTGGATCATGATCAGATTGAAATGGTAATTTGCTTGAAATTCTACATTTGTCAGTCTTGAAAGAACTGTGGATGTTGCACTTTTTCACCATGTTGGAAATACAGATGCCAGTGTTGGAAATAATCCCAATTACAGGAGCTCCAACTCTAAACCGATCCAGACTGATTAATCACGTTTCCAGTTTAGTTAAAAATAAACATAATTCCCTATGTTTTATTTGTCAGGTTTAGAGGGCTGTTCATTCCTCTGCAGCCCACCCTGCCTCGAGGCCTGGCTGTCTCTGTAGCCCCATCACGCTGCCAAAGTAGCCAAAACCCAGGCCCAAAACCAAGGGCCCCCGCCGGCCCCTGCAATGGAAAGCAGATGGCTGATCCTCTGACGGCAGCCGGCTGCAGTCGGCAGTCCAGGAGAGGAAACTTCTCATTCGCCGTCATCCATCATTGGGCCGGGAGCGGTGGGAGGAGAGGGGGAGGAAAGACAGAGCAACGCCTGACACCCGACGTCTGGCCTCTTTCAAACGCCTTCACATGGCACATCCATGGCTCACACTCATACACACATGCAAAAACACACACATACACATGAGGAGTGGGCCATGCTCACACACACACTCACACACACACACACACACACACACACACACACACACACACACACACACACACACACACAAATACACACACAAACACACACACATGCTCTATCATTTCATTTATCATGTATTGCAAAGCAGAGACAAATCCCAGGTTGAGAGGGGAGATAATGATCCGCGGCTGTTTGTGTCTGCAGGTCAGTTTATAGAAAATAAATGTCAGAGATCACAGGGAGGATGCTTCGTCTTCTGCTTGCCTTCTACTGTCTTCTTTTTGCTCAGTGAGTTTAACTGTATTTATTGAACATGAAAAATCATTTAAATTTTGTTAGTGTAAGTGCTTACAGTTGAAGTAGTAGTACTCCCAGTGATTTCTGACTGTAGGTCTAACTGGGGCTCATGTTCATGAGGACAACTTTGGAGTTAGCACAAGATGCATTTCTCTGTTTTTGGGGATGCCTCCAGACCCTGAAACAGGCTGAGGCATACTGCAATCAACCAAACTAATGTCAACAATCCACAAACGTTTTATTAAAGCAGCCCACAAACTGGATTGTCACAGTAACAGAGCACTACTGTAATTACTGACTGTAGCGTTGTTACTGAAAACTAATTTCTAACATTGCATTTCTGCTCAAAACCACTATACAAAGATATTCATATTGTCTTCTGTAATGAGCATGAGAAAACAATCAAAATGACATCGCTGCAACAACTGGACTACATTTGTATTAGTGTGTCCGCTTTACAACTTTTAGGCATTTAGTCTGAAGTACTTCCAACACAAAATGCTGTGGAGTTGAAGGATCCAGTGTTTTTGAAACTTTTTGAATACTGCTGCATTGATTTTGATCTTACTGAAAATATCTCCCTCGTTTTAGATGTGTAACACTAAATCATAGTATCGAAACACTCTTTTACTTCAGTTAGGGATTATAGTAGTCCAGTGTGGGAGGGAGTGATTGTGACAAGTGGGTTGTAAAAAAAAAAATGTTAAAAATAGACAGCTAGTGTTTCTTCTTACGTGAAGTTTATGAGTGTGGTACTTTTTACTATGTCCAAATGTTCAGCCGTCACTTGATGTGCACTAGAAATAACAACAGCTGCAGGCACATGTGGAACAGTTTTCAGTAGCTTTGTGCTAATTTAACTGGATCAATTATTGATTATAATACAGATCCCTGTGAGGGAGATGAGTGTTGCAGGATATTATGAGAATATATCAGAACAAGTTTTTCTCTTATTTCATGCAACATGATATGTCAGTGTTTCCTAGGGTTGGGTACTGAACCCGGTCCTGACCAAATTACATTGGTACAAGCGAGAAGCGATTATATTATGGTATGTATTCTTTGATTCCTGAATCAATTTTATATAACAAGCGCTCAGCCTGCTTGCTCAATGCTAATACATAATGGGAGTTCCCATTAACATGTTAAAGGAAGTTTCCAGACGATACGTTTTAATTCACATACTACATATTTACAGGTATATACAGTATTTAATATGCTTTGGAGATGAAATTATAACTGTTGACTTTATTAGCTCAATCTGCTGCTGTGGCTTCAACACCTAGCCGCTACAACAAGCTCAATGGGTCAAAACAAAAAATCCCAATCAGTTTAAAATAAAGCCACCACTAGTGGACATTGTGATATTTTCTGTTATATTTGTTCTTATAGCACTAGGTTTATGAGTAGGAACAGTTAAATGTCGTAGTTTAATTAAAAAGTAATCTATTTTGTCAGATTTATATGCAGTACAGCAAGATGCTATGAAGATATTTTATCTCTTAATTGAATGATCTAAATGATTTTTTTGTTATTACGGAGACAGTAAAGTACAGAAAAAAAGGTACTGTTGGGTATCAGTATCTAATTCCAGGTATCGGTATCAGAACTGGTATTGGCTCAAATGTGAACAGTACCCAACCCTTGTGTTTAAATAGTTTACCAGTGTACCTATATAAACTAGTAAACTTATGTCAGCCAATTTTACGATTACCCTCCATGAAGAAATGAGCTATGGTCCTGCAAAACACACACTTCAGATGGGATGATGGTTTTGTAATTGACCAAAAAACGTTTGGCTTGAATTACACATCTCATACACAGACCTATACTGACCACAGAGCAGCTCCAGGGGGGAGGCTGAGTCTTCTTTTAGCTGAAGGAGGAGGCAGTATGTGTTGTTCGTGTGTCTGAGTCTAGATTCAGGCCTGGTCCTTGGATTCCGATGACAGGCTGCCATTATAATGTCAGTCAGCGATCTGAGAGTGTTGTCTGAGATTTCAGCTCCCCTTGTAATTGTTCACAAAGCTAAGTACTGTGCTCTGCAAGTTGCCCTGTTCCCATTTTACCCTCTAACTTTTGATGAAGTTGTTTGTGTATACAACTTTAAATATGTTGCCAAAAAGCCCCCGCACTTCTTGCTTGCATTGTTCCAAAACTTGCTCGCTTCTCCTCCACCTCCCGAGTGTGTGTGCATATAGTATATGTGTGTACGTGTGTGTGTGTGTGTGTGCGTGTGTGTGTGTGTGTGTGTGTGTGTGTGTGTGTGTTCGCGTGCACACGTGTGACGAGACACTCCCTGTACTGCTCACAGAGATTAAATTTCAAAAGGATCAAAAATACACCAGACAGTCCTGCTAGGATAATCAATCACCACACCCAAGATGTGTGTCTGTGTGTGTTTGTGTGTGTGTGTAAGAAGCAGAAAGAGAGAGGAAGAGATAGAGACAGAGCTAAAGATAGGGAGAGAGAGAGAGAGAGAGAGAGAGAGGAGTGTAGCCAAGGAGAGGGGGAGAGCTGTGGGGGTAACTAAAATACATACATATAGTTGGGAGTGTGGCCTGCGTCTATGTGTCTGCGCTGGGGAATTGGAGTCATAAATCAAACAGCCTGTCAGAAGTGGTGGTTGGGTTGTTGGAGAACATGAAGGGGGGAGAGTGCTATGGGGGGAACGGAGGGATGGAGGGAGAGAGGAAGAGGGGGAGAGCCTCAGTCATTCACACACTGCATCACACACACTGTGCCCGAATGCAATTTCCCCTGAATGTCAGGCAGAGATGCGAGGTGGGGCAGATAAGCAAACCGTGTGTGTGTGTGTTGGTGTGTGTCCCTGTCCCTGTCCCTGTCCTCGACCCCAGGACGCGAGACACAGGCCCAAATCTCATTATACCGACATGATAGAATTTGCTCTCGGTGTAACCTCATTATCCTCACTGTTAGATAAGGTGCTGTAATTGCTCACAGCAACAACAGCCATACAGAAACACCCGTTTCACTGCGTGTCTGTGTGTAAGTATGTGTTTTGTTGCCTAAGTTGGATTGCTATTTAGCAGGCAGCCATCATCCTGAGCAATGATATCCTGTTTAGATACTCACGTCGAATGAATTGTGTTGAACCGCAGGTCACTTGAAAATGCAGTTAGTTTGATCATCATCATACCAGCGGGTCATGATCTTCAGCACCACGATCAAGGATTTGAGTCAGTCCGTAGGGCCTGAAGTCAGTCGACTCGACCCGTTTCACACCATATATTTTGATGTCAAAGGGAAAAGCACAGGTATGACCAATAATGATTCTATTAAGTGTCCCAGTAAGGGACCGTGTTCACATATTGTTTTTCTCTGGGCGCCAACATCTTTTTTCAGTTGTTCCCAATGAGGAGCGCTCCACATTTTTGTGTGGACGCCCCGAGCACTTCAAATTGCTTTTCAGAAAGACATATCTACGCATCATGTCAAGTCCTCCTTGGTCTGATGGAGGATAAAAAGCGACTTTTAAACTAGACTTTTAAAGACTAGTAAACCGCAAAAGGCCAGTGTTGATCATACAGCAGCGGTTGTCAAGATATTGTTGTCATAGATATAAGAACCATGTCCCAGTTGTATGCATACTGCATGCAACAGTTTGTTTTTTGTAAGGGCAGCCACAGTACGTACTAAAAGCAAAAAGTATGTGATTTTTAACGCACCATCTTAGTTTCGTAAATTAGCATGCTAACACAAGCTAATAAGCTATAAACAGGTAAGATTTCACAGCAGTCCATCTAATGGTTGTCAAGGGATTTTAATCCTGATTAAAGCTGACATTGTCATCCTGAGAGCCGCGCTGCTAGGAGTATGCTAGTAGGCTAAAATAATGCAACTATTGTCTCGTTTCTTCAGCAGCAACTCCTCACTTCCTGTCATTCTAGTAATTGTGGTTATTAGATTGGATCCCAAAGCATGAACAGGCCTGGACCTTCACAGTTTGCCCTCTATTTCACCTTCAGCTTCCCTCTTACATAAATACCAACACATACACATGTACGCACATGTTCCCTGTTGTTATGACACTGAAGACTTTGGTTTACTACTGTGACCTTTTACTGGATTACAGCTATTATACTTGACTTGCACCAATTACTGCCATTTGATAAATTGTTGATGACTCAACTAGTTTTATTTTGCACATTACTTTTCTTATTGATTGACTTGAGCTTCACCTGCGAGTCAAGAATTTCTAAAAAAAGTCAGCTCACAAACTAGCTCATGCATTATAATGACAAGTTTTATTCATTCAAATTAACCACTAACCCTAATCAAAATTATTCAGTTTTTGTGATTTCTTTTGTGAGGATTAAACAGATACAGTCTACAGTACTAACTGGTAAGCTTTGTTACATTCGGACTGAGCCAGGCTCGCTGTTTCCCCCCTGATTCCAGTCTTTGTGCTACACTAAGCTAAAGGTCTTCTGGACGAAGCTTTACAGAGAGATATGAGGGTGGAATTGATTGTATTTGATTTATTGTACATCTGTAGCTCAGCTCATTGTGTTCTCAGAGGATTAAAATAGATAAATGAAGAAAGCAAATCTCCAAAAAAGTCAAATTATTCATTTCACCTTACCAAATAAATTCATTATTCCACATGTCGGATGGAATAATCCACACAAGATTTTCTGTCAATGTTTTTTTGTGCTTAAAAGAAACAAACATTATCAAGTTCTTTGGCAAAGGTCAGCAGAGGTCAAACTAGAGTTTAAGAAAAGAGAGAAGCTCAAGCTTCTTCTCCATGTGTGTATAATTTTGTCAGGAAAAAAAGAACAGAAGAAGAACTTGAAACGCTGACTTGAAACTGAGAATGAGGAAGAATTTTGCTCTTGACAGATAATCAATTATGGCAAAGAGAATTTTTTCGTCTGCTGTGATCTTAGAAAAATGTGTCTTGGACGTGTCAGTCTGTTCCTGTAGTTCAGTGTGTCCAAAGACGTCTCAGTGAATTTGAAGCTCCGTCTTTTGCCAGTTGTTCTCCGACTGTTGGCAGTTACTCTTCACGCAATTCACATTCAACCAGGGAACTTTTCATTTCCTACACCAGTGTTTTTGTTTTTACTGGAGGAATTATATTAAGTCTATTTTAAACCACAGCTACATTTTCCACATGATCATCACACTGTGAAACTGTGGGTAACATTAACTTGTAGTAGCAGCTCTGACAGACGTGCTGAATCACACTGAGTTACACTGAAAATGGACAGCAAACAGTCTGAAATGCGAAGGCCCTCAAAGTGATAACAAGCAGTGGGACGTGATGCCACTCGTGGTGAGACCGTGGGACATGGCGTGCGAGCATTCCAATAGGCAGACAAATTGTTTTGCATCTGAATTAGCGGAGCAGTCAATATAAATGTTGAAGAACAAACATCCGTGTGTGCCTTGGATGGTTAAGTGTTCGGAGGAAATCAGAGACAGTAGCCTTACAGGAGCAAAGAGAAGCCTGGTAGTGGAGAAAGTAAAGTGTTCTTCATAGTGTTTGGTTTACAACAGAGAACAGAAGGTTACTTTTATTGTCTAATAACTCATTAATATCACCCCGTTACTGCGGAGGATGAACTTTTTTTGTTAGACTGAATTCTTAGGCTTAAAGCAAGTTTATCACACACAAAACCACACCACTTACTCGTATTTCACTGTGACAAGGCAATTACAATTATCCATGACAGAAACAGACTGAAATGTGTTGGACAAGCACAAACACTCTCCGCTGACCCCAGAACCAGATGAGAGGCCTCATGGGAGGCGCAGACATCCCAGATGAGTTATTCCTCGGCAGGATTTATTCAGCTGTAGGCGAAAGCTGCACATGTATCGCTCTGGTAAGAATAGCAGTTTTGTGGTCAACTCCGTTGAAACTGAACAGAATGCGGTGCGTGTGCGTCTGTGTGCATCGGTTCGTACACCCTGCGACCACCCACAATACACCTCGCTGGATGTCTCGCTCATTCCGTTCGCCAAGAGCAGCATGGAAAAGCTAGCTTTATGAGCTTGTGGGCTGCAGAGGAGAAGAGGGGAAATGTAGATGATTTGTAGGGAGACCATAATGGAGACAGATGATCCTTCTCTGGGTCCGTCTGCTGTTGAATCAGCGCTGCCACCCAGTAGGGGAGTGTGAGTTCTCTGGTCTGGCTTTCTCTCCCTGTTATTTCTCTTCCATGCTGCTCTTCATATAGACCAAATCTGATGTCAGTTTCACATCCATCCCAGAACCAACCGAGCACGCCCGGTCTGCATATAGTGGCTCAACCGAAGAGCAAACAGGACACCAGATGGCATCGCCACAACCTGTTGTTTCACTTTGACGTTAACAATATCATCTAGTGCAGGACAAAAGCTGTTGGTTTAAAGGTCTAATGTGTAGGATTTACCTCAGAAAGCTTCCACCTTCCACTACAGAGGGAGCAGGTCCTCTTCCACGGAGTCTGCCGTGTTTCTAAAGTAGCCCAGAACCACCAAACTAAACCGAGCTCAGCGAGGATCTTTGGTATTTTCCCCGTTTTTTAACAGCCATTGTAGGGGACTCTGGTAAAATTCTGGAATATTTTCTGACAAGTCCTGACAAATCTGAGAGGCTGAAAGTCGTTAAAGAGAGGGAAAGTAAAGCAAATGTGCTACACAAAGTTATGATAATTTAATTTCATCTCAATTTTGCGTTTTGTTTTTTCTTCACGTGAAATAATCCTTAAATCCTGTATGACGCAATCTGTGGTTGAGCTACTACAACTCACATCCACAATAATGTCAAATAATCTATGATGAGGGATCAACAAAAAGACTGCTTCATTTTAACAGGCCACGAGCTGAAAAGGTTTACAATGAGGTAATTAAACGTACTGAAAGGGACAATGAGTATATCATTTTATTTTTCTTCACTGACGATGTGTTTTTAACAGTCATTAAAAACTGAAGACCCAAGACTTTAATGTCCTTAATGTAGGATAATAGATATCATAATGGCGGCTTCATTTCCAAAATGTAATTATGAAAGTGCACGAACACACTTCAGCTGACACATCATATTTCAGGAGACGGCAGCAGCTGATGGCCTGCTGACCACATCCTGTCTGCTTTCAGTGTCAGGCCCATACGCTCATCTTACTCATGTTGAGCACAAATTCAACTGTATTTTTTTTTTTTATCCTTTCATGAATTTAATTCTTACTTTATACACTTTTTACCTGGAACACCTGATTGTTTAAGACACACACCCCGTGCTCAATAGATCTCTCTAGGAAATGTTCTATTTTTGCCCCCCTCCACAGAGAGGTCAGAGGTCGGAGTCAGCTACAGATCTGCAACTTTGTAGCTGAACATGCCTTTGTGTCTTGAGGAGGGACACTTAAGCAGGACGTGGGTAAGTGGTTGACAGACTGTCTCTGTAATCACCAGGCCACCCTGTTATTGTCCATTTAGCACAGTACATTGTTTCGTGTGCTAATTTGTGGGAGGCAGAGACTGAGCTGTCCTCTGTGCTCTGTTGTTGTCCTGTTTCCTGTTCTGCTGTACGTACACAACTTTGAAGCAAGCGTTTCAGACGACACACTGGTGAGCATTGTACTGTTTAATCTTCATCATACCCGGAAGGGCATTCTTTGGCACCATTATGGGTACTTTAGAGATGCCTTTAGATACTTTAGAGAGATCAACAACACCCCCATACCCCATAATCACAGTTAAGAACGCCCTCACAGCTATTACTGCAGTAACATGCATTTAAATTGTCAGATAATGAAGCTCAGATATGGAAATTAAATTGATTATCCGTGTAACCGCTATTCTCTTCACTTTGGAGTAAAAATGACCAAACAATAAGTGGAAGCCATCAGTGGTGACTGTCTTCCAGTTGGAATGCATGAGTATTAAAACTGACAGCCTGTAATGGATTACATTTAGGTTTTAACACTGCCAGCTGTGGACTTCTGGGAAGTGTCTGGGAGGCCCAGCTGTGGTATTTGGGTAAAAGCCATCATGTCCACCAGAGACGGCTGGTCAAAGCCAACAATCACTGATACAAACAGATAAAACTGATGTATTAGCAGGTTCTAGTTCTCACCAATAGGTTCTATATGTGATTAAATTAGTTGCATATTGCTTATAAGATATACAACCAATCAAAATATGTATTGTAGTTTGAAAATTAACCTCCACTGTATAATTGAGACCTACATCATTAACAGAAATAAATGGCCATGTAACAGTCACAATGTTTGTTTACATGACACTAGGTTGTAGTGTCACTGTGCTCTGGTAGTATTTTACTTCAAAAATAATTTAAGTGTATGAGGAAGCACCGCACTGGTGGAAGAAGGCATTTGGACCATTTACCCAATTAAAGCTATAATATGTAAGAATTAAAAATCCTAAAATGACTAGATCTTTGTTCTTTATTGCTGAGTTGTGTACTTACATTATCCAGAATATTAATGACAGTAAGGAGGAAGTCATAAAATAAGACTAAGAGCAAAGACAGTTTGATTGCAGGTGTCACTTGTGCAGGTGTCTGTTTGCCTCAAACAGCCTGAACACTAAAGACAGCTAGCAACGGCATGCACTGAGATGTGTGTCTGTGTTTTTTCATTCAGTTCAACGTCTCACTTAACTCAGCACTCACCAGAGACTCCAGTTCTCTCTGGTGTTGTTTCCCCCTCTCCACCCGGGAACATCATTCATGAACTCAAGTACATTTTCCCTCCAGCTCCGGTCGACATTGCCAGTACATAAACACCCAAAAACTAAGGTCCCCTCCGGATCACTGCTGCAGTCAGGTTGATAAACAGGACTGAAGATAAATCCACTTTTTGATTCCAAAAGTCAAAGAATATATAGCTCCTGAACAGTACAGAATCTGATGTGACACAGGCTGTTTACGCAGAAGGTCTGGCTCTGCACCTGACTCTCTCCTCTAGAGCTGGCCACCTCTGAGCAGCTGAGCAGTGGATATGTCCCTCTTAGTGGAGTACAAGGTAAAATATCTGCTTCTAATTTGATGTGGAATAGAATAACAGTATGAGTAAAAAAATAAAAAACGCATTATTATTATTATTTCATAATAAGTGGATTAGCGGCTGTAAAAGTCCTCAAAACTCTAGACAACTGATGGTTTTACAGCCTTGTTGTCTTAAACTGAATAGCACAAATTAATCATAAACCTTTAGCAAATGTTAATGAACAAGTGCCCGAGGCTGGATGGGAACCCAGAATGTTGAAATGGCAAGTAAAGTGCTTTAAAGTAATAGTTTTTTTACTTTTACTTACTTTTACTTATTCACTTCTTGATAAGAGCTACATGAGAAGAATGATACCTCTCTGGTGACTGTAGAACCACAAAATAGCACATAACACCATGTGAAACCACATCTTGTAATTGTTACACTTCAAGATTTTACAGATTTAGAGAACATGGTAATCAGTGAGCTTTAGAAATCCTGTTAGGTGGATTACGTTTCCTCCCTGCAGAGCCTTCTTGTGGAACCATCACAAATCAGTATATATAACCGTGGGAATTATTTGATTTCTTCACATGATTTTCTGTCTTTGTTGGTGTAGTCAAAAAGAGCTTTGGTATCACAAGAACACAGCTCTTTGAGCTGACTCAATGAGAAAAGTGAGAGCTTTAGGGGGTTCGTGAAGGAGGGAGGACACAGAATTTGGACATAGCTGAGCAGTCTCATCAGTGTGACTGACAATCGGACAGGCCAGCTGCTGTCCCGCTGCAAGCGGGGAGGGGAGAGGATGACAAGGATGTGTATTTGTGTGTGTGTGTGTGTGTGTGTGTGTTTGTCTTTTTGCATGCCTGCATGCCTGAGATTTGAAGTCACTGTGTCGCCGTCATCTCTTTGTGAGTCCCACATTCTGTGGCTCTTTGTCGGTGGCTCTTGCAGCGGGGCGGGTTGACAGGCTGTGAATGGCCGTCCCTGCTGTGCAGCAGCGGCCTGCCGCGTGGAGTCAAACCTTCAACAGCCCTTATTAGTGTCATCGGCTGGCAGACATGAGGGGCCGCAGGCATGTGCATGAGCAATAGTGTGCATGTGTTTATTCCTTTATTTTTCATTTTATCTATTATTTTCTTTTATTCAACACGGTTTTGGTGTTTTGGGAAAACTGTTCATTACATGTGGAATAATTGAACTGAACTGAGGGACAGAGACACAGCAGGTCTGTGAAAGAATGTGTGAAGCAGAGGACACGTGTGTGTGTGCATGTGTGCCTGTTTGTGTGTGTGTGTGTGCGTGTGTGTGTGTGTGTGTGTGTGTGTTGCCACGTCAAAAGTCACCCCCGCCTCCTCCACCTTGTCCTCCCTCTACTCCTTTCAAGTCTGACAGTGATTAATGATCCTCAGCTGTCAGGTACATTACTCACCATGCTCTCCTTCTCCTTTTTCTTCTTCTTCTTCTTCTTGGACATGCACAGCATGGACATTAGTGGACGAGAACCAGTGAATCATAAAGATTAAAAGACAGAAAAAACAGTAATACTCCATCTTTCTCTCTCTCTTCTCTCTTGGCCGACCCAGTGCTGAAAAGAATAATACCACTAATGAAAGGCAAGAAACAGGACCGTGAGCCAGAATATATTCACGGGTCTAAATGTGTGTGTGTGTGTGTGTGTGTGTGTGTGTGTGTGTGTGTGTGTGTGTGTGTGTGTGTGTGTGTGTGTGTGTGTGTGTGTGTGTGTGTGTGTGTGTGTGCTGATACATGTATCGATGGCTGATCTGTGCTTAGTCCCTCCGGTCATCGATCATAGGCAGGCATTCTTCTATAATGGGCCCTATATCTGTCTGTCTCTCAGCAGGGGACTGGGCCCACAAAGAGACATACATGGATCAGACACAAAAGGGACCATTACACTCAACCCCATCAATACTCACTCTGGAGAAACTACTTTTCTTTCCTCCTCCAGGGAGAGATTTGCTGGCTATCCAATTAGAAACAGCTAGAGCCATTGATGGACTTTGTCAAGGTCTGTACAATCAGACTCAGCAACAGAGTTAGTTTTATTTTATCATTCTTTATTTTGTGTGCTTACGCGCTCTTCTAACATCGACACACTTATGGTCACATATCCAGACACAAGTTTCAAGAAGACATATCTGCTGTTACAATAATGTAAAACCTTCTGTAACAAAATGATGATTGATAGCACATTACATAAGAAATACAGGTTCAGGTGAAGTCTGCA
The DNA here is from genome assembly GCA_963678695.2 of Diplodus puntazzo. Classification (NCBI taxonomy): domain Eukaryota; kingdom Metazoa; phylum Chordata; class Actinopteri; order Spariformes; family Sparidae; genus Diplodus; species Diplodus puntazzo. The sequence goes on from OZ023159.1 coordinate 14,458,523, forward strand.
ATATATTTTTGACATGACATTTAACATGACAGATTCAGACAATCCAAAATATTTAAAGCTGCACAAATCAATATTTTTTAAAACACATTTTTCTTTGTGCAATGTTTACAATGAAAATAATGACTTAAACTGAGAACCCACTGAGAAATGTTACCCAACTATGCACTTCAGCTCTGCACAGCGTTTTTGTGTCTTTTAACTGCTTGTTTTGATTTTACAGCTGAAATAATTTTGTTTTGGCAAATATCAACCTTCTGATCTTTGAACAGTGAAAGAGAAACAGAGCTGGTGGAGACCAAAACAGTATAAACAAAGAGAGTGAATGACATTTGCAAAATGGCCAACAATACAACTCAAAATAGTGCTGATGTGCCTCCATATCTGCTGTAAATCTGCAAGTGTTCGCTAATAGGTTTGCCATATCAAATTCATAATGTTATATCATTGTTGTGTTTACATCTTGTTGCATCGCCCCCAGAGGCCAGAAAGGTTCAGTTGATGCAGATTTAAGTCTTTAAAATATACTTATGATTTACGGTATTATATATGAACATGGTGGAGCATTTAGTGGCTAAAGAGTTATTTTTTTGTCTCAGGAGTTGGTGAAGACCAAAACAAAGCTCAAAGGAGAGTCAATATTGGACTATTGAGCTCTAAATCAATGCTAATACAGATTCGGATCAGCTGGATGTTTAAATAGGCAACTGTGTGCTGATAAGTTACCAATATCAACTTAAGAAATCAATAGCATACAAAATAAAACAAAACAAAAATCTAATGTTGCTTAAAGGCAACAGCTCAACAAATTCAGTCAGTCAAATTCAGTCATTATATTCAGCACACACACCCACGCAGATGAAAAGTCAGATGATGGTTTGTAGTCCACAAAACATTTCTGGAGCTTCACAGCAAAACAGCGTTGCAGGATTCCCCTTAACAACTGAAGTACCTGGGGACTTGTTTTAAAACATATGAAACAACTGAAAAAACCCTGAGATCACAAATGGTTTTGAGGAAACATTATTTACACAATTTTTTAAGACGAAGTATTCTCTGTAGCTGCTAAGGTAAAAACGCTAACATACACCCCCATCTGAAGTGGGTGCACCTGCTTGACTGCTCATCGAGGGTGTAAATAACGTCTGTTCAAATCAATTTGGGATCTCAGCACCTTGTGAGTCTACGTGTGTGTGTGTGATCATAGCAAAATGTGGACCTGGAAACACCTATTATTGCAGGAACTACCACAGAAACAGTTCTGAGTACTTTGGCAGGTGTGTGTGTGTGTGTCTGTCTGTCTGTGTGCTGACAGATTTTGTCACACCTTTAAAGATGTGTGGTTGAGTTCAAAGATGAGCGCGATTAGAGCAAGGGGCCGTGGGATTGAGAAGATAATGACTGAATTTTCATTTTTGGGTGAACTGTTCCTTTAAGGACTCCCATAAAAAAAAAAACAATTCAAAAGGAATGTTCTTGAAAATATGTGGCTATTCAGAGATTTATGAGGAACACATGGATGATTTCAGTGTTTATGTCTGTTGATCAAATTTGTCAGAGCTTCCCGTTAACATTCCCGACACTAGATGACCAGTTATCCTCTGACAGTTCTGCAGTTATGTGTCAGTCGGTTCCTGTGATCCGTAGAGGCCGACAGATTGAGACAGCGATAGCACAGAGAGGAGCAGACTGTCACACAGATGATGATCTATAGGCCACCACAGATATGTGAACTGCATAATCACACAGCCTGACATTCAGCTGGTTTACCACAGCAAGACCCAGTCACACACTTTCCCATGGTACACTGTTACAGAGGAATTCTCCCGGGTCCCAGTGAGGATATGGAGGATATGCAGTGTGTGTGTGTGTGTGTGTGTGTGTGTGTGTGTGTGTGTGTGTGAGCGCCTGTACAGTATGTGACCACTTTCGGGAACGTCACACAGTTAATCAACTAAGCCAAGTTATTTTTCGACATGTTTAATTGGCAGACAACAATGGGACGTTACTACGAGAGGAACCAGAAAGATGCATATCTGAATGACACTTGACAGGAAAATAAATGACAGTAATAGCAGTTATGAAATGCTGAACATCTGTTAAGCGTGTTCACTGTGTCAAACATTCCAGTAGCTTGTGTATTTTCACACTGATAGGTTGTAGATACACTGTTGGCATGACGAATATTCTCATATGAACACTTTGATCTTCCACTTTCATCTCATTTCATCTGCCAGTTTTGGACAGGGTGGGGTCGCGTGTGGCTCCTCCGCAGTCTCCAGACTACTCTAGGAATTTAAAACTATAACCTTTGGGGACATCTCCCACACCCCAAAACATGTTTTTATCATTTAATTTTGTTTGCTGTGGTTGGATATATCAAAACAAAATTCCAATCTCGTTCCCCTGTTGGGGGTGGTGGCAGGGGAGATAAAAAATCTGTGTGATTTTGACTTCTAGAGCTAATTTTGAAACGTAGAGCTGAGCTGACCGATAGTGATCAGTCGGACTGATATATCTGCCAGAGTTAACACTATAAGAGTACTGTTGGATAGGTCAGCACGTACGTATCAATACATTTTGGAAACAGTATGACAAAATTAAATGTCTTGTTTGTAGAATTTAGGGGCAGATGTGAAATGTTAATATAACAAATAATCAAAATCTATTTTCATTGGAGTATAACCAACTGAAACTAAGAATCGTTGTGATTTCGTTACCTTGGAATAGGGAGCGGGTCCATCATGTTGCACCACCATGTTTCTAGAATGGACAAAGTAAACAGTGACTCTAGAGGGAGCCTTTTGCCTTTTTCACATTTTTGGTGTCCACCATAGGGGAGGCTAAGGGCGAGGGGTGTTCAGTTGGTCGCAAACTGTAACCTGACTGCTAGCTGCCACTAAATGCTTTAAACACAAATCAGAATGATACTGAAAGGGATAGGGAAGAATGCTTGTTTTTGTCTAGGTTAGGGTAAGCAGTCCAGTATTATCAGACAATTCTTTTTTGTAATGCAAATGTTTTGTTTTCCCCACCCATCCAGACTTGTTTAACCATTTGCTTTTGTTTTTTTCTCACTGATCATGAGAGAAGGATCACGTGAGCCCAGGTTTAGTCTTCAGAGTTATGGAGCTAGCAGAGTGCTGAAATCACGCCTCCGCCCCTGCACAGTGCAGTATTCATTGCTTATTCACGATGTATTAACATTGAACATGTTGCGTGTGCAAATTGCGCCAAATATGACAATTCACTTCATTAAGTAGCAACAATCCTGCCAAATTCGAAGTAGAACCAATGAATGGTTCTTGAGATATGCTAATAACACACAGAGAGACAGAGATTTCTTGCTTTGTAGTCAGATTTTGGCAAGTTTAACGCAATTCAGCTCTGAAGGTGCAAATGCACTGTGTCTGAAGTGTCCTCTCCTCTCCTCTCCTCTCCTCTCCTCTCCTCTCCTCTCCTCTCTCCACCTCCTCACCCCCTCCAGTCATCCATCTCCAGATTGGGCCAGTCAGTGGCAGCTCCATTGATAGGGTAATCCAGGCCTGATTAATGACCCAATAATCAGAGGGATCCTCAGATCAATCATGGGCGTGATCAATAACCCCCGGCCAAGGCGATCATTAGCCTGCTAGAGTGCATCCTCTATTAGACCCATGGACCAAAACAAAGGATGTAAAAGAAAGGGGAGATACAGGGAGTGAAGGATGGAGGAGGCAGGGCAGTTTTTGGAAGATGATGAGGAAATGGAGCCGTGTAGGAAACAGTGACCGATGTCGTTGAGATTCAGACATACATACTTTGGAATGCAATATAAAATGAACTGACAATGCAACCAGAACAAAAAGTGAAATATTTATGTGAATAATGTGTCTGATGGTGATGGTGTCATGATGTGTGTGCAGACATGCTGTGTGTTTGTGTGTGCACAGTGTGCGAGTGTGTGTGCATACCTTATGTGTGTGTGTGGATACTTGTGTGCCTGTGTGTAAGTGCTCGTCTGTGTGTCAGCAGGGTGTGATGGTCTCTGATTTATGAGCTGTGTCCCTCAGTGCCAGCTCTCTGTCTGCTCTAGCATGGAGGATGAATGGACCTCTGTGAGCCCAGCCAGAACTCTCTCCGTCTCCCAGCTCCCCCCTCCCTCCCCCCACAGCCCCATCATCCCCTTGCCCCTCCCCTTTTCTTCCTCCTCCCTTCTCTCCCAACACCGTTTCGTAATTAGCCACAAACAAACTTAGAGCAACTGTTTACTTGCTGCTATAAATGTTCTCTCTGACAGCTGGCAACATAACTGATATGGGTAAATATCCTCATGCTAAGCAGGGGCTAAGTGATTCATGTCCATTAGAATAAGCCTGTCTGTTGTCAGAGGCTCAGGCTGGACGTCCGGCACATGGACGCCGGAGAAAATATTCAGCTGTGGGTAACCATCAGGACGGAGATTTAGTCTTTAAAAGGAAAATTCTAATTTAGTACAATTTGGTTCTCATTTTGGGTTTTCATTTCATTAATAATAACTGTGATCTGGGCTTGTGGCAGCATTGCTAAAGAGGAGCCTGATGGGGCAATTTTTAAAAAACGCATAATTAAAGCGTAGCCACGTTTAGGAACATCAATCATAGTTTACTGGTCACCTTCCAGGATCAACTTGAATTTACATTTGCAGTGCCCTCATTTCACTGACTCGATAAAATATGGATGGAGCTTTCCAGTTAAAAGCAAAGTCAATGCAGAAGTGCCTAAAACCTGTATTTTTTCAAGTGGCTGGCAGGAGAAACTCCGCTGGTTTCAAAAAGAAGCCAAATTGAATTTAAGCTTATGAGAACATTACCCTACTTCTCACTTGATTTATTACACCAGTATTTTTTTTCAAAATGAGTTCACGGTCTCAATTGTTTGTTTTAAGTCTCCTTCAACACAAAATGATGTCCATTTACTAAATTATGATCCAATTTAGAGTAAAGTAGATGATAGAGCAGGCTATGCTTTCAGGCATGGCAACCTTCTTACTGACTGGTTGCAACCAACCAGGAGACCCTCTCTGGCTCTACCCTCTCATCCAAATGTGGCCACTTCAAAATGGCAGTCCACAATCCAACAAGGGACGTCAAAGTAGGTTTACACTTGACTCATTTTCAGCTCGACCGCCAAATAATGAGGTTCCACTGAACGAGCTTGTTTACAGCCTGTCTGATGGCCTCACTCCTCAGACTCCCTGCACTCTTGAATTTTTGTTTAGCGATGTCAAAATGTTCCCAGGTGCCTTGTAAAGTAAAATTTTATCATAACTTATAAAATAACTATGAGAAAAAATAAGTTTCAAATGTAATAACCCAGGCATTGTCCTTTATGAAGGCAAAATATTGTCGCTCATTAAACTACTAACTTGTTTCAGCCAGCGTTATCAGACACATCAAACACTGAAGTCAACTCAAAGTTGCTACATTTAATCACAGTTAAGGGGGAGAATGGAAATGGTTAAAATCTAATATTTTCATATGAGAATAAATCGAAGTTTGAGAAAACAAAAACAGGTTTAAAAACTAATGCACACCAACTGAAATAAAGTGAATAGTTCAATTAATACAAGATAAAGAATAGAAGATAAAAACAAACAATAAAATAAAAATGAAGTCAAATATTGCATGTAAAAGTTTATTTTAAAATGTTAATAAATAATAAAATAATATGATAATATTAACAGTAAGATATAAAGAAAATCTTTACGAAGTATAGAATAGAGAATATGTATGTTATACATTAAAATAAGCATACAAATTAAAACAATACAATCATAAGACCAGACTGAATAGGTAGCGTTATGATTACGTTTAAAATATTTCCAGCTCCTCTGGAATCCTCCAGCAGGCTGTTCTGGGGCTCGGAGCATAATCAGCATCACCAAACGTTTTAGTTCTGCTTTGTGGAACAGCTACAAGAGAGGAGCGGAAGGATCGGAGGGAGCCATGGCTCATATACTAAAAGCAAAATGAGCAATATCACTTTTAAGATGAAGACGGTCTTAATATGGTCAGCGTTGTACTAGCAGTCTTATATTTTAATGCAGAAATAGAAGAAGAGCAGAGCAGAACAGTGAACAGGTAAAGCTGAAGAGCGGCTGTTTGTTAGGAGTGTATTTGAGTCTGTGTTTTGCCTATGTCAGCATATATATTTGTATGGTATACCCATATAAAATCCGCATGTGTGTGTCTGTGTGTATCCATATGGGAATGTGTTTGTCAGTCTGTGTGTGTGTGTATGTGTGCCACCACTCTGTGATGTGGCAGCCTGCTGTGTGTACTCATTTATGTGTAATGAATGCTTATGAGGGTAAACAGATGGTGTGTTAACATGGTAAAATATGATCTGCTGCCAGACAATATGGTGGCACGCTGGTGTTTACAACACACACATTACACTCGGGGACAGCAGAGCAGCTTCAGGGCAGCCTGGCTTTCCTTAGCAGATCTGAGTGGAATGAAAATGAAAGGCCTTCCACACATAAGTTGTTAATTTTCTGTTTCAGGCTACAACTGTGGTAACAGTGAAAACTATTCATCTGAACTCATGAATTTAGAACACAGTGCATCTGTGGTTAATCACAGGAACAAAGTTTAGACAGAACAAGATAATAGTATGGTTTTAAATGTACATTTTTTGGGATTTCTCAAAGGAGTAATCTGCTGCATTTATGTTTATGTGACGTATGAACACATGCTGGTAACAGTTTGTGAATATAGTTTGTCAAACCCCACTGGATAAGGCTTGTAGGGTCGCAGGTGATCACCAACTCTCACCTTGTGAAACCATGAGCCTACATCTTCATATGCTGGTGCACTACCACCCACCAACGCAAACACACGGAGACACACAAACACACACACACTCCTTTCTGTGACCCCGTGGCCCAGCTGTCCATGACGAACGATGACAGAGGTGTGACAGACCACGGCGAGCTAAAGAGTGATGAACAAACCACAGGAGGAGCCACACACACACACACACACACACACACACACACACACACACACACACACACACACACACACACACACACACACACACACACACACACACACACAGAGGTAATGACAGATGGTTCTTCCCACTCTTTTGCTCTTCCAGCCTATTCAGTCTGGTGTAGCTGTTGTGTTGTTGCTATACATTAACAGAGCTCAGTAAATGATCATGGTCAAGTAGGAGGGTAGTTTGTATCTCCCCTCTCTGATTTGTGGGGGATCGTTGCATGCACAAATGCAGTGGGTAATGCTTTATTTCGGTTGTCGGCGTGACAAAAAGCCTCTAAACTATTTTTTGCATTTACAAAGCCTAGCAGCAGCTCAGTAATAATATAAAACATTTAGCACCTTGAGAGTTCTGACTTTATTTATGCCAACATTACATCTCACCTTGAGGAGTGAGTCTGGTTTATTGCATCTTGGGTCTTAGTTTCCTAGCTGAGGCCATCATCTATTCATCCTCGATCAATAATTTTAACAGCGAATCCACCAAAGCAACTGCTGAGATCTGGCAACAAGGTGATGAATATAACAAAACATGAAACCTGAGCTGTCACCACCTGCTTAACTTGGAGGTCAAACCAAAAAAGAGCATTAATTATCCTGCATTAAACAGACAAACTTGGCACGGCTACGGCAAATACAGAAGTTTCAAAGTTAAACTGGGCAGTTCTGTAAACTGTCGTTGACTTTTACAACCGACAGTTCGTATGCAATTGTTTTAAAGCGTTGTATTTACTACAAGATACAAGTTTTCAAGATATAACATTGTCATGACATAATGAGTTTAGTATTCTAATTAGCAACTACATTACGTCTGACAAATTGTCACAGACTTGTGGTTTGTATTTACGAAACTCAAACACTGTGGGGGGCGCAAAACTGCACACAAAATGCCAGTTTCTACATGGTTTTGCTTTGACTTGACCCTTATTGTAACCCTAACCCTGGCACTTTACTGTCTAAATTGAAACTAACATCTTTGTGGTAAGCACAACTTAGTCACATTAGAAGTTGTGCAATATCCAAGCAGAAAAATCTGATTATGTACATACAGTAGGATACTCATTAAGGTACCTTGTTAGCTGCAGGACAGAATCTTTTAAACAAAGCATTCCTGAAATTACACATAGTAAGTAAACACAACTTAAACAAGGTTCTGACTGATACGCTCCTGCTGGCTGAGGAGAGTAATTCACCCTCACCTTGTGTAACCCAAGTCTTGCAACTTATAACTCATGAGGGGCCAGTGGGGCCAAAGACAAGCCTGTCAGACGACGACTGGGTATAAAACAGTTTGTCTTTGAGAGTCGAGATTCCTTTATGTGACTTTGGTGCCAGGAAGGCAACAGGGGACGGGTGTTTACAGTGATCGAAAACAGAAAAACAGCATGGCTGCACAGGCTTCGCTGGGCTGAACAGGCCTCTATTGAAGGATGCCAACCCAAAACTAGCAAGGCCTGGATTCTGTCAGCAAACACACTGACAGTGAGAGCTGACAGGGACACACACATCCGCACACACACGTACACACTCTGCCACCACGCAATCTGGACCTATCTCACCCCATGTAGCATTTTACTGTGCAATCATCAAAGCACCATTAAATCAGAAGTGACTGCCAATAAAGGGAGGAAATTGCGGGCAGGGATTACGATGTTTGCATGATAAGGGGTGTGTGTGTGGGGGAGGGCAGGGGGAATGTAATAGGGGGGCGTCACAAGATTTATGTAGCATTTACTGTGGAGCAAGTCGTAAAGTGTAATTACAGGGGGGGTTGACACACCGCAGAGCCACAGCCCAGCAGGCAGACTGGCAGGAAGGCACGGAGACAAGTGATCAAGGCCTATTCATCCACTGTCTCTTCGTTTGTCCCTTCTTCTTTCTTTCTTTATCCGTCTGTCTCTCACCAGCTCTAGACCCATAAATCTGAGAGCTGCAACAAGTCCAAGCTCCAGTGTCAAAAACAGTTGAGTCTTCTGACATGAAGCACTTCATGGGAACAATACAGGGTGGGCGGTGACTGACCGACCGCCGTCCCCACAAAAAGACACAAACAGAAACAGAACAGCTTAGTGACAGAGGATGAGCTTGACATTTTGAATTACAGCTCTATTTTTCTCCCCGGATGTTTGTCACATGGCAGGAACACAGTTTCTGCATTTGTCTGACGGTTCCTCTGGTTAAACGCACTTTGTGTGAATCATTCTGTAACCTCTTCCTCCGTTACACGCTACACAAGTTGTTCCTTCAACTCTATCGCTTGTTGGTCAAATCAAAACCCACTTTTATATTTTTACTTTTGCCTGTAGTGCAGTTTATCCATCTAGATCGTTTTGAAAGATTCAAGATTCCATATTGATTTTATGACGTTGCATCCAGCTCAAGATGCTGGTGTCAATTGCCCAGTGTTAGGGATATTGATATCAAATAAGCCCCAGGAAGAGTGCCAGCCTTTAGAAGCTTACATTGTGAAAGAAGTGTCTGTAAAACTGGAAGTTAGTTGGTTTGGCCGGTTTATGTCTGTAGTGCACACGCTCTATTGGCCCCACAATGTGGAAGATCCAGGTGTTTTCATAACCGAGAAAACAAGCCTTTTTTGATGTAACGTCCAAATAAATACCCTTGAAAAACTCAACAGCAGTGTCGCTGTGCAGAAATTATGACCCGACTACTCAGGATCATCCACAGGCCTGGTCGTGAGCAGGGTCATGTAGGAACTAATTTTGTTTTGAATAAAGCATGCCTTTACTCATGGATGAGAGGCTAGCGAGCAAAGCTAATTTAGATAGCTAACATCACAGCTAAGCCAAGGAGGACACCATTAATGTTTCCATTCCATGAGCGTAAGCCATAAGTCCATGAGTAAACGTGCACTTTCCTACGTCCAATAACCCTCATCTGATCTCCACCTGCTCCAGATGGAAATATCTGGTTCTCTAGCAGCTAAATGCGAAGCTATGTTTACCAGCTTAATTTTCACCCACTTTGTCTTTTTTTATATTAATCCACCAAATTTGACAACTTAAAGGAGCACTATCTAATTTTGAGGAAGACATTTTAAACAGAAGAGAAAGATCTTCATTCACTGAATATTTATTTAGTTTGTTTAGGCATAAAAATAAACCGTTTTCATGACTGAAAAACTGACCTTGACTGACAACACAATTTCATAGTGTTTTACTTTTAGTTTATATTTGGCGGACCCTGCCACCGTTCTAGCCTGATTAAATTCATGACAGCAGCATGTTGTCTATTTCTTTTCAGAGAAAAGCTTACAAAAAGGATTGTATAGAGCTTTGTGGCTTCAGTCAGATGTCCTGCTACTTTAGGAACAGTAAAAGAAACTCCATCCTTACCACAGTGACAAATGACTGCTAAAGAAAACTGACTGTCATTCGTAATATCATCACATCCCTTTTATGTCCCAGAGTGGGAGCGGGGAGTTTGAGAGTCAGTGTACAGCACACGTGGGTTTGTTTACAAGATGTTTTGTGTTGATTCTCAGGGGAACGAGGGAGGAGAGACCATGTGAGAGAGGGCTAAAGTGAGAGAGCCGCAGTTTCCAATTGGGAAAATCCCTTGAGATTTATGTCAATGTTTACCATTCCTCCTCCAGCCCCTTGCTTAAAGGAGGAGCACTTGGACAATAAATCATCCCCTCATAAATGGATGAGACACCATGAACCTTTTGAATTGGGCCTAATTTGCCTGGTAGCTTTCAAAAGGAGAACCCCCCCACCACCACCCCTGAGTTGTATGTCAGGGGCCTCGGTGAAGTGCTTTGGCATCGCATCAGATGTTAAAAAGGGTGATGGTGTTTGTGTGTCACTTTCTCTCTCTTCATGCCGTCTTCCTCAAAAGAAAAAAGCCGGTCTGCCCACATCACCACTGAGCGGTCAGCCTGGTATGGAAGTCTAGAGCAGCAAATATGAAAATTAAATCATTTTAAAATTCAATTAGTATACGCACGATGGAAGACAAAATCATTCTTGTCTGTCTAAAGAACTGAGGATTTCCCCCAGGTAATTGGTCAGCTGAGGTGGTCAGTGCTGCCACCACTGTAATACACTGTGGAAAATTTTTTCTAAAAATAAAGCACGAATGCAGGCGTACGAAGCAGGCAAGGCAACCCTATACTGCACCGAGCAGTGCTGATGGTTGGACTTGACAGATTTTGAAAAGGCCAGAGAGGATTTCACCATTTTGAAAATGAACCTGAAAAAGGGAAGTTCCACTTTCTTTCCGCTGAATTCACTGTGTGTGTTTCCTCCAAATTTCTGTCAGTGATATGGATCAAACAACAATTAAAAAAGTTGTAAGAGGCCTACACCATGAGGCGAAAAACGGATTTTTTATTTGATTATTTATTTCAACTAAAGTTTTTTAAATTAAATTATATCATGATTTGAACATTGACAACCTAGATGTCCATACTTCCTCACATTATCTTAATGTTTTAATTGTTTATGAAAACAAACCAACAAGGTCTCCTAATGTGGACTTTAAATGTTGTCTTTAACTACAAAGATAAAGCCTCATAATGCGATTATAAACCATGATAAAGTTGTTTTCCCCTCATCTGATGAATGTCAACCGAAGAAAAATAGGTCCCTCCAGTCCACTCTTCAACCTGCCTATTGCAGGGACCCTGGTGAGAGACCTAGGGTCAAAGAAAGATCAGAGAGGTTATTCTAAGGTCAGCTTCAGTTCAAGAAGCCGTTGAGCCCGCCCGTCTTCCTCCTCCTCCTCCTCCTCCTCCTCCTCCAACACATGAATCATTGCTCTCCTCCCCCCTGTCCTCCTCAGGCCAGGCCATCCCAGGCTGCACATGCTGTTTTTCTCTGTTTGCTGTCATCAGTCTCTCTCTCTCTCTCTCTCTCACACACACACACACGCACACAGTGAAGGACTGCTGGCCCTGCTGCTCAGTAATGTCACAACTGTCAGTGTGTTCAGAGAGGGAGAGAGCTTTCAACACATAAACACACAGGTAGTGAGAGAGACAGAATTAACCTGCTGTTTGTCTTGTCATTAGTCTACTGGGTGGCAGCTCGGGACTAACTTAACACACACACGCACGCACGCACGCACGCACACACACACACACACACACACAGACACACAACCACAGAAAGAGAGAGAGCTGGCTTGTAGACAAAACAGCGACCTCTTATTCTGTGGAAGGCCTAAGCTCTCTCCAAACAAAACACTCATCTGCTGTCATCCCTCCTATTCTCTCACCTCTGCTCTCTCAACACACACACAAACACACACAAACAAACTCTCTCACACACACACAAATGCAAAGGTACACTGATCCCGTAAGTTAAGGAAGCAGCCATATTTGGGCTACAGAGCTCCCAGGAGCCGGTCTCAAACAACAACTTCCTGATGCCGTGCACTTGTGTGACGCTGAGCTCGAGGCTCCCAGATTCCTCATTCAGCTACGTCTACAAACCCAAATGCTCTCTTTAGTAGATGATAATCACTAACAGATATTCATACATATTGTTTGATATAATTGAATTAGCTTGAAGTACCCCAGACCTGTGCAGCAGATCAGTGCCTACACTGTGTCAGCTCCGTCCTTTTTACTGAGGACACAACACACACTGCAACCCCAGTTAGAATCCAACAGATGATGTAAATGCAGCACAGCTAAAGCTTTGTTGACAGAGTCCAGGTCATACAGCCAAGAAGCGCTGTTGTCAATAATTCTACTTTATAATATTTTTCTTCATATGGTTGCTGCATATCTGGAAACAATCTCAATGGACCAAACTCAAAACTGCAGGACATGTAACTGTTTTAAAAAGCTGGGTGTGATGAAATGCAGACTTGAAAAAAAAGAGTTGCTATTGGTCTGATTAAGTATTTCAGCTTCTCAGGTGTTTAAACCTGCCCTAATAGATTTTTTTTGCCCTTTTGAGGCAACTGAGACCGATCGAGTTTCTCTCCACCTGATGAGTGTAAATCCCATATTCACTCTCTTTTAGGTCTGTTTTGCTCTGCAAATATCTGGCTCTCCAGCTGCCATATGCGCCACTATTTTTAACAGCGTGTTGCTAACTTTGTCTGTTTGGTGCTGAGCAGGTAGTGTACATTTATATACTTTACTGAAAACAGCTGCTGCTAAAAATAACACTTTAAAAAAAAAGCCACAGCCATATGATCAGTTATTGGTATAACTATGAGGAGCCATTAACCCCTGTGTGAGCCCAGCTTGACAGTCCTTTCCTACGTCCACAGCGTGCCTTTAACCACCACTCATTGACTACAGTTCAATTTTTAGAGTGTTACTACATGTTACAAACTCTTAAAACTTAAAACTAACTGAAGCTCTAAGACAAGCACTACTAGGGGAGGCGACTGTGTCGAGGCAGTACCCGAGAAAGCACAGTGTCAAATGTTATTTTGTTTGACTGAGCTTTTCACAAAAGCTGCAAGTAACAATACCACAGGCCAACCGATGGGCTCCTTTTGAGCAGCATGTTTTGAACATATGAAATTGAGTCTGCAGATATGGAATTGTTCTCTAATCTGCCCAACTGAGGAGGTGGTATCCCATCACTACACCTGGAAACTGGATGTTATGTTAGTATATTATCGATCACCACGATAGGCTTTGTTTTTTTTGTTAAATTAAATTGAAAATGAATGTATTTTGGTCTATGCAGTCTTTTATACAATTATCTAAGAAAGAGCTTATTCTGTAGAACTGAAGTTTTTCTTTCTGTTGGAACACTGAATTAGTAAAAGGACTCCATGACAATGATAGTTTTGCATTATCAGGTATCTGGACGCAGTGCTGTTTGGTCCCTGAGGACAGATGTGTTGTATGGGTCACTTTCACTTTGTGCCTCTGTTCTGTATGAGTGTTAAACAACACTCTTAACTGAGTTTCCTTTGGCTTAAGAACACGAACAATGTGTAGTTTGCACCAATGACTTGTTTTGTTTTGGAACTTGAGTGTCAACTGATTTTGTTTTCATTTATGAGTGGCATCATTAAATGAAAATATTGAAAACCATTCATCCATCCAAGTTAGGCAGCATCAACATCTTTTGATTTTGGGTTGTTTGGTGGTGCAGACATTTTGGCACCGGCCGATCCCAGACCAGGAGACAGAATGTCAAACGTCAACGATGCGTATCCCCTCTATTCCCCAAAACCTTCACTGCCTCAGTAGTCATTATGAAAATACTATGCACATTTGGTTCAGTGTCTTACTCAAGGACACTTCAGCAGTTGCAAACACGGAGGGCCGATCCCAGTTCAGGCTTCTGCTTCTCCTCTCAGCGCCACTCTGCTGCTTGAACACGAACAACGTTACGGACTACCAACAAGGTGACACACAGTGATGAGACAATAAATGAAACAAATATTCTTTTGCTCCTCTCGCACTGCTGTTCAATAGAGAGGTACGAGTTCTTCTGTCTGACTGGTTCTGATTGACTGTCTGCCTGGGGAGGTATTCTGTGTCTGAGAGCGATGCCAGGAGACAAGGCCGCGACATGAACATGATGAATCCCACACTCATTTAATTGCTGTTTTACATTTCAGTGGCAGCCATCAGCTAAATAAGCTGTCACACGCACAGCCTAACGACTGATTCGCAATTATTTTACTGAAACAAAAACCAGCGTTCTCTTTTCACGTCTGCATCTTCAAAAAAAGTTTTTTTGTGATCTTTGTGTGCATTATGTTGAGAGGCGAAACTACTACACTGTACCTGCAGAGGTTGTATTACATGTGAGATGATCTTGGCAACCAAATACTTGCTCAAGAAGCACAACTAAGTAAAATTACACATTTCTTTTTTTCTTCTTCCTGTAATGTAACAAGGCTGTAAAAGTCGACAAATAAAACAAATTTGAAGAATTTGTTCATGTCATGTCAACCTTATTACAACATTCACTTGCAATTGAATGGCTATTTTCTAACACATCTCCGTTCTTATAAGAGTACATTGTATGATTACCGTTCCCAAAAACAATGTGACCTTTACAGCAGCAGATAGGTGACCTGCACACCTGACCTTCAGTCAGTCGCAGTTGGATGGGTTTAGGCTTCACAACTACTTGGTTATGTTTAGGAAGACATCTTGTTTTGGTTTAAAAAAAACATGTTAGTTTTTTTAAGCTGAATTAAGAACCAACCTTACATTACAGAATTTAACTACGTAACAAAATTAAAATAACTAAACATTGACTTCTGGTTTCATAACTGAATACGAGCAGTATTGGTGTACTTACCCTCCACCTTGACCTCCTCCCTATCTGGACTTTATTTCTCTCTATGCTACTTTACCTGACTTCCTCCTTTGCTGCAGTAATAATTACTACGGCCATATGATGACAATAAGGTTCGGTGCTTTCACAGTTGACCTGTCTGTATGAGCAGGGCTGTATTTTCTAAAGTTACTGTCATTTTTCTACCAATTTTCCTGGACATAAATATGAAGCCTTAAGTTGGACTTGACTGAACTTTACAATTTTTGGTACATCTTCCCAATTATCACAGCGACCAGCATGTGTGAATTTCATATGGATAGATAAGGCTGTCTTTTAATCTGAAATGGTGAAGCAAGCAAAAAAAAAAAAAGCTTCAAAGTCATGCCATGAACTACAGCTGAACCTGTAATATTTCCACCATGTACCCGTGCCACCTTTGAATAATAGTCACTCTTGGATGCACTCATAACACAGAAGTTATGAGTGAATCCAACGTCACCACCTCGCTCCACATTGGCTGGAGGTGTTTGGGAAGAGGAAATGAGCGGAGCAGGAGCAGGAGGAGGAGGAGGAGGAGGAGGAGGAGAGGTGAAGGGGCGGTTTGTCATAGGAGTCATCAGTAACTGTCTCCACTGTGCTGCAGGCTTAATTAACTAGCTTGCTCGTTAGCATCACTGCCCCCTCTGCACTCCCTCCCTCTCTGCTCGCTTGCTGCTCTGAATAGGAACGCCTGATTATTCTGCGCTCCAGTCGCAGCCAATTACAGGCTCCAAATGGAACAACATTAATCAAATCTTTAGTATGGTGGCAAACTCAGAGGTATCAGATTGCAGAGGGACGCAAAACTAATATGTCACTGTCACCGTCGGTTGCGCAGGCATTTAGCAGCTAGCATTAGAGAGACGGGTGAGACGGGCTATCGCCTGGGTGTAATATGGAGCCTGATCTGGAAACCATTAGCATGACATGGCAGCAGAAACGCAGAGCCTGTCCTCACCCCACACTCATTTTTTATCCCCCCCCCCCTTGTCTCTCTCCTCCCTCTTTCTCTGTTCATTCTCCTCAGCAGTCAGACAAGTGAGGAGCAGAGGAGGATAAATTGGGGCAAGGATGAGTGTGAACGGGATGAATAGAGAAAAGGAGACCTGAAGGGGTAATGAGAGATGAACAGTAGGAAATAGAAGGGACATTGAAGGGGAACGGTGAGGGCTTTTCACGATCTTTAGACAGGAAGAGGAATATAAAGAAAGAGTGGAGACATTTTCTGCCAGCGTGGCTGATGGGAGTCTTGCTGGACGAGAACACCCAGAACTAAATGCTACCATTCAGGACTGTGGCCTCCCAGAGAGTGGCACTGGGTCTGGAGCGGGAGCAAGACCCACACAGGCGGGACCGTGACCCAGCAAACTCTGTCCTGCCACCTCACTGGCTTCCCAGGGCTTGGCCCAAACCATCAAGCCACAGTCGGAGCCAGCCAGAGGACACCACTGCATAATGGCCTCATTAGGACAAATGATTAAAGCCCAACTGAAATGTGCTAAATGCCTGTGTCACTGAAGTGGCCTTTAAACGGGCATAAATAAACAAGAGTTATGTCGAAGGTTTGGGTGTGCACCCTGGCAGCATAATAAATTACAGGGTAATGATATTAAAAGCACAGAGTCGTTAAGATGCCAAGGAGACGCCATAAATCCAGGCGCGGGCTCCCACTGGCTGTCCCCACGCCGAGTAATTAAAGCAGATTTATGAGGCGCATTACATCAGTGCTAGATAGTTCATATATCGGCCTCCCGTATTGGACAGCCTGACAGGCGCCAAAAAATATTGTTTCGAGTTCCCCGGCCCCTCGCAGCCGAGAGGCCTCTCCCAGCACTCCATCTTTTGTTGTGTCAGTTCTGCACGGTGATGATGGATGGACCGATGCACTCCTCCGTCACTCCCCTCGCTTGTTCAGCTCCCCCCATCCTTCCTCAATGGGAGACTCGTGACAGTACCAAATAGCTTTATCTTCACACGGCTGCTCATTCACATCCTCCCTCCTTCTCTCCTCCTCACTAGCAAGAAACAAAGGCTACATCCACACTATTACCTTTTCATTTTCAAACTGAGTTTTAAAACAAAAACAGCTTCCGTCCAGACAAGCGTTTTAGCACCATTTTATACTAACATGCATGAAGCACATACTACATGACCATTCACGTACACTGGGCATGTGCATGCTGGTGGAAACAGGAAGCAGATTGTCTACTCAGAATACTTTAATTATCTTTAATTATTCACTTATTTTCACTTTCTGATACAACAGGTACTATGGCTTAAAAGTGTCAAGGCAGTGAAAGGTGACTGTGTCTCACAAATTCCCCCTGGGAAATTCAATTAAAAAAATTGATAATACTATTGTGCATTTCTTTCTTTTCCATTGTTGTATTTTCTAACTCCTGTCATGTCTCTCTAAATATAGAGAATATAACATACAATTCTACCAATGCACAAATTAAAATACTCCACAATGATGCTTATAGATAACATACACATGCACATGTACTCTTTACTCTTTAAACTGCATCTGAATAGTACTTGCTTGACAGCTGAAATGCCATTTCTCCTAAACGTGCTATTATCGTTCTAATCTGCAATACTTTTGTATCAAGCTGCACCACTAACTGCTAAAAGAGAGACAGAAATTTAGCTCCTCAGGCTAATGCTGATTGACACACCAACCGAAAGCTAGCCGGAGCTTACATACACCAGCAAACTTTTAAATGATGCATACAAATGAATCCATTAGACCAAATTGATTAGTAGTTTTGAGTCTTCCCTGGTCATCCGGGTAATATAACATGCATGCTAGCTTTGTTAGCGTCCTCCACATGCGGACTTCGCGTTTCACTGAGTTTGATTGATCCACTAGAAACACAACTCCACTGATAAGCACCCACATCTGGACAACGGCTCGCCATGTAGGACTGATAAGAATGCTGGTCATAGGAACTGTCGCAAATCACACAATATATAGCTGACCTCCTGCGTATGTCGGCACTGGTGCACTGTAAAATGCTTAATTTAACTGCACAGCAGCTGCTAGTACAGACAGCAAGGTCAGAAATGCCTGGAATTAGTCATCTATGTTGAATTACATGCTAGAAGTCTTCTTCACATCTGCCAAAGGTCTCCGTTTCTGCCTGCTAGATTAAAACACAACCCCAAAAGTTATGTGGGGATTTTACATAGGAGCGTGGGTACAGGTGTAAGGCCTGAGATGGACGCAGGAGAGGAAGGAAAGAATGAAGGGAGGCGGAATTACAGTCAAGAGTAAATACTGGACAGTTCTTGTTACACTTCCTACCCCATATCCTCTAGGGTTGGATAAACATGTTGATCTGACAATAAATCAGCCCTGTGAATAAATGTTGGATGTTGGCTTGTCAGCATTCCCCACCTCTGATATTACATGGCAGTTTTATAACGTTATTCAAATCATAACAAATTAAGTAAACATACTATTTCTAAAGCTCTGTTGTTACCATACAGGATTATAGTTTATTTAAAAAGACAGCTGCAAGATGATAGGCTGAGGCAGGCACCAGGCAGAAGAAATAGTTCAGGGAATATATCAAGAAAAAGTGAAAATAAAAAACTAGGCCACAAAACGACAACTGGACACTGTTTGGGGACACCGACAGGTTTTTTTTCAGCTTCTCTTGTTTGTAAAATACAACAGAACAGCAGAGACAAACATCGCCCGAACATGACCCTCATTGCCAAAGCCTTTCAAGTTCTGAGGGTTTATGTACTGAGAGTCTCTAGTTACTGGTAAAGGGAGAGGCTGCTGCTGGCAAACCATAAAATAGTTAACACAGAGTTCAGAGAGAGCCAAAAAGAGAGAGAGTTAGTAAATACGGCGCAGTCGTAGTCAACAAAGATCAAACCGAGAAACAGGGCGAGCTCTCCAATGATTCCTCTGCACTTTGATCCAAAGCAAAGCAGAGCCGATATCTGCGCTGTGGTAAGATTTTTACCGTTCTGTGGTTTTTGGAGCGTCTGTCTAGTGAGCTTTGAATCTTAGATTAAACAAAAATACAGCAAAATCAGTAATATGGTAAGGACAGTTGGCTCATTTCCCAATAAACAGTTCCCATTAGCACCACGGTGCCTCTTGGCGACAGCTCCATATCCTTATCGTCATGAGTATTTATTTGTTCCACGAGGGCATTACACATTCTGCATTCTATTCCTCCAGCTTTACCTATCCTCATAAAAATCAAGCCGTACATATATATTTACACAGTTGTACATGCTGTAAAGGTTCAGTGGTTATGCTCCTCTGTATATCTCAATAAAACCACTGAGCTCCTTAACTGCTGATGAACCTTAAATGCCCCCACAGGAAACACACTCCGAGAGCCAGACAACTTAATTGGCTTGGCTGCATGTAATTTTAATAGCTCCTGTAATTAGGTTGCTTATTATAAAGAATCCAGTCATAAATCACGTAAAACACAGTTACATATACATTTCCTGTCATTAAAAAATGCTGTTCCAGTGCCACAGAGAGTCACACGCAGGAAACCTGAGGGTCCTGCAGAAAAGAAAAGAAAAGAAAAGAAAAGAAAAGAAAAGAAAAGACATAAGATGAGAAGAGAAGAGAAGAGAAGAGAAAAGAAGAGAAAAGAAAAGAAAAGGGTGAGGTAACGAGTGAAGGTGCTGATGTTAACGATCTGTGACGTTTTTATTATCATTATTAATTAGTGCTTTTCAAGCAACCAATTTAAATCAATATGGAGTGAAACAAATTTCACCGGCCTCTCGGATCAATCTAGGGCAGTTTTATAAATTCCCATTAATGTCAGTAAATTCAACCTCTTACTGTGGACCTGACAGACTAGAAGATTGGTGTGAGTCCTGATCAGAGGACATAAGCTGACTAACCAATGGTCCACTCTCATCTGCACTCCAGGCACATTTGCAGTTCAGTCATGTTTCCCCCTTTTACATTTCTCTCCTCGATGACGACGCTCTTTCTTACAAGCACGCTGTCCTACACACAGTGCAGCACATGTCGGACACGTTTCTCACCTGCGCAGATACAGAACAGTTACCTTTGTGTGAGAGCCCAAAACACAAGTGAGGCCCAAAGTACAGTTAAATGCACTTATATGGATACTCATACTCTACACATACGCATCAATACACACACACACACACCTTGCTGCGTGTGACCTTTACTCCACGGGTGTAACCCACCAGAGTCAGTTGGGAAGCCCTGTGCAACCCTCATCTCTGTCCCCCTACATTAACTGCTGTGACAACTGTTCCACCCTGCACTATGTAGGACCTGAAAGAAAAGGTGTGTGTGTGTGTGTGTGTGTGTGTGTGTGTGTGTGTGTGTGTGTGTGTGTGTGTGTGTGTGTGTGTGTGTGTGTAAAAAGGGGGCATTGGCAGCAAAAAAAAAACCTGCTTTGTCCTTTACAATAATAGGCCAGGGACATATTTATTAAAACAAAGCATGGCATTGGTTCATTTTAATATATAATGATGAGTTAATTTATCAAAGACTTGTTCTCTTCAGTGGGGAATTCGGAGCAAGCGTGCCAGCACTGCTGTTTGGTCACTTATCACCTCAGTGGGGTGGAGGAGCAGGCAATGGAGGCTGCAGATATTAAAGTATATACTGCAGAGAGGGGATGTGTTTATCTTTTGGTCTCCTGAAGTTACTTACAAACTTGGGTTTAATTTAAAGATGTGGTTATTTTTGTTGGAGTCATTTGTAACATGACTTCATGACTCTAGTTCCAATTATCAGACTCAAGCAGAGCATCAAGTTGTGTTACCTTTCATCATTTATCCATGCAGCCATCTGGGTTAAAAGGGCTGCATGTGCAATCTGAGAAACAGGAAAAAGTGTCTCTGGGTTCAATGCCTTGCTCAAACTCTGGATAGATTTAAAACCACCAACCCTACATTCTATGGATGACCCACTCTACCAGTTGAGAAAGCAAACCTCTGAATCATGGTGGCAGCAGAATAATCAACGTAGTCAAGATGTTTTCAGTGTGTCGTGACTGTATTGACTCCGTTATTTTGTAGCCTTCTTAGCCGCCTGCAATCGGTAAGTCTGAGGCCTTATAATAGGAACATAACATTATAACATTTCACATAACATATTATAACATTTTACAGCTCTTTATTTTGGTAACAATGTGACAGCGAACTGGGCAGAGGCATACAATAGTAGGCACAGCTGTGTTAATGAAAACAAAACAACACGGGCTCTTATAGCCTAGGATATGATGTTTAAAAACACAACTAATAAACCCGTAAAATATGAATGCTTACATGGAAACGACAAAAAACCACAAATATGATGAAAGTGCTTGGGCTTTTTTTTCAAAGCCTTAAAGAGACAGGAGCCAAAATGGAGCACTGAGACAGAGGGTGAATAGAGGTGGTGGAGTAATGGATTTTTTTCATGAACGTTTGTTGTTATCTATAAGAAACACTCATTTAAAATGTTTTTGTCTACTGTGTTCCCTCTCTTTTTTCTGTGTTTTGAAAATATTATCAATAATTTCCATCTTTTATTCTTCCTTTTTCTATTTGGCATCACCAATTTATTTACCCTCTGGCATAATTGAGTTGACCTTGAATTTGACCATGACCGTTATTTGAAGTATTCAACTCTGGCACCTTGAATACCGAGTCTCAAGTTATCAAACGTTGATGTAAGAGGTCGTCACCAATAGTTATTACACGCATTTAAACAAAATCTTTACACTCTGCAGATGCCTGACTGTTGATCGTGCATGAGTGTGTGTGATGGAGCCTGAATGCTGATCTCTCTGTCCTAGCACGGGACAGAATGATTAGTGTTTGTGTACGTATACAGAGCCGTTGTGTTACTCTTACCGTCTGCAGTGAGTTTTATTTTGCTTACTTTGTGGATTTTTTTTTCGTTATCTGAGGGCTGCGGGACAATTTTATGGGCGAGACAGACACGGCAGACGTGTGTTTGAAAGGCAGCACGTCTCTGTCTCTGTCTGTGTGTCTGAACAGGCGGAGAATGAGAATGAGAGCAAACAGCAGTGTGCAGCCAAGAGTAGCACAGCCACTCCATCACCGTGATAGGCCTTGTCATTTCTCTTTCTCCTTCCCCTCTCTCCTACTCCTGCACTCACCCCCTCCCTCCTTCCACTCCCAGTGGTAAGGGCGGGGTGTAAAGTTCACTCCTGCCTAATTTATCAACCACCCTCCCTCCACAGCCCTGTACAGTCATTAGCTACACAAACTGACACAGCACCTCAGCCCGCACCCTACCCTCATTTATTGTCTTTTTACCGCAAGCAAGGAGAATCAATTAATTAAAGGCTAAATTGCCCCGTGTCCCCAGGATATGCAGAGGGGCAAGGGTGTCTGAGGTGGGGCTGGTAGATTTGGGTGGGGATCGGAGGCTGAGTAAGTTGATGCTCGAAGGGAGTTGCATAATACTATTCCCTTCCGGGGACCTTAACTTTAACTCTTCCCACGACACCTTTTTGGTATGTCTGCTTTAATTATTCTATCGTTGGACTGCCATCCTGCTTTGAAAGTGTTCATACTCAACATTTTTGAATATATACAGCAGCTTTACAGCAGCTGAAAGTGTTGCTTAGTCTGACCTCTATTTTTATAATCTTCCTACAGGGATGTGTAGAAGTGTACCCTAGGGTGTGTGAGTAAACTGTGACATCACTGCTGAGTGTGGTTACACCAACCACGATAATCAGTAGCCCAATTCACACTGCCCTTTGAGTGCGGTAATCATGTGCCAATTCTACGTATCGTCCTCTGTGTGAAAGCTACAGATGCGAGAGGGAGGGAGGACAGTTTTGCTGCGACTCTGACGCGTATCCAGAGGTAGTATCAGGTAGACCTGGAGGGGCAGAGCGGGGGCATGTCGATCTGATGGTGTTCACAGTCTGACAACTAAACAGATCCTTCACTAATCAAATAAAAGAGCAATGACGACCAGGACCAGACAACAGTAATGTGGTAACTGGTAGTGTCTTTGGTAGAAAACACCGCAGTCATACGTGGAAAAGCCCTTTTCATCGTGTCTGTCCTACTGCCCGAAAACTCACCACATGTTTGTCTCCTTCCACACTTGTGTTTTGTTGTAGTTACTGTTTAGAAAAAAATCACTGCGACAGTCAGCCCTCCTGACCGAGACTTCAGTGAACTTGCCCCAGAAAACAACATCCCTCCCTGCCAGTGAGCGAGTCAGACAACATCCAGTTTACTGATGCTGATTATGTGATTATGTAAATGAGAGCGAAAAATACATATGTATATTTCTATGTACTATGGTCCCCTCACTTGAACTGATGGAAACATTTAAACTGGTAATGCAAAAAAAAAAAAAAAAAAAACTGTCGTCAAGAACACAGAACATAAAGTTGGGAGTCTTTGCCTATCAACATAACATATGTGATAAATTACAGCAGAAAACAGGACAGGAGACAACAGGATGGGAAAAATGAATACATTTTAATGGAATAAAAGTTACTCATTTTGACCTAAATGTGGACTAAATAGTGGGTGTATGTGTAATGTGGCATTGCAGGCCAGGTGACCAATGTGGCCTCAGTGTGTCCTAACAGGTGCCTCAGGCTCAGTGCCCTTGTAAGGGCACACCGCAGTACACTGCTAGACTGTTTACTCTCAGTCAACCAGCTGCACTGCACGTTTATAATACTCTCATAAGTACACTACAGATGGATATGGGTCCCCTTGCTGCCGCTCCCTGGTTTATGATTAATGAGCAGCACTTGGAGCCGCATGTGTTGCCGCCTCGCAGCTCCGACATATCTTTCCGGACCCGACATTTTGTATCCTCTGTGAAAAATGAGCTGCTTGGTGTCGTTCATTATACTGTTCCACTGCCAGAATGCTCCCATGCATATTCCTCTACACTAAAGCCTTGTGCCATGCTTGCACTGCGTGTGGGTGTCCGTGACACTTTTCATCTAACTCACTTATCGAGACAGCCATCCAGTAAAATGCATGGCGAGGGAATGACTTGATTGTAATTTGGGACCGTTTCAGAGAGAGACAAGTCAATAGAGGAAGACCTGACAGGCAGAGAAGGAAGGATTTCAGCGCTCCCGTAGAGGACACGCTGCATAAGAAGACCTGGCACAGCAGGAAAGTAGCCACTTTTCTGCTGTGCAGGCACACTCATATGACAATGGCCTAGTAATCATTGTTCCCCATCTTAAGTTATAGCTGTAATTTGGTCTGTTGGAGAATGGAATCCATTTGTCTGAATGCTACCACAGTCTGTCGACTGAATCGACACACTTGTGCAGGAGCACACACACAAAGAAGTACCACAATCTGCACAGATACACATCAACTCTCATATGCCTTCATGTAAACACACACGGCACTGTTACACACTGTCGCACACACAGATAAACACACTCCCTGCTACTCAGCACTCTCTCAAGGGCACGTTCCAATAAAGTGGCATTGGAAAACAGCCATCTGATGGATTGGACCTGGAGATGGCAGCACAGGCAAATCCCCTAATGTGGCATAAATAAGGCTGCCGTGCTCCAATCGCTCTCTACAGACAATGTAAATTATATTGTCAGGCACAGTCACTTCCCCACTCGCTGTGCAGCTAACAAGAGTCACCTGCCAAGGCTCGACAAGGAGAGGAGGAGCTACTAGTGGGAAGGGATAGGGGAATTAATTAAAGTGGCAACTCACCCACACACACACACGCACGGATAAACAGATGCATTCACACGCAGAGCCACACACACAGGTAGTGTATCTGCATTTGATTTATTTCCCTTGCCCCTGTGCGCTCCCCTCCCTCTCCGATGGCTCTCAGTGAAGGTCGACGCGACAGCTCTGCTGAGGAACAGAGGTGATGCTACTCAGCCATTTTGGAGCTTAGCTCCCTCCATGTATGCCTGAGGCCTGCAGATTCTCAGGAGGCTGGAAAACTCAACACAGAGGTCTGTGAATAATGTCAAGTGAGATTCATTGACTTCCATCACTTCAGAACTTCCCACAGCTGCCTTGGAATGATTCAGAGCCAAGCCAAGGACGAGAGATGGTGTCAGTATTACCGCTTGTGGCTGCTCCTTGTCTTCCTCTTCCCTTCACACAGTGTTTTACCTAAATTGTCCTTCCTGTCTCTCGCTCTCTGTGCAGCTGTTTTCTGTCAGGTTGGTTCCAAGACGTTGTCAGACCACAGCTGTTTTAACATAGCCGAATCTGTGTCCTAACAACAACTTTAGGTTGCCATGGAAGAAATCAATGAGACCTGTCAAATTATACTGGTTGGGTATTCGTCTACTCCTTGTAAAATGTAGTGACCACTTGTAAAATGTATTGAAGATGCAGTGATACGTCGATGACAAGCCGCTGTAGCTTCCTAGAAATATCATGTGCTTGATAACAGCGATAAACAGATGTTACAAGCTAGACTGAACAACATTTAAAGAGAGCAAGTAGCACAATCAAATGTTTCTCAAGAGCCGTAAGTCTGAACCTACAGTCGACAGTGCAGGCCTCGCAATTATGGCGCCATAAGTAGATGCATTCATGAGATGAGAAATGCTTAAAACAAGCAGCATCTTTCACACATAAATGTTGAAGCCCACAAGTGCTCCTTCCTTGCAAGCTACCATGCACAGAAACAGCTTTGCCCTCTCTCTGTCAAACATTTCCTCCCATAGCCGACTAAAAAAGTGTTTCCCAATGCTGACAGGGAGAATGGATGGCCTCCATTACGCCTGGCTACAAACACATTCCGCCAGGATGAAGGGGCCGTAAATTATCCTGCGAGCGAGCAGCCCGGGCCGCAGCCGAGCCAACAACCCCCCTTCACTTCTAATGGGGTCGGCCCATCCACAGCCTGCACCACACTGAATCACACACCCCGTAACCAAACATACACTGTCACCTTTGTGTGTAAACAGTGTGTGTGTGTGTCACTGAAATGGAGGGGGGCTCTTGGAATCAAACACCTGGGAAGAAGTCCTTGAACCCATCATCTGAATAAGTCGGATTAAACAAAGACACGCACTGTAATAAATAGCAGCACGGTTACTCCTGGGATTTCTTGACTGGGCACAACAGACCTATATTACATTACAGTACAATAACTGTGCGAATGGCCACTCTCTGACAGGTCTAATGCTGTGAAGCTGGAGGGCGTAACTGTAGAAACATCAGCAGCATGTCGGGTCAAATTCAGTTCACATGACACAAGCGTTGGTGGCAGCTGGAAAGCCATCAAATAGGCAGAGACATTACCCTGTGGCGTGGTTAAATGCTAAGTGTGTGCATGTAAATCAATACATGCAAATAGTGAAATGTCAGACAACATTGTGTTCCCACTAGGTAAAGCTTGTTCTTCCTGTGTGACAGTAACCCTCCAGTGTCACCCTGCAGCTCTTATAAGAATCCTCCCTTTTGGCAGTTGACAACAAAAACCTCCAGAGGGGAAATCTTCACCCTGTAACTATCCCTCTTCCTTCTTTCTCGTGACATTTCATCCACAAGTCAGTCTCTCCTGTTCCTTTTCGCACTGCTGGGAAATTCCTGAGAGGCCAGTTGTTAAATAAATGGGTCGCATCCATGGGACAAGTTTTTGTAGGTTAGACAAGCCTGCTTGGACTCAAGTTTGTGTGTCTGTGATTATATTATTTTCTTTTTAAGCTATAGTGTGTTGACCATAAAGGCATCATTCTTTGAATATGCCTTTGTGTCATCTGACATTCAATGACACCCACATTGTAAAGGTACCGCTTCTTCAAATTGCTTTATTTGAATAGTCACTGAATTACGATGGAATAAAAACAGAAATGTCAAAAGCTGGGTAAATAAGATGAACACCTACACACCACAAAGAGAAGGTAAGGAAATATTTTCATTTTCATATTTGGGGTGAACCCCTTGTTTTAAAGGTTCAATGTGGACTTCAATGTTGCAGCACGCTGAAGTCTTTCCTGCAGACAAAGTGACCCCTCCTTCGTGCTGAGGCTCTCACCACGGGGCAGCCAGCTGCAGGGTCCCGCCTGAGGTGGAATGGGCCTTGGTGACAGGTCACATTATACCTGGGTGCTGACAGGGGGAAAGGGGTCAGCCATGCTGTCAGGGCCGAGAGGGAACAGAGGAGGTGACAGGATTGTAAGGAGGAGGAATGAGGAGGAATGGAGCTCCTTTCATCGGGCCCTCTCTTGAGTGACAGGCAGCACAGCTGTGACACTGATGGTGCATACCAGCACACGTGGGCTTGAGTCCACACAGACAGGGCTGGAAGGACAGCCACAGGAATGCGGTGGAGGGCAGACCCAGCACCCAGAATTCTGTTTACCCGTGATTTTAATTGCAGAATAGGTTTTACCACCTAAGCTGTCGTAAATCTTGATGACATAAAGGTCACGGTGCTCATAATCATAAGGTCTTTCACTGGAAAAAGCATAAATAAATGCTTTTCTAATAATGTTTTATTCAAGAGTAACATCAGAATGCTCTAACTACTTCAAATGAGTGACTGCTTAAATAATAAATACATGCAAAAATGATTTTTGTTGTTCATAAAATGCACTATAGTACATAGAAACCCATTAAAGTCACAGACAAAAGTCACACCATGTTACAGTAGATTTATGCATTTCCACACTGTACGCATGAGATTAATTTATTTTCTTGGAACGTGGAAGGAATAGGGATGTAATGGTAGACAAAATACACAGGCTTACAATTCGATTAATTTTCCATTAATAAGGGAAAACACTGAAAATGCATTAATTAACATTTTGTCATTTATTTTCTCATTTTTAAGATAACAGTAAGAGGGGCAGTTCACCTCACATCTTTTCTTAACTGTAGTGCTACTTATTTACCGAGATAGTTTTGGTGTTCGATTGCAGTGTTTCGGAGTTAACAGCTGTGGAGAGGTCTGCCTTCTCTCGAATATAATGAACAAGATGGCACTCGGCTTTTATTGCTTTAAACACCAAACCAAAAACTACATTCGATAACCTCAACAGCTATGTCTTTTTCCAGAAATGATTACTTAGCTAGTTAAGATGATCCACACACCTTGTTGTACGCAGTTTAAAGTAGGAACTGTTTTCGTGCTACCAAACTACACCCAACAAGTTATTGAGCTTAATGTTGCTAGATGAGGTAGCAGTACTGGTTAGGTATAAACTAATTTAGTTTAATTAGTTTGATTCCCTACTTATCCTGGGATTTGCAGTTATGTGAACTGTCACTTTTAGGCACTCAAATTCTGGCAAAAATTGACAACAAATGTCAGTTATGCTCTGTTGTAGCCCTTTGGCATGTTTACAATTCCTCAACAGTTGCAGCTTGTGCTTGTTTATACAGTGCAGCACAACGGAATGACTGAAATGTGCACGTAAAGGTATATTGTAGCAGTGTGCAGGCACTTTGACCATGTGCTGAAATCATTTATTCTCGATGACGGTGTGTGGTAAGCTGTGATAAACACCCCTATTAGCACTAGTTATAGCTTTGGCTCGGTGTGAGGTTGCTTGAACACTGTTCAGAGAGATGTTAATTGACAAATTTGGGTCATAAATGTTCTAGCATATTTGTTGTGTGTTTCCACAGACTTCAGCTCTGACTAGTTTCTCTAGCACAGTGTTTTCAGCTGTTGTCCTGGGTCTCCCTGCCCTGCATGTTTCAGATGTTTACCCGCTCCAACACACCTGACTCAAATGATCAGTTCCTCATCTGAAGCCTGATAATGACCCATTCATTTGAAGCAGGGAAACATCTAAAACATGCAGGGCAGGATGACCCAGGAACAGGACTGAAAAACACTGGGCTGAATATAACTGTTAACACATTTTGACAGAAGAAGCAATTCCAAATTGAATCCCTGTGAATGATTAAATACAATGATTAATCAGCAAGGCTTGTGTGCTTCGGTTCATTCTGGGTGCTCCAGTTTCCTCCCACAGTCCAAAAACAAGCATTTTGAGTTAGGTCACATGGCCATTCTAAATGGACTGTGAATTGTCTGTGATGAACTGACGACTTGTCCAGGACGTACTTCGCCACTCAGCCAATGTCAGCTGGGATCACTCCAGCTCCGTGACCCTGTAAAGGATAAGTGTTTACAGATATCTAATAAATGAACATCTGAGCCGACATATTCCTGAATGGTGTGTTTTTCCCCTAAACTGGACTCAGTTCACTCTTCAGTGCTTAATATGAGCAGCTGGTGTTTGGTTGCAAAAGCAGCTGTGTTCAATATCATCTGTCTGTCTGTCATAGTTTAACTGAATTCTTCCCATTGTCAGTAAAAAAGTAGATTTGAGACCCACTGAGTACACTCTCGTCAGCGTTGTTTCCTTTCAATAATCTACGTTGTGAAAGATAATTATGACTCCCTCTGCAGAAATTCATTCTCTACATTTATTCAGTGAATCAGACCTACATCCTGAAGGCCTAATAAAAGGTCGAACTGTCATGGATCACATGAATCCCCTCCTCGACGAATCTTCTCAACCACATGTATCTACTGCCTTACGCAGATAAGAAGCAAAAAAAGGTGGACTTCCTGTCTCTGAAAGCTTTGAGGATTCAGAAGCAGGAAACTCTGTGATGGATCACCACCAGTCAGTGCTTGCACAAATGTGCTTCTGGTGGTCATCCTTACATCTGTTTCCTATTGGATTGCTACCTTTGGGAAAAACCATCAAGACTCTGAGCTGGGGAACAGGGTCAGGTCACCCTGGCAGTTTGTTTCAGTTCACTTGTCACATGTAGCCCACATGCTGGGAGGGCTCTGTGTGTGAGGTGGTGAGGTGAGTCATTTTACTCCAGCGCATTAAAGGCCCACTGTGAAGGATTAGGTAGGCGCTGTTGGCAGAAATAGAATATATTCTAATGATTATAGTTTCATAGTTTTATAATCACCTGAAACCAAGAATTGCTTTGATTTGTGACCTTGTACTCTACAGGGCTGACATGTGGGGACAAACCATTCACACTCACATCTAAAGCAACTGAGACTGCCCAATTACATGTCAGCATGCAAAATCCACACAGAAAGGCCCTGACCTGGCCCAGTCCCAGTCCCAGGACCTTCTTGCTGTGAGGCAACAGCGCTGCAGTGATTTGGCAACTGGGCCAAGTGTCAGTGCGTCCTAAGTCATTCTTATAAAAGTTTGGTGTTTTGATGATGGCAGTGGAGAGAGCTGTCAGTCTCATCACCATTAAGTGTTTAAGATTTTAGTTTAAGAGCCACAACATTTTCAAACTTACACGAGTGAGCCCCCCATGCCTTCTGTCTCTGTCATTCATTCTGTTCTCTGCACATTTTTCAGGTTGTTCATCTGCAGGTACTTTGATGAATCAGAACCTTTCTTCAGTCGTTACATGGCACCATTTGCCTACATTTCATTTCATATTTCAGTCAGGTCAGCCGGGATTATCCTCATATATCTGCATGAATTCCAATCACAAAGTCAAGAGGGATGAGTGTATCTGCCTCGAGATGTTGTAACACATCATTTCTGACGTGCTGAAAAGTAATATTTGATTTGATATGAATGAATATGTAAATGTGTAAATTGTTCTCGTCTTTTCACTTCCAGTCTTTATCTGCATGCGCGTGTGTGTGTGAGTGTGTGCAGGCTCAGTGTTTGGACTCTGTGTCCTCCTTCCTCTCCCCTGCCTCTGCCACAGACACTGGCCACCAAAGTCATCCCTTTCCTGTCAGCCCCGTTGCCCCATTTACCTTGCACCCATTCATCAACCTGTTAATGAAGTAGCAGGTTTATTAGGCGGTGGTAAAACAATCCACCCGCCCAACATCCGAAGCCAGCATGCAGAGACAGCCAGCTCCCTGCCTAACAAAGTTAGTGTTCTTCTGTGCATGAGACTGTGAGTGTGTGGCAGGTGGGAAAACCATTATGGCCAGTTGGCGATCAACCCGGAGCAAACAGTATGATTTGTTCTTGATTCTCTCTTTTGATGCAACCGTCCAAAAAAATGTAGATTAATTGGTAGACAACCAAGGATTGGACCAATAATTTGGCATGAAATTCATCAGTTTGGACTCTCTCACACTCAGTATGTGCGATCTACCTCTCTACTAGCTTGCAAAGTTCCTAGGGGGGAACTAGGGGTGCTGAGGCTGCTGCAGCCCAAGTACAGGGAGAAAATGCTAACTCCACACAGAAAGGCCCTGACCCAGCAGGAGTCCAACCCATCACCGTCTTGCTGAGAGGAAACAGTGCTAACCACTGCGCCAACGTGTTGCTGCGTATCATTTCTTTATGAATGTACTTTTGGTGTATCGGTGTGTATTTCCCTGGTTTGGGGAAATACACTCCATGTGATCTGTCTCTCCACGTCACTGTGTGTGTGTGTGTGTGTGTGTGTGTGTGTGTGTGTGTGTGTGTGTGTGTGTGTGTGTGTGGGAAGTAGCCTGTAGCAGGGTGTGAAGCAGAGAGGTGTTGATGCTGATGCTCTGTGACCGGCCTGTCTCCACTGGAGACGCTCTGCTGTCTCTCCACTTACCTCTCGCTGTCAATAAGACCCGAGCCACGCCCGCTGGATAGATGCTCACAAACAATTGATTCTGACAGTAGAAATCATAACTGGTGCAGGTCTCTGCTGTCTTTTCATCCCTGGAATTAATGTTCAGAGAGGCTGACCTACAACTGTGCTGTAATCTTTGTTGACTGGAGTTTTAATAATTTCTTTCTCTCTCTCTCCCCCCCCCCCCCCCCCCCCCCCTTCTCTCACACACACACACACACACACACACACACACACACACACACACACACACACATACACTACCACCATTTGACATGTTCACTATGATGACAGGCTGGTCAACATCTCCCTGCTCACATGACTTTTGCACAGTCTCATCTTGCTGGTCTTGTTGTGCCTTCACTAATGACCACACACACACACACATACACACACACACACACACACACGCGCATGCACACACGCACACTGAAGGGGATAGAAATCGCTGAGCTATTTGGGTATGTCAGTCCGATGTGCGGAGCAGTTTGTTGGCTCACCAGGCAGGATTACATCAAACAGACAGGGCTCTTCTATGGAGGTCTGGTCTCTCTCTCTCTCTCTCTGTCTCTCTCTCTCTCTCTCACACACACACACACACACACTTTATCCTGCAGGTAATTAGAAGCTGGAGGCCTTCCATCAAACACAAACTCACCCTCTTGACTCCACAAATATTGATAAAGAGTCTGTCCACAGTGATTCAAGAGCAACCACGCAGAAAAAAGTGTCTCCACTGAGGTGTTGTTCGCCGTTTTTTTGATTTTCATACACACACTCACACACACACAGTCATGAATCCACACCTACTGCTGTGTGTGTTCATACATCGACAAAAGCTTACATGTGCAGTATAGCTGTATATGAGGACACATTCACACACAAACATACATGTGAGCCACACAAACAAAGTGAGTTCAAAGCAAAGGCAGCCAAGTCTCGGGGTGAAGCCAAGCGTGAGGCACGAGTGTCAGTCAGGGCAGATCCTCCTATCTTCTTTGTCTGCCTGTCTGTCTGTGTCTGTCTGTATGTCTGTCTGTTCACCTGTGTGTCTGTGTGTGTGTGTGTGTGAGTCTGGCTGGCTGTTTGCAGCTCAGCCTGGAGTCTATCCAGGCCATCACTCACACTTTACCCAAGGAGAGGGCGTCGGACAGGTTTTATTAAAACTCTGTCAGAGGGTGTGTGTGTGTGTGTGTGTGTGTGTGTGTGTGTGTGTGTGTGTGTGTGTGAGTGTGTGCGTGCGTGCATTAGCCTCGGGCTCAGAAGAGATATCATCTCTCCCTTGACATGTTCTTTCATCTTGCCTTTTTTCTTTTTGACAGACACCATTTTGGTTGCCAGTCATTTTTTTTTTACCCAGGCCTTTCTGCAAGCCCGACTTAATCCATTGTATTGTGTGCGGCAGCGCCTGAGTTACTCTCTGTGTAACGCAATCTCGATAAAAAGAGCAGCCAAACGAATATTCAGATATGATGCTAGTAAATCAGATAACAGAGATCGCGAGGATAGGTTCAGATTGTTTTTGTTCATCCTGATGGACTTTGAACAGATTCCATCCAAATGCCTCTTTCTGTAGAAGATCATCAGAAGATCAACATCTTTTCACTCACTGTGCAAAAATCCACACAACAGTTCAGTCAAATCTAACATGACACTGAAAGGGGAGTTCCAGTATCTTCAGACATAGGCCCTGTTTACACATTTTAGTATGTGAATGATTCATACTACCAAAAGTTTGGAATTGATCAAGTAGATTGCCTCAGCAGCTGCAGCATGTCTGCAATCAGGGCTGTAGCCAGGATTTAGAAATGAATGAAGTCCAAATGTATTATTATTATTTATTTATTTTAATGGAGCTGCTATCTGTTAATACCTGCTGAGACTCTGTTACTCTTATAGATTATTTTAAAAAAATCTAGTCCAGTTTTTATCATTTCTGTTACACATTCCATCTCGCCTGCACAGGTAGCTGTCGCATTGAGAGCTGTCAGTATAATTTGCAGAGACAGTGAAGTAGAGTAGCCAACAACTGTACTCAAGTATTATTAGTACTTTACAAAACAAATAGGCCTACTCAAGTACAAATGAAGGTAGTAATCAAAATAGCCACTTCGAGTAGAACACAAAAGTCCTAAAAATGACTTGAGTCGTAATAAATTTCAAAAATACTGTCTTTGAAATGACAAATTATCATCTCCCGATTAGATATTATATATATTAGACGAATACATCGGGACAGTATTCCCAGTTTGTATCTCTCAAGTGTGAACAAAATATTACATTATCATTAAACTCTAATAGGTAAAAATGATTGACTTCTTGTCTCCTATGTTATATTATGACCCAGAAAATAAATTAGTAGATTGTGTGTATGTGCATAATAGTATCTGTTATGCCAAAAAAAGTCCCAAGTCCCAGTGTGCCCCTACACATCTGGTCTGTCCAATCACATGAAGACAATAAGATTAGAGACATCTTTCTGAAAATGTCTCGTATCAGATGACTCATCTGACTCACCGTCTCTGCTTTTCTTTTCATCACCACACCACTGAGCATGACTAGTCAAATGCACACATTAGCTTTGAAAACCATCCTCATGCTGCAGCTTTTGCCATGATGCTGCTTTCTAACAGTCACGTGGAGGAGCGGCTGTGATAGAATAACAGAGCTGCAGCGGACCTGGGACACTCGCCTGGGGCCTGTCAGTGACAAAGACAAGCACTTTTCGTGAACGTAATTTAACTTTGACACTTGGCCCCGACGAATTAGGTTGCAGCCATGTTGCAGCTGGTAGCCGAGGCGAAGAAACTTTTGTGAGTATAAATCATTTATAAACCAAAATATGAATGTAGGTATGATATAAAGCTCAGGATAAGAATATAAGAGTATATCAATTCCCTTTTAACCAAGCTGAGTTAGCCAAATCAAGTGGGTATTTACACGTTCATTTTGAGTATGTCAGCCAATGTCTGTACTTGTAAAACAGCCTGCAAAAAGATTTTAAAAATGCAGCAAGGAACATTTTGAGCACACCTTAAACAGCCGTTTCCATCAACAAACTCTCGGCACGGATAGTTATCTGTCTGGCACATTTCAACAAGAAAACACTATCCAGAGACATCACACAAAGCAAGCTAGCTAGTTGGTAGCTTCTGGCTCACTCAAAGGAAACACCCAGGGTCCAGCTACACAAAAAGTCCTCGCTAATTAGCAAGCTAGCTAAATTAGTTGTACCTAGCTAAAATCCAACTTCGATAGTTTGATCGAAAAAGAAGAGAAAAGAGACGTTTGAAAAGGAGTTATGTAGTGAAAAAGGCCACCTGGTCTCATTCTCGGTCAAATAACAACGTTTTGACACGCCCCTCAGTGTCGTGTTCAAATGCAGAGCCCTGTAGCATTGTGTGCCATAAAATAAATTGGTGTCGTGAAACATGCGTGCGCAGTAGGGTTAGTATAACCTGCGGAAAAGATAAAACACATTTTATATATTGGGGCAAAGTTGCTGAACATGGCAGATGATTCTATATATGCAGTTTTTTTTATGTCCCAGTGAACATTGAAAGTAAAGTTATGGCTTTCTTTCTATTCATTCAGACAGGAGCCTGGTCCTGTTCGCTCAGTGACACTGCCAGAAGAATGGCTGGCGAGTGGCAAGGATTGTGTAAAAGCACTTTGACATAACCGAGTTGTTTTTTGTGTGGATACCTGACCAAACTGCAACCTGTCCATAACATTAACCTCATGATAGACAACCTTGCGCATAGATTACGTGCTGAATAAATGGTAATTGTGGAAAAATCACACTCAAACTGACTACCTCAGACTATTATTAGCGTTAGGTGACCTTCAGAACGCATTTTTGTACAACTTTTGTACAACTTGTATGGAACAAGTCAATTATGGACAAGGGAAAATATTACATAAATCACTCTATCATTACACATAATTATAGGCATTTGTTCTTTAAAGAAATCAAGGAACAAAATGGTACAGGACAGCGATTTGTTATGATAAAGGTAACCTACATCTAACACTTTCCACCTGGGAGAAGGCAGCCATGATGCACGAAGCCGTTGACGCAGCACATCATAAAGAGAACACATCGAGCCGCTGTAAGAGGTGCCACAGATGCTCTTTCTCCACAAATGAATTGCTTCTCATCAGTGGCGGTTCTAGACCAGTTTTAGTAGGGGGGCCAGGTTGGGGCTGGCTTTTTTGTAAGGGGGCACATACAACCCAGAAAAAAGGATAAATCCCTCATTCAGACAAAGCAGTGTTTACAATTTCAGCAATTTTGATTGGGAAGTAAACTGTTGAGACAATTTATCTCTGCTTTTTACCTTCAGAACAAAATAACTGCAAGAAATCTGTTATTGTGTTACTGATGCAGACTCCCTGTCAGGGGGGCCACAGGGGGGTCCAGACTCAGAGTTACGGGGGCACTGGCCCCTGTTGGCCCCCCCCTAGAACCGCCCCTGCTTCTCATTGCTACATGAAGGAAGAGGAGCCACACACGCAGCAGGCACAGTAATTAAAACGCTGAGACAAGGCTTTCCCTGTACGACGGGCTCTCTCTCTCCCCCTCGCCTGCCCTCCCCCTTGAGCCGCTCGCTCCCATCAACAGGCCGTAAGTTTTTAATCATGTTGAAATGATTTATTTAAACGTCAGGCAATGTGTCACCTCACTTCCTTTCATTTTTCAAAATGTTTGTATTCTTTGCTGGATGATAAATTTATCTTCAGACAACCTCAATATGACTAATTAACTCTGAAATATCAGAACCAGATGTCGAGCTGAAGGAAGTTCTTAACAGGCAGCCAAGAGAGTCGGCTCACCTCCTCCCTCCCTCCTCCTCCTCTTTCTCGCCCCCTCAAACAACACCGGCCTCCTCCAACCTGCTCCTGCCCTCCACCACACTCTTGGCTTTTTTTTTCCTTTTTTTTTTTTTTACAGACGCCTTCCTCAGAAGTTTGAGGCATCCTGTTGAGAACCAACACGTTGCACCGGGTCATAAATCTGGCAGTGTGAAGTTAACCTGCATATGCCCTGTGTTTACCTCCTCCTCCTCTCCCCTCCGTGTCACTCAGCACCTCCACCTAATTTATTCCCCCCCCCGCTACGTCTCCTGACCAACTGGCTCGCTTTTCTCGCTCGAGCTCCCAAGATTTAGGTTTTAACTGATTTATTGAGCATATGCCCAGAAAGTGTAACGAGACCCCGAATTGGTAAATGTATGCTTTTCAGGCGCTCAAAAGAAGTCCAGTGACTACTTTTAAACTTATTCCCCTCTTTTTCCCCCTTTTTTTTTTTTTTTTTGCTAATCTCAGACAAATGTACTTTTTCATGATTTATGTCACTCTTTATTTCCGCCTAATGTCAAAAATGTTTGGATCAGGAGACTTAAGTGGGATATGAATTCTGTTCCTCCGTATTCTGGCTCACACAGCGATAATGTCTTGAGTTGGAGCGGTGGTGAAAAATCTTCTGTCCCTGCAGAAATGCCGAGAAAAAGCAAAGGGCCCCTGCAGGAACATTGCAGCGCTGACACTTTGACAGTTTGCCATGAGTGACGTCTGATCTGTACAAATTTCAGGACTAATAAATCTACCTGTCAGAGCTTGGGACTTGAAAGGGCCGCAGCCCTGCGGCACAGCTTTAACACAACTTGTGTTGATGAAATTCTGTAGGCTGGAGAATTATAGCTGTCAGAAAAACGCCCACATCAAACCTGAAGCCTTGGCGTTCCTTCTTTTTTCCCCTCCACTCTCTCAACACTCATATATTGCTCATTCACCTCCCCCCTCCCTCCCTCCCTCCCTGCTGCCTTTCCCTTCCAGACGTCTCTCTTTCCCTTCCTCCTGTTCTTTCTCACTGCTTGGAAAATGAAACATAGGCCTCCTTTCATGGCTTGGCGACCATCATTACATCATTTTGACACCCTGTAGACACCCCCCCCAACACACAAACACGCACACACACACACACACACACACACACAAACACACACACACCACATCCTAGTTTTTTCAATCACTTTCTCCGCCAACACAAAAAGTTTGCTTACAGACAATAAGTTGTCACGGGTTACGAGTATGACACGACGACTATCACGCTCTCAGCTCTCTTCTGGCATTCGGCCATGATGGAGAACAAGGAGGCGAAGCAGCCCCATTGGCCGGCCCCGGGTTAAAAAATGCGGCCCTGTCACCAGAGTATCAGAGTCACCAGCTGGGGGTTAAACGGGCTGAAAGGTGGGAACGCGGCACATGATTTCACAAGAAGGGATGATTTAAATACCAAAAGGCCCATAAATCAACTGGCCACCACTCCCCTTTTGCCACCTCCTCCCATTTCCACATTTCCTTCCAGGCCCACTGCCCACTCGTCTCCCTCCCTTTTCACTGGATTTATTCCTGTTTATCTTTGATCCCGGACTGGTTTGCTCCTCAGTTCCTTTCAACCCGAGCCGATGTATCCTGTGGGTGATAAATCATCTGCGAGTGTTTAGATACTTTGCTGCCGCCGCTGATTTTTTCCTGTAAACGTTTCGAGAGGGGCGGATCATATTTGCATTCTTCAAAGCGCCGTCGTCGCTGTTAAAAGTTCACTGGAGTCCCGGGGAAGAATGGCTGCCCGAGCTTTTTGATTTAAATGTCAAAAGTTGTGGCTTTTTTGCATAAAGGTTGGGACCCTCCTGGTGCGGTGTGATCATTCATTGACAGTCAAGTCAAAGAGCCTGTGAAGGTGCTCTGCTTTATCATTGAAATGATTCAGTCATCTATGTGAGCTAGGTAGCATTTTACCTATGGGCAGGCTGTCGGCGCAAAGTGGAATTAATATGAAATCACAGCTGGAGACAGGGTGTCTTAGTGGCTGGAAAGGCTGTCACAT
This sequence comes from Diplodus puntazzo, assembly GCA_963678695.2. NCBI lineage: Eukaryota > Metazoa > Chordata > Actinopteri > Spariformes > Sparidae > Diplodus > Diplodus puntazzo. The sequence goes on from OZ023159.1 coordinate 14,497,252, forward strand.
CGGCAAAAGTTCAGACATTCAGTCCTCGTAACAGCCACTTTGTGCCTGTCATGCATGAGTCACTCCTTTCACAGTGTCATTTTACATGCCTAAATTGCAAATCAGATTGCGTTCCATGACTTTAATCCACTTTGATCCCACCTAAGCTATTTTTCATCAGTCATACCACATAAAAGAGTGACAATGGAAATATCTTAGTTCATTAGCCCCATGCTGAAACAGCAGCAGTCATTTACACTACACACACTGCCACCGCAGCAATCTGTCAATCCACGTGCTTGTCAATCACTCCGTGTCTCTGTGGGAAGCCGGCTCTGACTGACAGCCCGTGTGATCTCTCCCAAGGGCTGGCAGGAAGGCAACAAAAGGCCCGGCTACAGTAATTGGCAAGATAAAGACATCCCGCCAAAGAAGCACTGTCACTCATTTGGTTCGAGAGCAATGAATCAACATGAAACATGCCACACCAGTTAACCAAAGGGAAGGTATGCTTGTCGGCTAACCGGTAACCAATCAGCAGGCCAGTTCAGGGTCACTTCCCCTGGCGATTGGCTGAGAGGTGACCTGTTTAAACCAACACACCGCAGCCCATCCCCCTCTAGATTTACCTCTCTAACCTTCTCACCTCCACTCTCCCCTCCCGTGTACACCCTGACCTCCAACTGACCTGTTGCCCCTTTGCTTAGGTCAGCTTAAAACATAAACGCCCGCCCCCCTTCCTTCTCCTTCCTTCTGTCTGCTCAATCTTACCCCCATCCTTCAAACACCTGGTTCTCATTTCTCACATTTCACTTTCCATCAATGCTGCGGGAGGGACGCCATCTGTCTGTCTGTCTGTCTGTCTTCATAGAGGCTGGAGAACACGCAGCTGCCAACATGAAACCATTACTGTCCAAAAACATTTACTGTGAGACAGTGAGGCAGATTCAAAGTGTAGATAAGGTGTTTGACAAGGAAAGCTCTTTGTACATGGAACCAATGAGGACTGAAATATCTCAACTGAGATCAAATATGGCGAATAACCATACTGAGTCACTTTAGTGCAGCTGCGCTTCCTGTATTAACTCCCATTAAAAGTGCACTGAGTAGTTTTGCGTAGGATTTTTTTTTTATCCCTAAACAAGCTGAATAAACCAACGCTCTTTGTTTTCATGACTGAATAAACTGAATAAAAAAAACTGACTTTTAAGTTTAACACTGTTTTTTTTGTGGCGGGCCCTGCCACCTTTCTAGCTTCAAACATTGTTCTGGGAGCTTATTTTTCTCTGAGAACAGCTTGTTTATTCAGTCATGGAACAAATAAATATTTCTGAGCTTGTATTACAAACTCATCAATATTGTAAATGTTAAAATGTTAAAATAAGTTTTAATTTCTTCTCCAAGACTACATAGTGTCTTTAACGCTTTAACAGAGTAAAACAGTCCTGTCAGAGGTCAGATAGAGTATCTTCTGAAGAGGTCCCATCACAGTGTGTGAGTCTCCTGATGCCCTGTGTCTGACCTCCCTCTCTGTCCTCTCTCAATCACCCCTGTCTCCACAGACACCTCTCCTCCTCCTTCTCCTCTTCTTCTTCTCCTGCTGCAACAGGAGAGCAAACCGAGTGGGGGGGGGCTCCCTCGCACTGAAAGCCACCAAAGAGGGACCCCCTGCTCAGCATGTAAAAGCCCTCTCTCATACATACACACACAGACATGGGGATCCCGTGTCCGCCTGCCCGGCTCTTCACAGGGTAGTCATTAGTCATCAGGCAGATCAAAGGACAACTGCAGGAAGTGAAAGGACCCTGACAAGGAGGAGTCCATCTGGCTGGCAGGCCATCGCTCATCCTCAGCTGACAGGGAGGCACACTCTCCATCTGACTGCTGTTTCCACTCCAGGCTCGTGCCAGAAATGTGGCTCTTCGATGTGACAGTTTAGTCTTTGATGAAGGCTATTGTGGTTTCACTCACTACCTCTTTGTACAGACGCCTCACCGTACTCTGAAATCATTTATTTTTCATCCAAGTTTTACATTATTTAGGCACCAAATTTCCCTTTTACATAAATTGTTTGGTTTTCTTTAAAGACAAAGAAGACGAGTTATGTGGTCTAGCGATCTCTTTTTTTTAAAAAATGATTATCCCTCCTTCCCAGACTTCTGTACAGCTTCTCTGTTGTTTGCCTTGCGTCTTTAAGGTGCTGAGCTGACTCTGGTACCTTGTAACTAACTTTGCCCAGAGGTAGCTATGGCGTATACACACTATATACGCAAACAAAAAAGACAAGCAAAACAAAAAATGTCTGCATGAATAAAACAAAAAAAGATGCAAAAAGTCACTTTGTGAGCTTTAGAAGTGTTTTTAAGCTAAAGATTAAAATATGTGATTGGCCTTCCTTTCATAATACGTTGAAATTGCATATTTAACAGCCCAATTTTCAAAATTTACCAGGGGAGAAATCCCTGGACCCCTGTTAAAAAAAGACTATCTGCAGGGCTAAAGCCCTGGATGTTTTGCACTCCTAGCGACGCCCCTGTGTAGGTGTATGTTTCTTTAAACAGAGCCAGGCACAGTAATTTAAGCTAAGTTCAGCTAAGTAAAGCTAAGGTAGGGTCTCAAAATTTGAAAGGTTTTCATTGCAACAGAGCCTTTGGCAACACTTCTAATAGCTGTCCCTCTTTGTCATCATCATGCACTGTTGAAGGATTGTTTTAAGACCAGTGAAGAAGTCAATAAAAGAAGCAAGCACAATTAAAACCTGTGTGATTGGTTATCAGTCAACTGTTATGTGATTAGTGAAACTGAAACAACAATGTCTTCACCTCAGAATCACAGCTGACATTGCCTTTACCAGCTGAACTCAATAGAGTGGTGTAGGGATGATGTCTGTTTGCAGGCTAACCTGGAAGTTAGCAACGCCCTGGTTCTTTTGACAAAAAGCACATGGGATTTTTTTAATGACATTTTTGAAAATCATCAAAAACAGTCTTGTTTTGTTCAGCAAGATAATCTTCACAGATGAACACAACTTTTGTGATACTTGAAGCGTTAACAGGAATTGCTAGAAATAAGAAGCTAATGTGAGGCTATTAACAGACGACATCACAGTCACGACCCTATTTATGGCATTTAACTGAAAAATTGTTCAAAAATTTCATTGACTTTGAGATGAGGGATCCGGAGGTGCAAAAAATGATAACTGATATCTGGGTTTTAGGACAATAGACTACACCACTCCATAGGCCCTTTTAACACCACCCATAACTACTTCACCATAATTTAAGCTCACCATCTCTATGGTCTGCATTAAATCCTACTCACTCATAGATACCAGCCACCGTAACAGGTCTGATTCTTAATCAAGATCCATTCATTATTCCCTGAGAAATGAATGATGATGTCAAAAAAATAGCCAATGTTAAAGAGGTGAGAAAAAAAGCCTGGATCCGTCCGTCTATCTGGATCCAAACCTTTGGGCATTATATTGAGCTGAGAGCCATCCTCCATCCAAGTTCCATGGAAATCCTGTCAGTGGTTTTTGTGTAATCCTGCTGACAAACCAACCAATACATAACCTCCTTGGCAGAGGTAACAATGCTCTTTAACTGTTAGCTCTGGAGACGACTTTATTGAACACCTTCAGGCGACTGTGCGTGCGTTTTGTATGAAGCTACGTTTGTGTTTTTTCAACCCTGTACAAAGTTCACATCAGGCAGGTTCCCACTGGCTGTTTTCAGTGACTACATCAACAACTCATGCCTGTTCTGTAACTGCCTCAGTCTTTGGAATGACTCATAGAAAGAAATATTAGAGACATCCATCCTTTTTGCAAAGCTTATTTCGAGGGATAAAACGATGGTTTGGTAATGACGGTGATTTTGAGTATTACTATTGCATGCAAACATCTATGCAGCAGCAACATGCAACACTGTGGCGGTTTTACAAAAAGTGAGGGCCGAAATAATGATGCCCCCTTACCTCTACCATCATCCCTCACCCCTTCCCACCCACCAGCACCCACCCTTGCATGTCTGCAGGGTGACCCTTTCCTTTCGCTTCGTGACTGAGCGCCTCTCCTGCCACACAGGAGGCATCAATTACAGGCCCCGGCCGTCCCAGTGTCACTGCTCTGTAATTAATGGGCTCTCCCGGCACTGCGCCATGGGGCCTGGCCTCACCGTGAACTCCACAGGAATTCAGAGACAAACACACACACACTCAAAGTTGTACACACACACAGCAAAAGCACACACACACACAGGCTGAAACAAACTTAAATGTTGCTTGCGAGATGTTGGCTCACACCTGCTCGTGACTTTCAAACATGCTCGTCATACATGTACATAAGTATTAAGTGCATGTTTTTAGAATTCACACCTTATAATTCAGACATACCTGTGCACACACCGTTTGTTCATGTGATATATAGATGCATACAAAAGCAGCACACACACACACACACACACGCACACACACACACACTCACACACACACAAAGACACATAAACACACATGCAGACACACAAACACACACACACAGAGGCCCAGCCCCCTGCTGCCTGCCCCTTCATTTGTCAATCAGCCAGACAAACAGAAGCACAAGGTCCCCCAGGTCACAGGGTCATGGGATCCTGTGATTCCCCTGTTACCCTCAACACACACACACACACACACACACACACACACACACACACACACACACACACACACACACACACACACACACACGATACAGCCAGTTATCCTAACCCACAGAACTCCTGAATCCTGTTGACTTGGAATCAGTCCCTCCATCATTTTTGTTGTGAAGTGGGAGATTCTTCCTGTGGCTGACATGCTCGCAATACTTTCCTGAGCTTTTCCTCTCCCCTTCAGTTCCTGCTTTCATTCTCTTTCCCCCCCTCCCTTCCTCCTGCCGTCCCTCTTTTCTCCCTTTCTTTCTTCCATTCTTTCCCCTCGCTCCCTCCTTCAAACATCACGCCTCGAGCTGACACTGAGCGTGACCCTGCCTTTATTGTTGCAGCAGGGGAAGAGGCGCAAACACAGGGCAGGGACTGTCACCCCAGTGATTAAAGAGCGCATGTTTTCAGTCAAACGCCTCAGAGGGGAGTGATCCCAGAGAGAGAAAGATGGAGGAAGGGGAGGGAGGGAGGCTCAGAGTCAAGCAGGGGAGATAAAGAGCTTCCAGCGTTTTCACAGCTGAAGAATAAAAGCGTTTGGAAAGTCAGACGGCACAAAAGTGACATTTGCAAAGCATTTGGGATTGATACATTGTGCTGATAGCGGCTTTTTAACAAAATTAAAATACATATCAGTCAATGTTTTCCACTGATTATATGATAAAGGACTGGGCTAAACAGCTTTCAAGAGTGACAGGCTGAAAAACATGCACTGAACTCTGTGTCACCAAGCCGTAAGGAGCTGTGAACCTACTGAAAAGATTCAATTAGTATGGAGCTTTAACATCACATGATGGTCTAAGTACTGTTTCAGAGGCTTTTTGGTCTAAACCTGTCATATTTCAAGATGTTAATAGGCAAAAGATAAATTGGTTTTGTCATCTAAGCTCCATAAACCCTAATTTGGACCACCACATGTGCGCAGTCAGGACCAACAAAATGCAGTTACAGGCAGATGTGTCCTTGGCGGCCCAGACTGAAGCAAATAAAAGAGCGGCTTGTTGAGTTATGGCTGCGGGTTGGAAAAAGAGAGAGTCATAGATGTGACATTTTGACCATTAGACCTTGCTCCGCAAAATATTATTTTTATTAATGTGAACAGGAATCGGTTTCTCCTACAACACTCGCGAGGATTAAAACAAATAGGGCCATGAAAGCGCCAGGCAAGGAAAAAAATAAACAAATAGCACGGCTGCCTCCATATTTCATATAATAGTCACCTCCAAGAGCTGTGGGCCTCTGTGTTAGGCGTCCAAGCTAAACACTTGAAAGTTTGCTCAGTCATAAATTAACAGCTTGACAGTCAAAAGTGTTCAAACTAATTTGTCAAATCTCGCTGGCTTTTTTTTCCACTGTTTAAATTCATTACAGCAGTTTTTCTTTCTTTCCACAAGGCTTCCAGAAATATGTTTCCCAGCACCACGCAGAACGCTGAAGAGATAATTTTGGAAACTAAAAGCCTTCGACTGTACGTCACGTGTGTCGAGACCAAACTCCATCAATTTCCCTGCACAAAAAGAGGCTTGAATTAATTCCCACCCAAGTCTAATTTATCTCCACGGGTTGCTGTCAAGGGATTGGGCTCTGAAGAACCTCCAGGCATCAGATCAACATTCATGGCTCATCAGCTCAACAACTCGTATTTTTGTTAATTCAGCACTCGTGTTCTGCTAAAGTGGGATAATTACTATTGACAAGTTTTCGCCAAACATGCCAGTGCAGAGTAAACACAGATGATGGCTTTGGCTCAGAGCTTGAGACAAACAAATGTCATACAGGCCAGACAGACAACGATGCTGCATGACGGCTGTGCAGCAGAGTACCCATAATGCACTGTAACTTTTCCAGCGACTGCCTCGGCTTTGGCAGCTTGCAAACTGTAAACCTACATTCCTTCCCATTATTTTTGCTTTCACGTACATGTTCCAATGCAGTGATCCCTAAACATGTATTGTACCGGGAGAGACTGTGGAATGCATCAGCTAATTTGAAAACGTAGAAATTATGATCCACATAGACAAAGATGTGTTTTCAAAGAAAACAAACACACATCAAATTGCAATAGATAGTTTGAAGTTCTAACATTATAACACAAAATGCTGTGAGTTGGCAAGCTAGCATGGAAGTCAAAGTCAAATAGTAATAAGTGAAATGGGTAAAACGTTGAGTTCTTCCACAAGAAGTAAGCCTAAACATTGACAGTTACAGGATCATTATATCTTGGATATATTTGTATTCGCATGTGCAGACCCAGTGAGCAGAAACATATTCAAAAGATGTCTTTTTGTGAAGTCTTTTCAGTGTTCACTATTGATGTCCAAGTGAAGATTGTGAGCTTTTCACCAACTTTATTACATCCCATGTTTTGGTATGTCATTCAACCTTGGAACATTAAACTACCTGACGTAGGTTGGATGACCAAAACATGGGATGCAACACTGCTGATAAATAGCTCTCCTGGTAAAGTACATGCCTCCTTCAGGCTACTAAGGCCAAAAATGGTCAAATCATCCCTTTGAATCTCAAGAAGTTCTCCTGATGTCTGTGACTGAAGTTGAAAAGCTGTCTAAAATTTAATTGTAAAAACTTTCATTTTGAACCCTGTCTGGATGTCACTAAATAAATGTCAAAAAAAGACATTTTTTAGGCACTGCCACTTTTTTAACCTTTTGACATAGTCAAGCTAGCTGCCTCCCATTTCCGGTCTTTATGCTAAGCTAATTTAACTAGCTGCTGGCTGTTAGCCTTATATAGATATGAGGATGGTTTTGTCCTTCTCAAGTCTCAGTAAGTAAGTGAATAAAAGCATTTCCCAAAGGTCTTTTGTTTGTATCAACTCTGTTTTGTGTTATGAACAACATCAACAAAGTGATACATCTCTGAACAGCCTGTAGGCACAGTCCCCTCTGTGGTCCTTATTAAAACCTCCTCTCATCCAGGGCCTGACACATGCCAGCTCCCATCTCTCATCATCACTTCCAGAGGCACATACAGATCCATTTTCCCTTTCCAGACCCTTTGTGTGTAAGCATGGTGTGTGTGGTCTGTGTGACTGTCAATGCATGTGCATGCGTGTGCACTGTACCCAAAGAGACAGACAGGCACACGAGCATGAAATCCACCAAACCTCCTCTAATTCCCCCTGTAATTTATGGCTCTCAGATACATGTCAGGCTGAGGCTAAACAAACGGTCCTTTGTCACTGACAGCAGCCTTTGATCAGGATGAATCGGATTCGCTGTCGCGCTGCCGCAACAGATCTGCCCCTGCTCACTGTTGCTGCCATAAGGATTTCTTCTCTCTCTCTCTCTCTCTCTCACACACACACACACACACAGACACATGTGCAGCCTAATGGTGCTGAAAGTTTTCCACTCACACCTCAACTCACACACGTTCTTCCTAAACTCAAAGCAGGACTCCCCTCATCAGTTTACTCTGAACTTGTGACCCTGGCTAACACCCCCTCACACACACACACACACAGTCTCTCTGCAGGATGTCTTTACAGCAGACCCCACTGGGTGATTGACAGCCGCAGGGGAATTATTGAGCTGCGGGAGGAGAGGGAGGGAGGCGAGGCTCCGAGGTCAAGCAACAGCAAGCAGAAGAGAGAGTTCAACATCTGTAAAGTCACACAAGCTGATGTGACCCCTGTACAAACTGCCAGGGCCTCTGACAGGACATCACACACACACACACACACACACACACACACACACACACACACACACACACACACACACAGACACACACACACACACACACACAGACACGCTCTCACACACTCTCACCTGTTGGCGGCCATGTTGGAAGCCACTTACTGCGGATTCCATGCAAATGAAAACATTACGATTTTGGCCAGGATGTTTTGAAATGTGTGGTGTGGTGGGATTCTATTTAAGCTGTCAGCTAGAGGGACATGCAGGCGAGTGTGTGTGCGCAGCGGCGGTGTAGAGTGATTAAGCACGTCACTGCTGGCCTGTGGGATTGACAGTAACACCGGCTGACTTGAGCACACAAGGGGGAGAAAGACTGGGGGCACTTGTGTAACAGAGACACACAGGCAGGTACTGTTCTCCCGCCGAGCTCGAAACAAACCGCTGTTGACATCCCTGTCACCAACACTCATTTCTAGCGCTCAACGAGATTAGACTCAACTGGCGGTGGTAGAGACAGAGGCATCAAATTAAGCGAAAGCGGCTGACAGCAAGCATGTTCAGCTCGCTGGCTTTCTGCAGGCTGTTTTCTTCCGCTTTGCCTCGCATGAAATGTTATCTTTCAGCCTGCATTCCAAGAGGAGGGATCAAAGATAAAATTCAGGGTAGATTTGGGGAGCCGTTTGAAGAGCGAGCGCACCAAAAGGAAAAGTGTGGGTTCAAAAAAGGTGAACTTTGAGGTAGAGATGCATTCAAGGCATGCCTGCTAGACAAATTTCATCATTTGGCTTTAACTTTTTTTCTTTTTGCAGACTTTGTTGTGATGACATGGGCATAATTCATCGCTCTCTCTCTGTTTCTCTGTCACACACAAGCAGATATCGTGTTCCCCACCCCTTCACTCACCCACCCACATACACTTTGAGACATCTTATCCCTCGCACACAAACAAACACACTATCCCTACCCGCCTACCTATCCCTGCGCTCACACGTAGGCTTTTTTTGACAGAGCGAAGTTGTCAGGGAAATGGAGAGGAAATGACACAGGGCATATTTTCACAAATCTCCCCTGTTGGCATACTCCACTCTGGCACAGGGCCTGTCAGCAGCCTGTCTCCTCAGTTTAGCCATCAGACACAGTCAGAGTGCCAAACACACTGGGACACGCTTGTCCTCAGACAGGAGGGAAGACAGAGAGAAATGTCAACGGAGGGAGACGAGGAGGTGTGCGTGTTTTTTGTGGAGCGGCTTGAGAAAGAGACATCGAGGAGGAGACAGAAGCTGAGCCGGAGAAGGGAAATGTAAATCGAGAAGGAGATGGAGAGAAGGAGAGGCAAGTCAAAAAGAGTGAAACTAGCGGAGCGATTAAGACATTTCCAATCCCCAGAAAGAGGTCAAGTCCAACTCTAACCTGCTGCTCTCACCCCTCCTCCCCCAAACAGAAATGTCAAACGTCAGGCCATTATCCCTTTTACCGCTACTGTAACATAAACCGTGGGGCTCGGGGCACCGTGCGTCAACGCGACTTTGGGAAAGTGACTTTGACGAGGTGGCGGCCAGCCAAGGCAGGCGGTCGCGCATCTACCTGCTTCACTGGAGGCACTGCACTGGCCCTGATGGCTGCCTCCCACAACCCCCCGCTCTGCTGCTGCAAACACACATGCACTCCCTAGCTATGTGTGTGTGCGTGTGTGTGTGTGTGTGTGTGCCATCCTACGGCTGCAACACACACTCTGCTGTTCTGTCACACACCTCCAGGCTAACACAGCCTCCTGTCACACGGTCTAGCTAATTATCTTGGCATAAAGAGGAAAAACAAATTTTAGACAAATGCTGAGGCCATAAATCCTGGATGACAGACACAGACGAGGCCATGGAGGTTCAGGCTGTTGCTCCAGTTATTTTAAAGCATCCCCTACCACAAATTAATCTTTTTTTTCCCCAAATTTGATTTTTTTGTTCTACTTTTTCTAAATCAGAGTGTAAAATGTGCCTTTATTTCACATTTTAAGATTCAATTTATGCAGTAAATGTCTAAAAAAAAAAAAAAAAAAACTTTAACTTTGTCATATATCTGATTTTCAGTTGTGTACGAACAACATCCAAAACATACAGAAATTTTTTTATACAAGGCACTGGGGAGGAAAAACAGGAGGGGAGAACGTGACTGAACGCAACTTGAACCAACAGCTCCCTGTCTCATGAAAACAACATTAATATCAGCCGTCAAGGTATACCAGAAGATATTCTCTGCAGTGACAATATTAGGTTGGACAGCCCAGTGGTGCAGTGTAAGCGCTGCTGCATATCATGGTATAGAGAGCCGGAGGTCATGACCCTTTCCTTGTGCCCCATTGGACATTATTCTAGAAAACTTTGCCTGGTAGTGAATGGAGAGATACAAATCATTTCTTGACTTGCAGCATGACCTATAGATATGATGGTTGTCAGTTTTCCTAATCAAGAAAGTCTCAGAGTGTGATAAAAAATAATTAAATACCAAACTATGAAAACATTTAATCATAAAAACTGCACGGCTAACAGTCATGTTGACATCGTCTCATTGAACGGTCACCAAAACCTGTAACTTAAACATTGTAGAGCTGATCTGTGTATTAGCAGCTCCCAGAACTGACAGACTCTCCTTTCGCATAACTGCAGTTGTCAATATGATCAGATTTATTGTGATTTTCATCTTTTTTAGTACCTGTTTGTGTTGGTGACGTGTGGTGAGTGAGACGATGTAGTCAACCGAGCGGTTTAACACAAAACTAGATGATATGTAACACACTGCCACTTTCTTGGCTTGGGAAATTAACAAACATCATATTTGTAATTCATGGCACTTTTTCCATTCACTAACTTGTTTTTTCACAAATAAGGTCCCATGATGCTCCACCAAAAGCGATGTGACTTCGCCTCTCTATTAAGAGAAATGCACCATCCCACTTAATAAAAATAAAAAATAAACATGCCTGGAGAACCGGGGAAATACTTTTAAACACAACTGTTCCTCTTTACACTGTAAAGGCCTCTCAACATGACAAGAGAAAGGAGAGTTTCACCTGCTGATGCTGACCTGCAGAATCATCCTGATCGCTCCCAGGTGTCTTTCAGGATGTCAGTGGCCCGGTCAATAATACTGGAACACACATTAAAAAGAAGACCACCAATTTCCATGAACAGTTGATCCTGAACAGCGGCTAGCAGACGCATCACATCAGGAGAGGATGAGTAAATAGGCAGAAAATGTAACCTGTTCCAAAAAACATGACAGGACATTTGAGTCTCAGAATGTGAACATGATTGACACAACATGAGGTTGTATTTATTTTCAAATGGGGCGAATTCAAAAGATGAAAAACAGGCTTGGTGTGCAAAGGCTTTACCAGACACACCGCCACATTTATGAGGCTTTGTGAAATCAATGTTTCCAAAAGGTAGGAGCACAGCAGTAGTCGGTGGCATTCATGTTGAAGGGTAAACAGCTGAAGGAGAATGGAGGTCAGCCTGCCACTGTCGGGCTTCATCGAAGCCTCGTGGGAAACAAACCCGGGGCCTGAGCCACCTTTCACCACCACCCTGTCTGCAGCAGGGGCAGCGCCAGAGTTCAAACAAGGACATGTATGTGTACTGCTGTTTCCCGTGTGTGTATGTGTGTTTATTTACATCACTCTACTGCTTTCTGCCAAAGGACTTTTGATTATCCTGTCCCGAGGGAGCCGTCTCCCTGGGGAGCGTGGGTGATTAGCTTGTGGCTATTGCCTGTCACTGCCTCCCCCCACATCACTGTGCACACACCAAGTTACGACACACACACACTGCGCACACTGGGCAGGGGAGATACGGTTTACATGTAGTCCCCAGGCAGCGTGAGGTCACCCAGTTCTCTATTTCAAAGGAGACAGGGTCGCCGCTGAGCCAGCCGAGGCCCTGTGGAAGCAACCAGTCATGTGAGATTTTCCAGTCCAGTGCCCCGTGATGAGCAGGTCTGGCCGTGGCTCAGCCCCCAGGGCCCAGCCTGCAGAGAGACTGGCGGGCTTGGAGCTTGTCCACCTTCTGCTCCGGCCTTGTCGTATCATTGGGAATGAGGTCTCATCATCGCCTGCCAACCAGCACTGTAGTCATCATTCTCCTCCGCTCCCTCAGTCTCGCCTGGGCCCCAGCCCTGGTAAATTATGCTTACCCACACCATTATTAGACTCATTATATACCCATTTGAGTGGCTTTCAGCCTGTCACAGGCGCTCAACTATGTCTTCGACTTGACTTGATTTCCTTTGACAGGCTTTTCTTAAACTAAAAGGCCGGGGAGGGGAGTTGGAGGGACGGGAGAGTGGAGAGAAAGAGGAGAATGCGTTTTGAAGGAGTCAGACAAGGAGTTAGGCGGCTGATGTAGAACATTCATTTTCTTTTATGGTGAGGCACATATTGGAGGTTTTGGCGCGGCTCACCGTATTTAAAAAAAAATCATTTTTGCATTTGGAGGCAGGATTGATATAAATGGTTTGAGGGGCAAGAAAACTGGCAGGTTGAGTCCATCTTGCTGGTTGTTGACACATTTTTAAACACAGTTGAGAAATGACCCTCATTTCTGGAAACCTAAGGCCTTTCAATTTTACTGGGCTTGGCAAAGCGATGCAGCTCACTTGGATTCCCAATTGCCTGTCAACTGCTGGGTCTGCCATCCATTCATTTCCCAAGTCGTGTCCCCGCTAAGCCCTCCGCAACATCTTTCATTCTGTCATCACTAACATGATAGGGAATTCCCCGGGAGGAAGGGAAACTTCATTGGGAAAAGCTAGGAGTAGTGTGTACCAGCTCCCCTCCATGCTAAATGTGAGCGGAGCCAAGATCTCTCAATCTGTGACGGTTCATTTGGAAATGTGGCCCTGGGCTCTTGTTCCCTCTCGCCCTTGCCAAATACAATAATTCTTTTTCATTTCTCCGGCTCAATTTTATAATTTTGTGATTTTTCACTGTCAGCTATGCTCTTTTGAAGTATTTTATTGAATTTCCTGCTGGACTCGGCTCTAAAGTCCATTTTTCGTACACCCCGGCTTAGCTCCCTACTGCTGTTTCACTTTTCTGCCTCTGACAGTCTGTTGCAACATGGTCAACCTATAAAGCCCTTCCAGTTCACTTTCCAGTGTTAAACCCACCTTTAAACCCTTCTTCTACATCAGTTTCAATCATTATTTCTTCATCATTTGGATTTCTCATTATTTTCATTGATATTTATTTGCATTTCACCTCCTGACGCTGTCAAGAGTAGCTGCGGGTGATATCACTGTCATGTCACTGTTCATTTACATCACATGGATTGACAGGAGGGCCCGAGCCAGCTCTGCTTCTGATAATGGCTGATCTAATCCATACCACTGTGTACTTTCTCCCACTCAGCTCCTCTGTTCTTGGCATCGATGCCTTTAAACCCAAAAAGCCTCTCTCTCAACCCCCTACATGTGTTTGCAATTCCCCTCCGGGGGGTTATGATTCAACAGCGGCATCATCTCAATTCGTCTCAAAGCATGAAGCATCGCAAGAGAAACTAAAGTGGGAGACAAGACGGCCCTCTCTGCCCCCCTTTTGGAGGCAAGCGCTTGAGTGTGTTTGGCGGAGTTGGACGTGAGGCTCGCTCTTTGGGATGTGGGAGTTTAAGAAGAGAGTGCCACGCTGGCCTAATCACATTATGGGTGCCATATTATGTGTCAAGCTGTCACTTTCAATTTGAGCCACCGCTCTGCAGCGGCGAGCCCTGGCTTTTCTTCATATTTCTGTTTTGATTGGGGCTTGATAGCAACTAGGCTGGAACTGGGTGTACACAGCGAGCAAACGGAGACGCTACTCTGCTGTTAAGATTGCTGATCATATGTTTACAATTAGTATTGGTATGGGTGTGGACGGAGGGTACGTGTGTGTCTAGCGGACCGGGGCAATCATTCCCACTGACCTCTCCACGCTGAATCACATGTCTAATCTTATTCTCGTCTCCCGTTTGAACTGATGTCATGTGTCTCATCGTCCAATCTGTCACACTGGTTGACGTGGAAACCGTGTCGAAAGGCCCGGGGGGTTGGAGGGATGCGGGTTTGTGCAGGAAAAGTCTATGTAGTCGCTCAGCTCCATGAGCGGGGTAAATTGAGGAGATACAGACTGACAAGAGGGAAAGAGAGGGTAGGAGGGGTTATGGGATGGGGGGGGAGCAGGGCGCGAGTTCAGTCAAAGCCAATTGTTCTCCAATTGAGTGGAATGACTCAGAGGAATTGGTAGAAGTTGGGTCTTTTGTGTGCATGCGACTGAAACATTTGAGCGATCGAGTTGAAATCCCCCCGTTTTTATACTCCTGGGTGTCTGTTTTTACAGCTTTTAAGAACCAGCCTCCCCTGAGCAATCACTGTCCTCCCTTTCTCTCTGCCTCTTTACCTCCCTCCATTTATCTATCTCTCAGTCCGTCTCCATCTGTCTCTGTCCAATAGATCATCGGCTTGGTCATAAAGTCCACCAACCTGTCAAGGCTGAGGACTCTGAGCTGCACTTTCAGTACCAGTCGTCATAGGAAACAAAAGTTAAGGGGAGATGAGAGACAGGCGGAGAGGAGGAGGGGCGGAGAGAGGGGAAGTGAAAGGGAGAGTTGGGCCATGGTGGCCATGCTGACATCCTGAGACATCCAGCTGGGTATCTGTCATTACCACTTGGTTTTCATCTCAATCTTCTCTGGAAATGTTAAATATTTCCCACTCTGGGGGGGGGGGGTGATTTGCCAGTAGATGACCCAGAGTTCAAATCATCCTAGCCATAGATAATTATGAGGAAAAGATAGCACCGGAATAAAGAATAGGATTTCATTTTCAATGTAGCAAATTCTTATCACCGTGGTCTGTGTGTGAGCAGGCTAGCATAGGGGCTTATTAAAATGTTACTGAAGTGTAGTGAGTGGATGTAGGCTTGATATATTTCATGGAGCTAAATTGGTCTCCGCAAGCTAGCTCGCTAGCCATTTTGCTAAAAAAATAAAGTGTCCCATTCAGGCAAACAGTGAGTGAGCATGCACAATACCACTGCCTTGGAACTAGCTCACCGGAATAAAGTGCTGCCATCATTAATTCGATTAATGTCACCTGTTTTCCCTGTTTTGACAAGTCAAAATGTCTGCTGGGAAAATGCTCTATAAAGAGGTTATCTAAAGTGACCAGTTTATAAAAATCCTCAAAATGGCAGTTTCTGGCACATCTAGATAATGCCCGTGGTTCCGACATGCCATTGTGCGTTTCTGAAGTGTCCGAGAATTGGCTCCCAGTTCTGTGCCGTTACTTTGCGAGTGTATTTTTGATGGAATCTGCAGAAGACAGAATCCACAGCAGATCCAGCCAGGCAAAAAGTCAAACACAGCACACCCTGTGCAGACTCAGGATCTGCAGCACAACAACGTCAGAAAAATTACAAATTAACACCATTAAAAAAAAGAAAGCACATAACTATGTAGCCTACTCACGTATGGTAGAAGCACAAAAGTCTTGAAAAAATGACAGTCTGAGGACGTCAACAATATCAGGAAGGCCTGACCATCCACTTCATCGCAGGGGAGCATGAACCTGCATGGAGGCGTAGTGATGGAAACAGTATGAAGGGTGATAGAGAAATAGTAGAAAGAGGGGAAGAGCAGAACGATGCAAAGATCTCTGTAACAAAATGACAAAAAAGCAGGAAATGAAATAAAGCGGCTGTTCAAGTGATTCCCTTTCACCACTGAAATATTCAAAGCATCGGCCCGGACTTGCAAATCAGTTTTAGCCTGGAAAATTGGGATCCGGATGAAGACGGAATAATTACCATGGAAGTATGGAATGATGAGGTGTAGCTACTCGCAGTAAAGAATAATCAGGACGTGCACTTACCTAACATGTCAAAGCAAAGCTCCCAGTTAAGTGTGTAACAA
Organism: Diplodus puntazzo; assembly: GCA_963678695.2. Taxonomy (NCBI): domain Eukaryota; kingdom Metazoa; phylum Chordata; class Actinopteri; order Spariformes; family Sparidae; genus Diplodus; species Diplodus puntazzo. Next base: position 14,513,509 of record OZ023159.1, read on the forward strand.
TGATACAGTTTGCCCCTAAACTATTCATTAAACTCATTATACACTTCAGTCCTAAAGAATTATGTGCCTCTACTATATGTCAGTACATGGGTAACGATGCCACCATGCCAGGGGCAAGCTTCATTTCTACAGTAGCCTCAGTGGTGCGGATGGAGCCGCTGACGCTACGTGTTTTGTTCCTCGCCTTTACCAAATCCTGTACGTCTCATGCTTCTGTGAGGCGCTTGGAACAATTTATTTCCGTCACTTTGTTGTTAATGCAAAGCTAATCCTTTGAGAGGCAATACATCCATCGGTCGTCACCATAATTCATGCTTATTTCCTGTATGATGCCGGCCAAATTACAGAGGACAAATGATACAGCACAAGGACCTGATTATCCAAATGCAGTTACCAAGGCATCCATAAGGGCAAGCAACTTGTCATGCTCAGAGTGTTTCATCTGACTTGATTCATTATGCCTCATTTACATTCCAGCTTCTCACAGAGCTAATGGTCCATAAATCCTGTGTAGATAATGTCCATAGATTAAAGTGAAATAACAGGCAGTATAAATCAATCCCAGAACAGAGTGATCTGTTCTTTCAATAATGTGCACCATTAGTTTGAAAAGCAGACCTCTGACACACATGCGCACACAACATTTCACTCTTCTCTCTCAGTCTGTGTTTCTCTCGGCAACTCTTGTCACACATGAAAAGTACATCGCTGGTTGCATTTCAGTGTAAGTCGGTGGTTTCTGGCATCTGAATTTCAGTCTCCAATAATTCCCAGTCAACTCTTTTAACACATGACCTGACCATTCTGTATGGATTACTGTTTTTTCCTTTTCCTTGTTCTCACTTCTCACACAGAATCCCTCAGTGATGTATTTTAAACTTTGTTTTGCTGCTGAATGAATGGTTATCCCCCTGACTTGACCACCAAACCCACTTCAGTCACACCAGTAGTTTTACTATTTTGCTAACGTCACGGCTGTTATATCTACAACTGAGCTTTAGTAGCTGAATGCTACTAGTAGCTGAATCAGTAGACTGGCAGAGCAGCTTTCACACAGAAATCGAAGGTCTTTTTGTAAACACGCTGGTGAATGGTTGCAGAGCAGATGGGGAGTTTATCCGTCTGTTGACCTTTTTAGAACTAAAATCGGAACCTGCGAATATACGTGGCAACAACACAGTGCTTGCTTGCTGTATGAATGAGCACAAGTTGTAGCAGCTTGATGTTGGTGTGTTAGCCAGTAAGCAACTCCAAGCGTAGCAACCTGCACTTTGACACTGTAGTTCCTGAGCCGCGACCCCTAAGCGCTGCGTAAAGGCTGTTGCGACGGTATCCCACCTAAGACCGAGTGAGGGGTCACTGCTGTTCCACCTCTGAGCCACTCCATTAAGAAGTCGGTGTGATGTTTAGACACCAGTTTTGATGGGAAGGTAACGTGCCAAAACGTTCACATAGCGCACACTTACACGGATATATATTCTTTAGGTGAGCCTGAGCAGTACAATGCTCTGCTGCCCTGTCGGTGCTACACGCTGCTCCTTGACTGTCATCTACTGCAGGTAACTAACTGACTAGGGATAAGTGCCTCGCACAACCCCACATCAAAAGAGCCGAACTTTCACTTTATGGAGCCACAGGAACTGCACATGAAGAAAGTTAATTTTGTAACAACACTGAGTCATCGTATTCTTCAAAGTTACTAATGCGTAACATCTGTAATGAACAGATGTAAAGGAGGTGTGCAGAGTGGAAAACAGAGACTGAAAATTCCCATGTGCCTGTCTGCATGGAGGCGATGTGAGTTTTGACTGATCAGCCACATCGGGCTTCCAGATAGTTCCTTGAAACTTTAGTAAGTACTACCGCCTGAGCAGGGACATGCTGCCGGGCCCAGAACCATGGCCTAAGAATTAAATGAAGAGCCAACGCAGGTTAACTTCTTGGGTTGTTAACAAGGTTCTGAGAAAGGTTCCGGTGGTAGGAAGGGGCTATTCGTCTCTTCATACACCCTTTGGTCATCAGATTTCTCACACATAGTAACCTGAACACCCGTGAAACCCAAACAGAACAACGGTCACACTCATGTAATCCTATACACAAACAATCAGACTGACAAACACAATCAATCCAGTGTCTAAGGGGGACTGGGAAAACAACATTGTTGCTAGTTTATGAACACACTCGGCAGTTCCTAGCACAAGTGGGGTTTAATATTTTATGAGGGAGCAAAAGTTATGGACTCTAATAAATATGCACACATGTGCGACTTGTGCAGAGTTATTGGCACTGGCAGGCCACATTAATATGTCACATTAAAGTAGACCGCCTGTTGACAAGCACTGTTTGACCCTGTCAGTGTGCAGTGCCACGCACGCACGCACGCACACACACACACACACACACACACACACACACACACACACACAGTGCTATTGCTTGTCTTCCCTGATCTGTATTTTAAAGAATTGTTATGCAGTTGCATCTTAAAACTCGCAGCCGAATACATTACGTTTCCCAAGGTTCAAACTGAATAATGCAATGCAGATCTTGATGTGTGTCAACCACCAATAAGAGAAAGCAGCGGCGGGCAGAGACGGGGAGAAAATACGACTATGAAAGAAATTTAGAGAAAGAGAGAGCAAGAGGGAGAGAGACATCAAAGACCAAGTGTTTTCCATACAAGAGGGTGAACAGGGCTTTAGATCAGACAAGCTCCTCTGTAAACAGCCTCCTCAGATCCTGCCAGCAGGAGGTTCCCCTTCAGCACGCTGCTTTGTCTATCAAAGTGCTCCCATAGTATTGAGAGGGCACTGGAGCGGTGCTCCTCACCACTTCCTCGCTCCTCATATAGAAAAGCTACAACCCACCCCCACCCCCCGGACCCCGAATCACAAAATAAAGGTGATTATCTCCTCCCACCCCCACTGGCACTTCTACCTCTTCTTCCCTTTTCTCCCTCCAGCTCCTCATTCTCTGTGTTCTCCTTCATGTGTTTCAAAGGTTCGTCTCTTAAAAACTTCCTCTTTCACCTCATCCCCTCCTGCTTCGCCTCCGCCCCGTTCCCTCCTCTGCCACCCTTCAAACAGCTGTTTTGTTCTTGGGAAAACACTTTTTACTAAAGGTACACTTTGACTACATTTTGCCTTTTGACCACGGCGTGTCCTCCTAGAAGCAGGAAAAAAAGAGCACGAAAAGCGTGCCACAAAGGCCAAACGAGAATAAAGTCCACGCCACAGGCCCACTGACTAACGAGAGCACTGTGTCTCCTCTGTGCCTGAGTGGAAAGTAACTGTGGGGCTGATTTTCTTCTTCTTCTCCTCTCCAGTCTTTTCAGTGGGCTTCAGGATCCAGCTTTACAAGCTCTTCCCCGCTCTCATCCTCCACTGATCAAAGCCCGCTCGCACAGATATATTTCCCCTCACAGACAATGCCTCTTCTCAAGGTGCTGTCAGGTTCCCTTCTTTGCTTTAATTTCATCTCTTAAACTTTTTTTTTTTAATCCCCGTACCCCCTGCCTCCCTTCCCTCTCCTTCTTTTGTGAGGGCTGTCAGCCGTGACAGTTTGTTGCCAGGAGGGACTTGTGGGAAGAGAAGGTAGGTGCACTTTTACAAAGAGCCGCCGCCTGGCTGCACCTCACTCACACTGTCACTCAAAACAGCCCGACTAACGCTCGCACACACACGCACACACACACGGGCAAGGTGACACGCCTGGCTTTCATGCACCAGCACCGGCACCGCACATTTACACTCAAACCCACACAGCGAAACATGACAGACACCTTGACCTTGTGTTTGTTGTGTCACGTAAGGCATCAGCGCTGAATGGAGGGGGCCGGGCGGGGTGGTGAGCTGGGCTGCGAAGCCAGTTGCACTGTCTGGGTGTCTCAGATCATAAGCCAGAAGGAAACTCGGAGCAACAGAGCCGTGATGGAGCGCAGGCAGAGTTGGCGCTGACAGGGCTTAGATGACAGACAGAGGCTGACAGATGCTGACATCTCCCTGTCGCCTCGGGGAGACACGCAGCCCTGAGTGAAACCTGAGGAGTCCTCCCTGCAGCCATAACTACCAGCCAGCCCTCGCAAGCCTAATCCCTTAAAGTTCACACAAAGACGCCCGGGTGACAGAAGGGCAGGAGCAAAAAGGAAGACAAGAGGAGCATCATTTAATTTTCTGAAAGAGAGAGATGATGAGAAGAGAGTTCGCCTTGAGGGAAAGGATTGACTTTGTGAAACATTAATTACACCTTTTCCCTCCCTCCTCCGCACCTCCACCCGTACTCACACGCTGCCTATCTGTCTTGATTTTGGCAGCGCTGGGGCAGCTCAGAGGAGGCGAACAGCTTCATCTGTTCTCGTGAAGGCAGTTGTAGGCAAGCTAAGGAATTACTCTGATGTTTTCTCCAAAGTACTTTTGTCGAGGCTTCAACCAGAACAGTGTTAACAGAAGATGCCAGTAGCCGGCGTCGCAGTGATATTCAGCATCGCAGCTTTCCAGTGGTTGAGATAGCCTCTGAACCAGCTTTTGATATTAAGTGTCGAGTCCTCCAGCGACACGAAGTCGAATGTGAGCTCTTCTTCAGCTCTCTCTGCTGCCTATGGTTTAGCTGTTACACAGGATTCTGACCTTTCCATTGATGGTCATGTAACAGAGCAATGTGCGATCACGTTTTATTCACTGAAAACAAAAGACAGTAAGCTTCGGAAAGACACTAATACACACACGTATTGTGGCTGCAAAGAGGGACAGACACAGCTTACCACACTGTGTCACAGCAGGTTCAACCATTGTTCACCTGTCTCAACCTTCAATACACTTCTCATGACATGTTTTTTTTTTGTCTCGCCTGTCAGACAACCAAAGGAACATCAAAGAGTTATTTGAATGTCGTCTCATAAATGATACCTGTTAACTGAAGGCGAGAAGTAATTCCTCCTTGTCAATCAAACCCAACCTGTCTGACAACCTAAACCACTGTTTGTCCGACACACAGACAGGTGTAGAGCAACGGCCTCGCCCGCTATGGAATCCTGAATAACAAAACATCCGACATGAAATGGTAAACTGATTCATGAAGCTGACTGTGGTCTGGATTTCCTCACGGCATTAAAGACAAAAGCCAGATGTTAGTGGGGTTAAAGGGATTTTGGATAGCCTGCCAGCATCGTCTCACATATCGACGGATCTGGATCATCATACCCTGGGCTCCCGTGGATCACTGCCCCCTTCTGTTTTACTTTCTCCTTATAATTGTACGTCTGTAAATCTTAAAAAGGTCTGTTTTTTTTTGCTAATTATCTCGTGTGGCCTGGCCCTCTTCCAAGTCACTGCGGTGGAGTGGAGATCGTGGGACTCGGGCACCACTTCGAGATGCCTCAACCTGCTTAGTCTTCCTCCCAGATCCACACTCTCCATATCTTATATTATTTACCTGTATCAGACATTCTGTCAATGAAATTTGTAAACTGTGATTTTTTGTTCTGTTCTGCACCATGTCTGTCTCTGTGGCTCTTCCTTTTCTTTCTTCCCTGTTAAAAAGTGTTTTGTTTTTTCAACATGGCAAGTTTTTCTTCACTCGAATCGAGGGCCCAAGGACAGAGGGTGTCGTCGACTGTAAAGCCCACTGGAGCAGAGTGATTGTGATTTTGGGCTACATGAATAAAACTGATTTGATTTGATTCTAGAAGCAAAACAGGCAGCGCTGGTGCCACGTCTATTGTGACATACTATATATGCGTCAGGCTTTCTTGACAATAACAACGGCATAACATAGTGATAAAAATCATTTACCATCCCCGTTATATGCCTCTTAATGTCGTCCTGTGCTCGGAGGGTAAGGTGCTGCCGGACCATTCAACGTTCAGAATGATGCTGCTTTGTGCTTACCTTGGACGAACTGTGTAAGATTGACTCTAGTTATAGGTTGAAAGTGGCAAATGGTATTTCTAAGCCTCCTGACAGCTCAGACTACACTCTCACACCGCTGCTAGACCATTTTCAGACCTATTGAAACACTATGTCACATAACGCAGCCCGCTCATTCATTTCAATGAGAGTCATGCAATGGCACAGCAGGAGTCTTGACAACTTTCGCTGGAACATGAAGCAGTGTCATCTGGTCTGTCAGATGTATTTTTACATTTACATTTCTGGTAGGTATATATTATCTTGTGAAGAGCACGATTGTTTATCTGGAGATGGGTGATAAATCACACAAACTGAACTAGCATGTTTCATTGTCTCATCAGTACCTTCAGTAAAATGCACACACCAACACAGCTCCTCAGTCTAAAAGAATAAATCTCTGCTGATGTTAATTAGGAAGGATTTCAAAATGAGAGCTTATGAAGGAGGTGAAATCACTTGCAACTACGAGGTGTGGTGCTTTTGATGAGATCCTTAATGGTGAGTTTGTGCAGTTACATGCATTAATGAATACTGGATGATGGCGTCTCAGAGACGTTCATCTAGATTTTCACATCATATGGATAACTGTGCAAATGCAACTCATTTTTTTAGCAGTAAGATGATCGATTTTTATAGGTCTGGGGCAATTTTCTGAACACGTACGGATATAAAACCGTCCAGGCATTTGCAAATTCATCCGCATTAGTGTAAATGAATTTCCATTCCACATACGGCCCCCCGTTGCTTGTAGGGGGGCTCCTCACCTCCTGGACCCCCTCTGTCAGTCATGCTGAATAGGCAGCCAGCTGGGCGCTATAAAATCACCTCAAGCACTCAGTAACCTTCAGTGCTGAGTGTCATGGCTTAAGAGATGATTGTACTGTCTTTGATGAGCAGAGGTGCCTCATCTCACACCTCCCCTTAAAACTTCAAGAGACGGCCACTCAGCTCCCAGGAATGAGGATATTAGCTTGTCAGTGGGGTGACAAGTTTAGCACAATAGGGCCGTTTGCCTGGAGTGGATATATTGGGCGAGTCAAAGGGTCGGAGAGAACCAGTCACATGCTATTAGGCTCCTGCTGGTTAATTTTACAAGCGAAAGGGAGGAAAACTTGTTTTTTGTGGGTTCAAAGCATGTTCGCGTCCTCGCCGAACTCGCTTGTACTTTAGCCTTACAAACCAAAACAAAACAATTTGGTAAGTGAAACGGCACGCTTTGTCTGCACGTCCAATTGGATGTTTACAGTTCCAGTTTGGTTATTTTCCAAAGGCTCGGCTTGCACACAGACAAAACATCGACAAAAACCGAGATACGTCTTGTCACGCTTATAGAATGTCGGCATTGAGAGCTTCTTTCATGTCAACTTTTCCCCACGGCAAGTAACAGGTTAAAGCTGCAGCATTTCAGATCAGGCGTGTGATGTTTGAGTCAGGGGAAGGCTTGTACACCCATGCATCTGTTATGCCACCTTCAAATTTATCGCTTGTGATCTCTGGCATGAATGTTGAGTGGGTATCCATACGACATAATGTATTCTACACAGTTATAGCTCCCTATTCCTTCCCCTACCGCTCCTAGTTCCTCCAGTGGCAAACAACACATTACTTTGACTGACAGCTCCAATCATTCTACTGTGTTTGCTTGGCAAGTTCAAAATGTGACTGACACTCAGCTCATTGGATAGGGGGGTGTCAGGAAGGGAGGGGAAAGGGGCAAGAAATTAAACAGAAAACAAAATCCTCCCTGCATGACAACTCCCCCCTCCTTCTGCCATCTTCAATCCCCCCGCCTCCACTCCTCCCTTGCCTCTTCTACATCCTTTTCCATCATCTTTCCATTCCTGTCATTCCTTTTTTCCGCAAAATCCGTTTTGATAGCAAATCACCACAGGCCCGCCAAATGACAGATAATCCTTCACAGTTTTATCACTAAACCCTCTTCTTCTTATTTTGTCTCGCAGCATGTACAGTACATACAGCTGCCGTGTTTGCTGATACAATCTGCCAGCCGACGCAAGCCGTGGCAGATCGCACTGAAGAATGGATGAAGCTCGCCTCCACAGCCACAGATAAATCGTAATAATATTCCTTATTTTGTTATTTAAAGAAGCAGAGGCATTTACGTGTGTTTAAGAGCTGATTTCTAGTCTCCCACTTTCTCCCACCTCATCCTGACCCCTCCTGAAATAAATAGATATGTTAGGGGATATGTTTGACATTTGTGTGATGAATAAACATAGATATATTTTGATGGGAAAATTTGCACCAGCATTTATAAAAACTGTATATATTTCCTTCAAATGCTGTCAGAAAACCTTAGTTACGGTTAGTAATTGGCCAAATTTTTTTAGTTGCCTAAGGCAGATGTTCCAGTCAAGCTGAAATTTGACACACTTGCGATAATAGCTTTGAATGGTGATGTATACCCGCCTGTCACAGCGTTCAGTGTTGTTTGAAGCAACTATGATGCAGTTCCATTCGTAGCACACTTAGAAAGTGGAAGTTAGCATGCTAGGCTAACAAACTTCTCTCCAAATAGTTGAAGCTTCTCTTGGAGAGTGAAAGCTAGTTAGCCTACTTTGCTAACGTAGGCACCACTGACCGTATCCACCTTACTACCAGACCCCATGATACCTTGTGTGAAATATGGGCGTGACCTCTGGTGCATCATGCCACCTAACCAGAACCTACGTTTTCCATTGCAACAGGATCATGCACTTATGAAGATCCAGGTTAGCAACTTTATGGAGTGAATACTACTAGCTAACATTTCTAAAGCCATAAAAGTAGCGCAGCTTTGTCAGCTATTGTGATACTTTGTTACTTACTAGAAGTGAAGCCAATGTGGAAGGGCCTCAAACCTGCATTCTTTCTAATGTACAGCAAGGGGTGACCATACTGGTTTCAAAAAGATGTCTGGTTGCCTTTCAGCTTATGAGAAAATGACCCTACAGTACTTCTCACTTGATTTATTATCTCAGCAAACAGTTTCCTAATGAGTTTATCGTCTAAATTGCTTGTTTCAAATCTTCTTCAATGCAGCCTGATATTCATTTTATAAATTATAAAATGTAAGCGTATCTGCTCCAGCAGGCCCAGACTGCCGGTGCTGGGACGGAGCAGATACGCAACAAAGCGAAGCCAGTGGAAATAAACATATAGACTAGAGACAATTTCGGTTTCCATGTTAAAAGGTTAGACCATTCACGCTGGATGCATGAGACACGCTTCTCATCGTTCTCAGCAAAAATCGACCTGTAAACAGTCATACTGACCTCATACCAGCGTTTCACTACAGTTTTACTGTCTATATGTGTTGAATGTCACAGACCTGAAGAGAAAAAACACAACAGGTGAGGGCTACCGCTCCCTCTTGTTCCCCTCCAGCTTTCTCGCTCGGGGTTAAGGAAAATCACAGGCATCCAGTGTGTACAGCCTGTATCGTTTTACCTTAATAAACCAATTTAACATATCAGTAAATAGATTAAGTGACAGCAGAGTATTTTGGCACATCAGTTTCTCCCTGCTCTGTTCTGTGGCTAAATGAAAATAAAACCTCCAATCCAAAGAAACACCACTGTTTTTTCCTAGTACAGTTAGACAAGCCCAAAACCATGATAACAATGATGTGGTTGTGAATAACTTTATATGAAATTTAAGTTATAATCAATTATAAGAACAGATGAAAGCCACCTTTAACAAGGCTTTTCTCTCAAACGAAAAACAATTTGAATAGTTAAAACTGTTCCAGTCTCACTGCAATGATCTGAAATGACATTTTGTCAGTCATCAGCCTTGAGCCACTGCATGTTGAACAACCCTGTCGATCTTAATCATAATAACTAAAGAAGACAAGGGTCTGATTCAGTGGATTTTATGTTGGTAAATGGTAAAGTTAAAAGAAAGACCACATGCCTTCCAAAAACTGTTTTACCCAACAAAATGAAAGAGCAGCAAAAATGGGCAGCAAACCAACCAGTGCGGCAACAGTGATCCCTAATATTTTTAGTTCCTGCCCACACAAATATTACCAGACACAAAACAGTCAGTCAGGACAGTAGAATAAAGATTTCGTGCCCAAAATGTATTTTTAATTTCAGGTTTGAATTTTTCCTCATGCGAAACTAAATCTCAAAGAAGTGAGTACTTCCCATTTCACTGGCAGTTTTCTTCATGTCAAGGAAAGTTTAACGAGTATATGCCTAAATAAAAGATTTTGTGACTTGTTAAAAGACGGTGCTGAAACGACCATCAACAAAAACATAATAATAGTGTGAAGACTGCCAAACAACCCCAAACAAGGCATTGTCAGCCATGACAGCATGTGAACTGCCCCTGTAATTTACCTGTTACAAGTCAATTATCTCTATTAAAAATGGGGAACATGTTTTGTACCATATCTACATAATAACAGATCATGAGCAACCGTAATTCATTGTTGTCAGTCTCACGGCAAACGGTACGACGTGTCAGCCCGTCTGGCTGATCAAAGGGAGCAACGCTGATGACAAATAAGGGCGGAGAGAAAGTAAGGCGGGGAATTAACCAGATGATTTACTCCGGAAAGCTCTGCCTCCAATAATGGCTTGGCCTGAGGGATGACTCTGATCCAGCAGAGAGAAAGAAAGAGCGAGGATAAAGACAGTGGAGGGCCTCGATTCCTCTTCATTGTTTAGAACATTTACCCTCCGATGTTAAAATCCTCGTCTGATGAAGAGGTTAATCCTGCCAGTCTTTTATTCAGCGCTCGATATAAAGGAGGGCGAGCCTGAGAAATCATTCATACACCTGTGTATTGCCGACATCCTTCTCCCTTAGGGTCAAAGAGGCAGTAAATCTCTTTGCAAAATAACTTCCTTTCAGCGGCCTTATAGCTGAGCCATCTCTGTATTTCTTATACAGATACAGATGAGTGTTGAGAAGTACAGAACAATAAAGAAGAGAGAAGCAAAGTGGGGGCGCGGAGAGGATCGATGCAGAGAAATGAGAAAGCAGAGGAGGTTGGAGGCAAAGTTCAGAAAAAAGGATCTTTGATGTGGTTTGTTTGTATTGCTGTTCACAAAGTCAAAGGTTGTGTAATATGTGAAATACATTTGAAAAGGATCTACTAATGGAAATGTTTTGGTTAATCATAACACCCTGAATTCTCGACATCATAGAGGGATTAAAGAATGAGCTTATGGCTAGAGGGATGTGTGCATACACCTTTGTTTGATCTGCGTGGCATTGTGTGAGCATAAGTACTCGCATAGTAGCTCGCCATGGTGTGTGTTTGCTGCGGCGAGAGCAAGAGCGTCTGAGAGTGCTGTGTTGGATTTGCAAGAAAGCGTGATTTATGTTGTGGGACCTTGATCTTTTAAAAGGCTCTGGGATTTTTAAACAATAATTCTCCTTGGCCTCAGCTTAAATAAATGAAGTGCCTGCTGCTAACGTCTAGAATAGGTTTAAACAGATTGATCGGTGCTGGACGCGGAAAGATGGGAGATTATAAGATCATGTTACTTTGCGTCAAAACAAGGCCTATAAATGGAGGTTGTAGTTCTGCTGAGGCTGCTGAAGAGTATAAAGCATGTTTAAAACAAATACAAGTCTGTTTTGCTCCTGTCTATGAGGGCAAAATGACTGGATACTCATTTAAAGTTATTGTTTACACTGTTTTCAGCAGCAACAGCAAAAACTGGAGACAGGAGGATCTCATCCAACTATCTTCCTCTGTCTGAGGCAATGTGCACTAATGAAATGAAGGCAGGTGCAATTGCAGGTAAACAAAATGTTTACTAAGCCCCGCCCCCCACGATTACTGTCACTTTAGATGAGAGAAGCGACACGTCACTTTCCTGTCGCCAGACTAAACAGCAAAACAAAGTGTCTTAATGACAGAAAAGATGATAGATGACAGAGAAATTACCTGGATATTGAATAAGATGATTGTGTTTGTCGGGTTAGTCTATTTTCAAAAAAAGCAAGCTGTTGTTTTCCAGATGACAATGTCGATTTTGCTAGCTAACGTGACAGCCGTTGCTAGCATATTTTATCATAGCTATATTAGCTAGCTAATTATTATTGACTCCAAGATTTGGTTGAAAATGTTCTGAGAACCATATAAAAGGTCTTTATTATCCACTTGATAGCTTCATACATGTTATCATGTGAAAAGACTGTAGCCAAAAAGTCAGCATGTTCACCAGCTAATGCTCCATGTAAATAAGAAGCAGCATAGTTATTGTCTTGGAGGGTAGAACTAGTAACTACTTTCTTAAGTGTTTTTCTCCATGCACTGTGTTTTATGTCACAAGACAAAAGGCGAGAAAAGGTGAGAAAACTACACATGTGCTCGGCAAACATACCACAACCTCGTGTAACTATAGGACTGGGGGTTTTGCCGTGTAAAATTCCCCAAATCTGGCCACGGAAACGGAGTGCGCCGATCGCCTGTTGCACTGATGCAAGTGCACAGTTGAGAATCACAACAGTTTCAAGTGATCTGGTGCAGCTGCAGATTGGATTTATACGCATGGAAGAGGAGGATTTAACACTAACGCACAGGATTACCAAGAAAGATGAGGTTATTCAGAGATTAGACACTGAACTCCACGGCACAGCACTTTGGATTGAGCCATGGAAGAAGTTGGTGTGAAACCTCGCGCATACGTTGTAGAAGCGGGACAAAAAGATTATTGTCTGGTGATTCCATGCATCCACTACTGAAAGTGAAGTTAGGGCTATCTTCCTTGTCATTTAGATAGGGGCCTGAAATAACTGCCTGAGGATGTTGCCAAGACGGCTGCCGAGTTGAAAGACTTGTCTAAAGGGACTTTGGTAATGTTACGTATGCCGTACCGCTGTAGATAGAAGGCTTGTTTACATTAAAGCAGGCAAACACACTGCTTTATCCAGTCACAAGCCAGTTATACTGTTTCAACGTGTTTGCTTTCCGATTTGTTGGGAGCCATGTGTTGTTGCTGCTGGTGAAAACGCAACACTTCCTGTAATGCTGTTTCATAATAAAAGCTTTTAAATGATGGGCGGGGGGGCTTTTATTGTGAAAAAGTTGAAGGGGAATGAAATGTGTCTGTAACCGGACTTTGTTAGTGGTGACTCTGTGATAGTACTGCAGGCATTGGGACAAGCACGTCATTGGTTTAAGACACATCTTCAAGCAGGTAGCCTAGCTGTGGTGGAAATGCAAATCCCTGCCGAGCCGAGTCACATCGAGTAGTCAGGCCGCATGTAATGGAGAAAAATGGGTTTCATTTCTATTTGCTCGCCCCCCGTGCTCATATGGTCAGAGGTCATATTCAGTTACAGAGCTGGAGGGGGGGAGACGCTGTGCCTTTGCTCAGAGGCACTTCAGCAGAGCGTGTGTTTGCTGTCTCCCACCCTTGACCCCGGCTGCTGAACGGCAGATTCTCCTCTCTCACTACAGATGATCAGATCCAATATACCAGATCACGAACACAAAGTAGGAAACACGAGGAGGGGCTACATCTCAGTTGGAGAGAGAGAGAGTTTACAAAATACGATTTCCAGAAAAGTGCGATTTCTGTTTGTGTGCGTGATAAAACGGCATCTGTGTTTGTCATTATGTTTTGTGTAATAAGCAGTGATGAAACTGCCGCTCACCAGGTGTATGCATGTTCACACACACACACACACACACACACACCCCACACACACACACACTTTTACAGCTGTGTTAAAGGATGAGGTCACCTTAAAATGAGCACCTACTCTCATAATGAGCATTATGAGGTCAAGACTGTTAACAGAAATTAAAGTCACTCAAATTTAGGTCACTTTAGGGGAATGTTGATGAGACATGACATGTTGGCAAAAACACCATAAAAAACATTAATTACATAAACAAACACACACATACAAAGTAAATAAATAAATACATGCATACTTACACAACATGGTAGTCTGAGGTAGAGGCCATACACATGAAGACACGCAGCACTCACCATAGAGTTGACTTCCTTACCGTCCCACCTCCTGATTCACTCAGTTTGTAGGATATCATGTAAAATCACACTACATTCTGTCTGTTAGCATAACTATAAATCTGATACAAAGGCAGGTTGATATATGCACTTTAATTTTCTCCTGTCTGTCATCTTTCACTGTATTAAAAGGACAGGCAATCTGTCAGGAGAAGAATTCCTCCCTGCAGGCCTGCTGAAATGAACAACCTTGGCCAGGCCATGGATTGGTTTTAATAGCAGCTCGCACAAACACTGGAAATTTACAGCTGGGAACTGCTCAATGAAAGGAACCTCAAATTTGCCAAAGCCATAAGTCCAGTCAGCAGTCTCTCCCTCTGACCGTGTCTCCATCCTGTTCTCTCACACTCCCTCAGTAGATAAGTGACAGTGAAAGTTTTATTTCTCTCCCTTTCACGGAAGTGTTCAACCTGCATATGACCATCCATGCCTGACTGATTTGGTAATTATTGTCCTTAACAAGACCTTGCACACACTAATTCAGATATTTTGCAAAAGGAACATTTACGTAGCCGTACGTTTTAGCCTCTCGTCCACATGCGAATTACATTTTAAGGTGACAAAATACAGATTTAGTCTTTAGTCTGTTTTCATCATTAATACTCATATTTTGCAAAAGGAACCTGAATGGTTCAAGCAAAAACTTGCTAACATTCCTGTTCAGGCATATCTGCCATTAAGAAGAGAGAAAAGATGTGTCTTCTAGTATCTTTGATAGTGGGGTTATTACATTACAAGTTATCCTTCTGTAACATCCCCATCAATTACCCCATGTATACTATTCATATCAGAAATCAGCCATCTAATACTAACACTGTCTGTCACTCAGTAACCATTGCCACAATGGTCCTGTAACTAACAAACAGTAACAGATGGGATAAAAAGTGCCCTAATTCATCATTTAGACAGCCTCTGTGAGAGTTCACAAAGTTCTTTTCCCTAACTTATCACTGATCTCCTACTTTGTGACCACCCATGGTGAAGCGAAAAAACACCTAATCTCTCTGAAACACCCATATTTTGTGATAAAAAAGACTCATGCCAGATTTTTTCCATATAGAAAACCTCTGTGCGAACCACAGAAACCCTGACTTTACTCAACAGAACCAGTCAACAGTTTGGGCTCCATGTGTTAAAGGAGTTTCTGTGTCTTTCCTCGTCGCTGGCAGCTGGAGGTACTCAGCACTGACTCTAACATAGAGCTTTGAAATAGCAATCAATGCCTTTATACTGCAGGGAGGGCTCGTAAAAGTGTCGTTGGGAGGAATATATGATGTCGTATTTCACCCTCCCCTCCCTATTTTTAAACACTGAGTTATGGCTGCAGAAATGTGTACCCATTAAAGGTGATATGATGTATTTTCTGCCTTGTTCAGAAGCTCATTCATCACCATGGACCAAAAAGAAAACTGCACTTACTCTTTCACCCCTTCCTCTCCCATCTTCCCTCCCCTCCTCACCCTGACACCCCCAGTCCCCCTTCTTGTACGCTGTCTTGAGTAATTTACGATATACCGGTAGTGCAGCCTTCTGGCAGGAACTGCAAGAGCAGCTTGCTCTCTCTCCTGGCAACTAAATAACCTTTTATAAAAGACCAAACTTGGCCAAGTCATCTGCTGCTGCGCATTAAGACAGGACAGAGCTGGACAGAGACTGCAGCAACATACAGGAGGAGGAAGAAGTACAGCAGCCTGACGGCCTGCGAGGGTCCAGCCCCTGACACTCTCCTCTCTCTGGGTTAGTGTCCAGATAGATGGAAGCAAAGAGGCCAAAATAATTTGATTTGCGGAATCGCACATTTAGGTTTTTTCAGATATTTATAAAATGAAATCGGCTTTTCTCTGCCTACATGTACATTTTAGTTTTGCAGTTAATATTAAACAATCCGCAGTTTCCAGTTGCTTGTCAGCGTTTCGCTTTGTTCTGACCGACAGAATGTAACCTGCTCGGATTTGAGATAGAACAAACAGATTTTATTTTTTTAACTTGGATTTGTAACTCCGAGAATGACTTTCAAATCTGACCAGCTTTTGAATACTGGACACGTGATATGATTTTTGTCAGAATTTGTGAAGAGGAAAATATCCATTTCAATTCACGGTGAGATGACAGTAGAAATGACACCATCCACGTTAACCGGTTCCTTACAAACCTCTCTTTCACTACGTTATCTGGCCTGCCACTAGGCTGATTTTTTTTCCTTTTCGCCAAAATAAAGGCTCTATTACAGAACAAAGGAGGCACTTCTGCAAAACCAAAACAGGAAGAGGCATTGTTTTCAACAAGAGCGATCGAACGGGCATTCGCTCGATGGAGAGCGTTCCGACGTTTTGTCAAAGTCTGTTGCCTGATGGTATGTGTGAGACTTGATAGGGTTCAAAATTGGTACTGGTAAGAAAACCTGTCTGTTTATAAGTACAACTGGGTTTGTAACTCTGCCTTTTCATAGCACTGAGATGAGTGATTTCTTGGTCAACTTGGGATTCTTACAAGCTGTTTTTTCATGGAGCAGAAGCCAGGCTGTTAGCGGTAGCCGTGCTGCTAACACCATCTTTGCAGAAGTGGGTTCACTGGTGTTTGAATTTGATATTCCGTTGTTTTGAAGGACTTCATCTGAAGTCTTTGCAGCCTCTCTTTGCAATCCTATTCATCGTAACAGAAAAATCTGTTACACTGAATAATTCAATCACACGAGAACATGTTTAGAGTGCAACATCTTTTCCTAATTCTTCGTTATTCCTTTGTTGCTGCTGTCCTCCTGTGCTGTCTGCACCTTTCTCATTCGGATGTGTGTGCAGTATTTGCTGCATGATTGCGGTTCATAACCTTCAACGCATGCTAACTATCTTCCCACCAGCCCGGTAACTGGCACACTATCAAGCAACGCTGAGATAAATCAACAGAAGCTGTAATTATTCCTACCAGAACAGAGTTGTTGTTGCTGCTGCTATGTTTTGTAGTCACCACAAGCATTGTGAATGTGTGTGCTGCTGTTGCAGTCTGCTCCCAGTGTCTGCCGACAGAGGATTAATCTCCCCAGCTGAGGCAGTAGCTAAGGTCAGCAAGGGAAATATTTCATAAATGTCAGCTTGGCCCGTAGCCCTCAACGCAGAGTTCGAAATGAGAATGCGCGGTCGCATAACAAACGGCTGCATGTGACTTTGCGAGGCTCACACGGAGCACATTGGGGGGGGGGGACGCGTGATATATGGCAGTGCTTCACTTTCATGTATTCATCTGAGCTGGTGAATTACTGCCAGGGACAAGCGCGGTGCTTTGTCACCACAAGGACCCAGTTGAGACAAATATTTTGGCCACATGAGGTATGTGTCTGGAATGCGTTTTCCATTACTGCCTGTTCTCAAACCTTTATTTGAGGAGAATTCATAAAAGCCCTAACTCCTATTTTACCATGTTGAGTTCAATTCAATAAAGCAGGATGGTTTAAAAAAGCCACTACAGATGTTGTTCTCCACTGGATCTTAAAAGTTCTTATTGACTTTGTCATATTCCCTGTATTTAATACTCTCATTCCTGCAGGTTTTTCTGCTCCTGCGGTGACCTAAGGTTGGCAAGCACATGCAGAGAGATTAATGACATGGGCGGGCCACTTCAATAACCGTTTGTTTGATGTGTCAAGCTTGAAATACGCTGATTTACTTACACATTGATAGGCTTTTAATTGAGCGATGCCATCCCTTGTCACGTCAAAGTCGTGGCAGCTGACATGACTCTGCCTCATTGCAGGCTGTGATGATTGACATGCTTCGCAGAGCCCCACCCATTTCGCCCCTCATCATAAACCCAGGTTGTGTTTGGCAGGAGCTTTGTGGCTACTGCAACCTCAGATGACTTCTGCTGTTTATCATGTCATGAATGCCAGTAAGAGTCTTTCTTAAAAAAAAAAAAACAGGCGGTGTGGCTTTGATTGAGCAACTTTCTTTTCAAAACAATTTTTCTGATGAGAAAATGCGTTGTGGTTTTGACGTTACAACAAAACAGGAGTGGCTCCAAAGAAAGACAGGGACAGAATGTGTGTTCCCAGCAGGCTCCCCTTCAACAAAGGTTGGATGATGAAGACACAGAGGCGGTGACTCTGACCATGAGAGGAGGAAGCAGCATTGACTTTAACAAGCGTGAGGAATGTGCTGGGAAGATTTTCTTTGCATGGCCTGTTGTTGTTCTTTTTTACCAGACCTGTCACGGGTCCAGCCTGTGAATACCTTGATTGTGCTTCTATCAAAATGACCCCCCTCCGTCTTCAGACCGATGGAAAAAACATCTTTTGATGTCATCTAAAATTTCACACAACAATGTAGGACGATCTGATTTGAGGCAGACGCTGTCTGGAAGTGCAGGCCCGTTCTCCCTCCACTTCTCCCCTCGTCTCCTCCTCCTCCTCCTCCTCCTCCACTCCGTGCTCTTGATAACTTCTCCGTGTGGAGGACAATAGCGGCTTTTGTTTCCGAGTGTGGTGAGAGGACTTGAGGTTGTGCGGGTGTGGGCGGTGTGCAGCCTACGTGCCTGTCTGCGAATGCATTTCAGGTGTAGCAAGTAAGACAAGGCAGCACCCTGCGCGGTGTAGGATTCGGAAATAAAAGTGCCAATCTGCGAACACAGAGGGAAGCCTATTATCCCGGTGTGATTATAATGCAGACAGATAGACGACAGGTAGGCAGAGTGGATAAGAGCGTTAGCTTGCAAGACGTGAGGAGCTGACAAGGGAGACAATCTCCCCCCTAAACTGGAGAGATAAGGTTGTCAACCGCAGCTCTGACTCTGACACACACACGCACGCACACACACAAACACATACACCATGTAGGCCGTCAGATACATGATACTGTATAAGAACTACAAAAACACACGCTCTTCAGATGGTATCATGCACAGTGTGGCCTGTCTGTTTGTGTTTGTGTGCACATTTTCCCTTGTGAGCTCACGCACATTCGTCTGTGAAAGGATTAGTATGTGTATGTCAAAGACAGAGGGAGAGGCAACCGCAGAAAGATAAACGAGGAAGTGTGAATACATTAAGTACACTGTGTAGATATTGTTTGTGGACCTTTCAGCTCAAGGAAATCCTTGTTTCAACATTCTGTCCTGGCTGGAATGTTGCCTGCGAGGCTCTTTTTAAGTGTTTGGGTCTAAATGCCATGTCTGCTACACCCCATGAAACTGTCTTAATCCACTTTTTTTCCCCTGGTTTTATTACTGCTGGAGAAAACACTAGGGGTAGAGCAGAGCCCCAGCCTCAGGCCTCTATTCCCATTCCACACACCCCATAAGTCAGTCACAGATAATTAAATAGGAGTTATTTACACTCGTTTTCCCTCCTTTGCCTCTCTGGCGCTTTTATCATTTCTCTCTCCTTCTCTTTGTACAGTACGACACGCAGCCAGACCTTGTCAGAGTCTGGCTGACACCAGCGAGGGCCTGTAGAAGTAAAAAACCTTGAAAAGAGAAAAGAAACAAGACTCTTATGAGCTCACATCAATGTCAGCCCCTCATTAAACAATCACACAGAGCATCTACATAAGGCTAATCCCAGTGTGCGCCACAAAACGCCTCAGCACTTCCAAACACAGAGCAGAAAGATAAATGAGCAGATGAGGGTTTGCGCGGGCCAGGTTTGAAGAATTCAGCTGCCTAATGTCAGCATTATATATTTACTCTGGAGTCAGGAGAACAGCGGCTTTTCAACACGGGGATGAATTAGGCCCCGCCACAGAGCTATGGCGTCCATTACAGGCCTCAGTGGCTCTATAAATCACAGGATCACAGGGGCATGTGGGGTCCGCTCCTCCTCGCTCCTCATCGCTCCTCCTCAGCCTCTATCAGCCTCATCCTGGGGGTTTTGTTTGGCTGCTGTTCCAGCCAAACCCGCCGCTTTCATACAGCAACGGTGAGGCATGGAAATGGCCTGAGGGCCAGCGGGCCCTGAACATGCTGAGAGCCCTCTTTAACGGGAAAGCTGTCCCCTTAAAATATCCACAACAGGAAACAGCCATCAGTCATCAACACGCCAAAACAGCTGTTACCAGCCTACATCAAGGGGACACATGAAAGGAGTTGCTCCCTGTTGTTTGAGCCCTCCCTTGTTTCTTTCTCTCGCTGCCTTTGTCTGGCTTTTCCCAGTGCCCTCCTCTTTGGTCTCCTTTTAAACGCCCCCCTTCCTTATGCAACCCCACCCACACTGCAGCGACTTACCCACTCACCCTTTTTAACAAGAGGATGACTGTGTGATAAACGAGAGCACAATCGGAAACCTCGCAACTTAACTAGCAGTCTGCGTCGTGAAGAGACGTTTGAAATCCCCCCTTTAAGCTCCCAGCGTTACCTTTAAACCTGGCAGTGAGAAAGCAGTTGTTCCACGTCACCTGTTTACGTGTCTTGGCACCAAAGTGCTGACAGACAGTTTTAAACAAACAGACGGATTCAAAAGGAGATTGTACCGCACTTAGGCCGGCGGCGTGCAAGTCTGCGTTCACATGCTCTCGGATCTGCGCAGGCCATTGAAGCGTGAGTGGCAGTGTGTGGGTGATGAGTGACGACTAAGCCTAATGATGACAGGTCAAACAGTGACGCTGTTGAGTGAGGCTCAAGTGACTTCATCCTCCTCACACTGCCTCTCCTATCAGCCATTATAATCAAGGAGCGGGCTGATGGCGGTGCAGTTTGATAAGGCCAGCCTGGGTTGTGAAATGTCAAACAAGTTTACCTATTAAACCTCAGAAGAAAGGCTTGTTCTGCTGTTCTTCAGCCACTAATCAATGATCCATGACACCACTTTAAACAGACCGAATACAGCAGTGTTGTCATATGTTGGATTATGAAGCGGGAACTCGGGCCAAGCTGTCTGATTAGTTGAAGTGCGTTCCGGCCGGGATGGAAATCCCCATAAGCACAGCCTGTTGTTCTTGATGGGAAATGGAATTAAGTTACTGAGCGTTAACCAAAACTCTGTTGTTTTTCTGTTTGCTCTGTTTTCTGCGTACGTACAAGCTGGAGAAAAAAAAAGTCCTCGATGCATCTGGATCGCTTAAAGAAT
Source organism: Diplodus puntazzo (assembly GCA_963678695.2). NCBI lineage: Eukaryota > Metazoa > Chordata > Actinopteri > Spariformes > Sparidae > Diplodus > Diplodus puntazzo. Next base: position 14,534,469 of record OZ023159.1, read on the forward strand.
CGAGCTCCTGACCGTGGAGCATTTTTAAAGGACGTGCCTGTCGCTGCCTGCAGAAACTAAAGATGTCATTCACTTTCACAGCAAAATGCATGAAAATTGAATCATGCAAATTTGTTTTGATCTTGGAAAAATTGAATTAAGCCCAGCAGCAGCTGCAGTTTGGTTGCTATTATAAAATAAAGCTATTAAAATACCAGAAGTGTACGCAGACTGGAGATTATTAATTGTGCTCCTTCCCACTCAGTGTTCCATGGATGTTCATGGTTTGTCGCACAGATCTGTGACACACTATTTATTTCCTGTATGTGTACTTTTAATGTGGCTTTTGGAGGTCACTGACACACATTTCCACCCATACATTACAGCCCGACTCTGAGGGTGAGGCCAGAACTGAAGGCCCGCCCCCTCACATCACCCTGCCCCTGTTATGAATGCGGACACTTGTGATTGGACGGCGGCTCGCTGCTTTGAAATCCCTCCCCTCGCGTCGTCAGTATGTGGAAGAGGTGAGGTACGGTGAAGCTGCAGCAGAGGGAGAGAAACGCACACACACACACACCGGAGGACTGTCATACACACTGAGCTCTGCGGGGATTTTCCTTCCACTTGCCCCGCACTCTGATGAGCAGTGACTACTTGTGGTGTTTGGTTTTTTGCTCTTTTTTCCAGCACTGGATGAAGGATTATTTAGGAATAATTGTAAGATGACATTCGGGCGGTTTGTTCCTCTTTAAACACAGCTCGGGTCCGACACGGTGGACGCGCCACTGCGCACATGTCCTTCTGGATTACCGCACTCTCTTCTGTTGAATTTATCATCATGAACCGTGCTGGTAAATGAGTTTCAACCCTGCGACCACTCGTTACATGCCGCCGTGCCATTTCGAGCCCCGATCCAGATGAGAGATCCCCCCGGTGGACCTGAAACGCTTTTACGCAGCCAGTTCCCGGAGCGCAGCGCCGCCGACGCCAGCGGTGATCTACACCGCACAGGAGCGGGAAAAGCGTCCGTTTTCACACCCACGTCCAGTTCTTCTCCCACGGATCCGTCGCGCCAGGCTAAAAGGCTTCCCATCCGGATCATAAAGATGTTGACGGCGCACAGCGGCCACTTGCTGCACCCGGAGTATCTCCAGCCCCTCACGTCCGCGCCAGTCAGCATTGAAGTAAGTAAACAAGAAGTGACATTTCCTCACAGATCTGTTGGTGTCATCTGATTTTGTTTTTCTACCTGATATTAATCCGTTTAATTGTAAGTACACGACGTGTGTTGTGAGTGTAATTCTGACAAATATGCCAGCAGATGCGCCATTTTACGCACAGCGATTTCTTGGCAAGTTCATAAAACACCAGAAAAAAGAAGGTGCGATCACTGCGAATGATATACTGTTTAACATTTTATAAAAACCTTCATATATTTGACGGATTTAATATATTTAAATTTTCACTTCTTTCTTTCTTTTTGAACTTTGCTTCAACTCCTCCTCCTCCTGTTCAAGCAGAATATAAATGCAGGGCCGGTGTGGATCTTGCTCTGTTTTAAAAACAATACTTTTAGCGCACTGTTTGGCCAGTCAAATATATTATAATATACATAATATATTATTTTAATATAATAGATTATATAAATTGTCACAGAGTGGATGGTGGTGTCTTGATGATAAAATAAAATCAACTTAATTAAACACTTTGTTAACTTTTTCTCTCTTTTCTCCTTTTCAGCTGGATGCCAAGAAGAGTCCGTTGGCTCTGCTGGCCCAGACCTGCTCTCAAATTGGCAAACCAGACCCTCCCTCCTCCTCTAAGCTGGCCTCCCTCTCCTCCGGGGGAGACAAGGAATCGTCCAGCCGATCTTCCAAATCTGGAGAGCAGCACCACTCCCTGGAGGACAAGTCTAGCTTCAAGCCTTACTCCAAGTCACCAGGCGACTGCCGTAAGGATGTTCAAGTGACAAAGGGGCCTTCAGATAAAGCAGCTTTCAGAATGCCAAATGGAAGCTCCAACAGTGGCACTGCCTCATGTCCGTCCTTTCCTCCCCGTTCCCAGTCGCCCAGCTCCAGCTCTCCTCCCCTGCACACTCAGAGCCAGCCCCACAGACAAAGCCATTCCCCCTCCACGCAGCCCCCGCCACACTCCCAGGCCCTGCACATGGACAACAAACCTGGGAGCTCAGAGCAGGCCAGCTCAGACAGTAACAACAACAACAGCGCTGGCAAGAAAGACTCAGATGCAGCTAAGTCAGGGATGGATGGGGCTCAGTTAGCCAACTCCAGCCACGTACGGGCCAGCGCCAACTCCAGTAATGCCAGCTCTGCCAGCAGCCCGCGGCCAGAGAGCAAGGCCGACCTGCAGGCCTCCTCGCAGCCTGGCTTGGGCTCTGGGCACATCGCCCCCGTCTCCCCTTTCAAACCAGGACACTCTGTCTTCCCCTTGCCCCCTGCTACCATGGGCTACCACGGCTCCATCGTGGGGGCCTATGCTGGTTACCCCTCCCAGTTTGTTCACGGCTTGGATCACACAAAGTCTAGTTTGGGGTTAGGACTTCCAGGGAAACACCCCAGCTCCAGCCCGCTCACTGGAGCTTCACCTCCATCCCTGATGCAGGGCTTATGTCGGGACCCGTACTGTCTGACTTACCCCAACGCACCCCACCTAGGAGGAAGTAACTGCTCCACCTGCGTCCACGATCCCTCCAGCCTCAAGTCTGGTTTCCCCCTGGTTTACCCCTCCCACCACCTCCACTCCCTACACCCCAGCTCCTTGTCCTCCAGCACCACCCCTTCCCTGTCTCACCCCCTCTACACCTACGGTTTCATGCTCCCCAATGAACCCCTTCCTCATGCCTGTAACTGGGTGTCTGTCGGAGGTCCATGTGACAAGCGTTTCGCCACATCAGAGGAGCTACTAGCCCACTTGCGCACACACACAGCCCTGCCTGGGATGGTGGACAGTAAGCTGTTGTCAGCCTACCCTTCATCAGTTTCATCGACAGCTTCCTGCCACCTCCACCTGCCCCCACATAGCAGCCCAGGTACCATGCCCAGCTCCTTCTCCCTCAGGGGCTCTCCTGGCTTGAGCCTGGCTCGCTACCACCCCTACAGCAAATCCCACCTTGCCGGAGCCCCTGGACTTCCCATGCCGTCCCTCCCCGCCTCCTCTGCCTATTACTCACCCTACGCCCTCTACAGTCAGAGACTGGGCTCAGCCTCGGCCCTTGGCTACCAGTGATATCAGAATAGTGTTGATGCCCACACACTGCAGGCACCAGCTTGGACTCTCCAGAGCAGCCCTGAAGATGGATTCTTGAGCTTGGGGTCATCACCAGTGCAGGGCATCACGCCTGATGGCCTGCCTGCCAGGAATACCACCTGTTAGCCTCAGGATTGTGACTGGCGCTCCAAATGCAAAAGACCCTGCAATGGATGGTCTGCAGAACAGAACCAACAGACTTTGGCGATTAAAGACAGTGGGACACAGACCTTGAAAATGATGGAATTGTGGGATTATTATGACCGTCTTGATTTTGGTTTTTGTTTTGTTTTTCTCTATATCTGTCTCCCAGAACTGAAAGTCTGTATTTATTTTTCACTCAAGCGCTTGGTATTCAACTCTGGGGGGAACATTTTGCTGTCCAAATAAATTGTTCTGAAGTATTCTAACTGAAAAAAGAATGATTTAAGTATAGTACCATTATGCCTATCATACACTCTAAAAATAAAAATCTTGCACCACGATGAAGATGGACTGTGCAGCTTTATTCTGGGGACCTCTTTTTATCTCCTTTTCCTCTCTGCTGTTGAAATTGCATGTCCACGAGAATGATCTTGAACGCCAATGCCATTATTTTTATTTGTAAATATGCAAAGATGTAATATTTTTTCAAGCTTACTTGGGGTCACTGACGCAAATGGTACAAAGACGAGAAAAGATGACATAAATAAAAACAATTAATGATGGCTGTGCCATACAACAAACAGGAAGAGGTCTTATTTTGTTAAATAAATGATACACAAATGCATTTTAACTTGTTCTTTCCTTACTGATTACTATATTTAGTGCCATGAGGTAGCGTTTTGTCTGAAGAGGATGGAGTAAATCTCGCCAGACTGCTGCACTGCACTTATCTAGATCTATCCATCATTAGGGCTGTTACAGCCATGCTATATGTGGCTATGTGTAATAATTCATGGCTCATATCAGCTGACAGGGCTGTCCCAAAGAGGGCAGCCCAGGTCACATTAACTCTGTTAGCTAGCCTCTGAGGACTTCCATCCCTCCATCTCTCACATTGCTTTTGTTGTTGTGAGTGCAGCTTTTAATTGCTGATTCGTGTTTGTGAGGCCTGAAAACAGCTTCCTCAGCAGAGTGGATGGCGGTGTGGAGTGGCCGCTGGGTCACTGGGACTTCAATAATGACCCGAGGGAGGTGTCGACCCAGGATCTCCTCACGCTCTGACGGATTGGCCTGCAACACAAAGGCCAGAGCTGACAATGGGAGGCGGTTAATAGAGAAATATTCATCAAAGTCCTGACACCTCCCCTGAGGAGTGCGGGCTCTCTTACAGGAACCACAAACATGGAGGCCTCGGCCCTGATGTGAGGAGCCATTTTCCCCTCTGCTCTCTGCTGCGCTATGGTTTAAGTGAAGTCAGTGTTCTCGACTCGGAGCTGTTAGATTGTAATTCGAAGGGAAGGAGTCGGTCTATCTTAAAGCCGCACCGCTGCCATTAGAGTGTTTGGGCCCTGATAATGTCTCTGTGTCTCCACTCTATTTGGCTGACAGGGTGTAGGTGGTGGAGAGCGAAGAGGCTGTAGTCTCCGAGGCGGCTATTGACCCCGACTCCCAGACTCCTCTACTCTCGCGGTTCATTAGCACTCCAGACAGGGGAAAGGCGAGCACAGGTGTCACTTGACAGGACCATTAACAAAATGGATGACCCTCCCAAACCACATCCAGCCCCTGCCGCACCAGCAAGGTCACGGCGCCCTGATCAGTGCTCTGGGTAGCTCTCTGGGACACTACACTTGTTTTTCTTCTTTAGAAACTGGAGCCGTGCGCTCCTCTCAAACGGGACAGACTTACTTTTGTGTTGCTGCTATTTTTGATGGAGATTACAAAGTCGTCCAGGCAAAATAGGCCAAGGATATTCTGGTTTTACTGCTGTGTTGCATTTATGTATTTAGTGCAACATATTTCTTTGTGACTTGCAGAGTTGTGGCACTAAAGATACACTGGATTGTGTTGCCCCCTAAAGTTGTGTTGGTGAAGTACAGGTGAAGACTGTGTTGGAAGGGCGGGAACCTCTCCTACACATAAGCATCTAGAGCGCTATCTTGCTTTTGATATGTATGAATGTAGATTCTGGGACGCCGCTTTACAAACCGTAGATAGAGAAGTGGTTACATTGGCTTGAACGTGAAGATGATTCACACCGGAGGTCATGCAGAGGGGAGAACTTTCAATCTTGCCGGGGAGGTGGAATTAATTCCACTGTTGCCAGTTTACACTCGTTCATCAAATGCCTCACTATTCTCCCTATCCAGGCGCTCATCAATCTCCCCCATCTATCTTCTTCCCCCACACACTCTCGCAGCTGAGTCAACACCCACACACTCCATTTATGTCGCCTGTGTCAGGCTCTGTGTGTGTGTGTGTGTGTGTGTGTGTGTGTGTGTGTGTGTGTGTGTGTGTGTGTGTGTGTATTCAGCCTCAATCCTTTGTCCACAGAGGGTGACACATGTGAGGCTGAATTCTGACTCTGTGCATCCAGAAACAACAAGACAGGTTTTATTTTGTCCAAAAACTTTCCAGTTTTAAAGTCTAATTAAAGTCTAATCATCCTAAAAGAGTTTTTTTTAAAAAAAAAAAAGCACATCAGGGACAATTTTGGAGACTTAAACCCCCCAAATTGTCATCAGTTTGTCAAGAAGGAGCTAATATTACCATCGTAAAACATTTCAGAACTGCTCAGAAACGGCGCATATTGACAGTGGTACAACACTTCCAAACTAATTTTGTAATAAACTGTCTTTTTTTTTTTTTTTACACAATTATTCCATTCATACTAAATTATTCTGATTTTGTGTCATGTTTTTTTTCAGTCTTTTGAAATATATGACATTATATACGACCACGGCAAAAGCGGACATTTAACTTAAAGGGGCACTATGTAGTTTTGGAGAAGAAATTCAGACTCAGAGTTTTAATATTTACAATATTAATGTGGCAATCAAACAAACTCATAAATAATAATATATATATATATTATTAAATATTTATTTTGTTCCATGACTGAATAAACAAGCTGTTCTCAGAGCAAAACAAGTTCCCCAAGTGTGGCAGGGTTCGCCACATATAAACAAAGTAAAACAGTATGTCTTGTCCTTTAAGGTCAGTTTGTTTATTCAGTTTATCAGTCATGAAAACAAAAACCGTTTGTTTTTTGTAATTTAGTTAGGTATACAAAAATCAGATCTTTCTCCTCTCATTGAAATTTCTTATCAAAAGCTACAGGGTGCTCCTTAGGTTTGTTTTTGTTATTATTAAAGATAATAAATAGATATAAAAAGATATGCTGACCTGCTAATAAGAACTAAAAATAATTAGCTTAGCTTAATCTAGCATAAAGGCTGGGGAAATTGTGAAACAGCTAGCCCGGCTCCATACCAGCTAATTTAAAGATCCAGTAGGTGATTCTGGAGGAAGATGGTTATTTAGTCTCATTCCTAGGTTTTCAAATACAGATGGTTTTGGTTGTTGGATAGGCACCACCCATTGTTAAGTCACATTCCCAGATTGTCAAGTACTGACACTGAGGAATGAGACTCAACCATATCATTCTCCAGAATTGCCTTCCAGCCTCTTTAAAGGTGCACTATGTAGTCTTGGGGAAGAAATTTTAATCAGAACATAAAGTTCGTCATTGACTAAACTAACTAAATTAACAAACTCTCTTTGTTTCCAAGACTAAATAAACTGACCTTAAAGGACAACACGATTTCATTCTGTTTACTGACCCTGCCACCTTTCTGGCATCAAAACGTGTTCTGGGACCATATCTTCCTCTGACAACAGCTTGTTTATTCCCTTTCACAATGTTTTTTTTTTTATACGTTTGTATTATTACCTCATTAATAATATAAATATATACACAAACCAAATGCTGCATGCTATTGTATCACTGTCATTTAGGCTACTGTACACATCACTTTGCTGATGCTTACATTCATATTGCTGCTCCATATCATTACTGTCATTATTGCTACTATTATTATTACTTTTATTGTTATTTTTTCCTTTTATTATTTATTATTATACATTATTTACTTTCTCTTTCCCTTTTTTTTCTCATTCATTTATACTCATTTATATTCATATTTGTACTTTTATGTTTGTGTGTTTGTGGGTTTATCCCTTTAAGGGTGGAGGGATGGAAACACTGCTCAAAAGAAAATTGCAAACTGTTAGCCGACTATCAGTATGTTTGTACATTACATGAATGATTTTGTCTTGAGAAATAAAAAATATATTTAAAAAAAATAATAATAATAATATAAATATAAAAAAATCTGAGTTGGAATTTCTTCTCGAAAACTGCATAGTGCCCCTTTAAAGCTCATTAATCAATAATGTTAAATATAACTTGTTTAACCTGCACAAGAATTTATATGCAAAAACAACCCCATGTCAAAATGAAAGATTCTCCTCAAAATGCTGGACTATTCCTTTAAGGTAGCACAAGTATGGCTGGCGGCTTATGTTCAGTAACAGAGGTAGCAACAGCAATGGTACAAGAATGGCGATGGTAGTATCAGCAGAGATAGTGATGGTGATGGAGGGGACTAATATTTTCCCCTCTGTGCGTCAGTGCTGAGACGGTGCAGAGTGCCACTGTGAGGTCCTGAGCAGCCGGCTGACAGGCCTGGTGATTAATGACGACAGGGTGTGGAGCTGCTCTTCAATTAGACGCCAGCTCTACCCCGGCTCACCATCCCCGCTGACAGCTAGGACAGAGAGAGAGAGGAGGGTACTCAGTCTTCCTCTCTCGCTCTCTGTGTCTCCAGAACAAAACATTAACCTCAACTCCATGACTACCACCTCTGTGTTTAACATCAGGACACAATACAGAGCCTTCGGCATCCAACAGTGACCGCAGTGTTAAAGCAACCCAGATGGCGTGAACACATCCCTCATCAGGGCCTGTCACACAATCTCTGCTTTATTTCTCCACATAAACCCTGTGACTGACTGTTTTACATGCCTGCTTCGACTCCCCTCTCATTCACATCTGCTGTAATGCTCGCTGTGACAACAATAACAGCCGCATTAAACACTTCCAGGTTGTTCAGCAGGTTGTGTGCCAGTCGGAACAACTTCCTGCCACAGTGAAAAATACTGTACTGTTCTCTTGGTTTTTAACATGACTTCAAAATGCTGTTTACTGCTTTCTGTAAGGGGTCAAGGCTAGTAAGATTAACTCATTGGTGACCCTGTGTATACAATATACAGATTCAGATAAGGTTTGAGGTTAATTTATTTGTGCACAACAAAATGTCAGACACATAAATATGATGAGTTAATTTTATTGTCTTATACAATGTGGAATTAAGGTCAAATCAAGCAAACAAGAAGATATTAGATTACATTTTTCAACTATGCAACTCTGTAGCATAGGTTGTGTTTTTGTGCCTTTTAGTTCGAGTGTCCTATTGTTAGATATACAAGGTTTGACAATTTCCTACCAGTACCTGAATGCATCATTACAGTCAATTAAAGTAGGGTTAGACTCCACATTTGCACTTGCCGCTATCAGTTGTCTATTTGCTGTAATTAGCCGTTCACCTTAGCTTAGCATAAAGACTTGAAGTAAGGGGAGATGATTAAAAAAAACTCAAAAGGCCCACTCTAGAGTCAGTGTTTGGTTTGTCTGCACTGGGCTACTGTAGGAACATGGCGATGCAACATGAGAGACTCGGTTGAAAAGGACCCACTTCGTCTTTAGACATTAAAGGTTGCTTCTAAGGTGACAAACACAACAACTCTTTTTTTGAGGTGATTATACACTGCTGGAAACATAACTGTGCTTATTATATCCCATTTCTGCCTTATACGCCCTCTAAATCATGCACGCTGGACCTTTAAGTTGCGAAGTTTGTCTGTTTGCCGCTCTTTTTTTTTATCAGACCTTGAGCGTGTTCATAACAACAGTTCTTGAAAACTCGTTGGTACTGATCCTCAAAATCATTTAGATATTTCTTATGTATTTTGTGCTGTGAATAAGTGAAACTAACTCACATATTCAACAGTTATTAAAGGCTGAATAATATTCGAAGTATAACTTAAATTCAGTCTACCTGAAACTACTAGTTGTATAATTCCTGCTTTCGGGTTGATTCATTTATTGATTAGTAAGAGTGGCTGTCAGCTCTGCTGAAGTCTCGGACAGAAAAATAGTACTTTTGATTTAAATTCCAGCCAGCCTTGACCTGGGCAAACCTCACTTGGCCTGGACGTGGAAAGCTGCCCGGAGCTGCTGCGGTCTCCTCAGAGTTCCAGTGGTGTGAGTGAGCACCGTTAATAGACATACCCTCCATAACCACCAGTGGAGAAATGAACGTTTCAATTACAGTACGGTGCACTGCTAATAGCACTTGGACCGCGCGTCCAGCTGGATTCTATTTGCTGCCGTGCTGGGAGATCGGAGGAGATGTCACGAGCGTTCGGCTATGAACGTGCCTTGGCAGGGAGCGAGGGGCAGCTCTGACGGTCCTGATTCATGCTCTGATTGACAACTTGGTTCCCTCTTCGACTTTGGGACGGCATGCGGTCATAATGTGCTCACTTAAAGCATCACAGGCCTTATGTCTGTTTTATGTCTCCTCTGTAAGTGCATCCAAACTCAGAGGCTGCCATTATGATGATTACACTCATCATATCCACTGCACTGCAGGCCAGGATACCCGTTTATACCTACATTAGATGCTTAACTTTTCTAGCAGGGTTGTTGCAGCCACATTAAGGCAGGTTGCACCTTTTTGAAAATACACTCATAGGCATCTTCTGGATGATAAACAATGACGAGAAACAAGGAAGATACACAAGGGGATTAAAAACAACAAGGTCCCAAGTTAGAAATGAACGTGCAGAAACAAGAGCTAACATGCCGATTAGGTGAACTGGAATAAATTACCCCAAAAACTGGCCATGTTGTGACTAATGTAGTAATGTGAATTTAAGTCCTCACCAAAGCATTAAGAAATCGGTGTCTCACTTCGGTCACTGCACACACACGAGATGTTTGGTAGCTGAGTGACAGCTGAGTGTGACTTCAGCTGCCGCGACCAAACAGAGCTCGGAGTGTCTGCAAGCCACCATCACTCAGCTGCGTGTTATTCAGACATCGCCATCTCACGACTGTTTAAGCAGATACATTATTGCACTTGTCAACACATTCTAGCAGCCCGGCCCATACGCATGCTTCCTGTATACATTACAAATCTGTATACGTTACACATTCACTCATTAGTACATGTGGGCTGTGGTTCTCAGCCTGTGTAGCAGAGCATTAGTGCCATGAATGACTGGATGTGTCCAAAACAATGGCTATTTAAACAAGGATTCCCCTTTTATTCCTGGTTTAATATTGATCAGTTTGACAGTAAGTATGTTGTTATTACTCTACCAACTTTACAATTCATCATATCTGCGATAGACAACACTGATTGGTCAATTTCTTACTTAACAGAAGCCATAATCAGGCTTTGATGAACCCACAGAGAATTATCACTCAACTCTGTAGCTCCTCTCAGCTCTGTGGAGAGTTTTAGAGTCTTTCAGCTCATTGTATTGCTGATTTGGTTGCATCCTAGGGCCCTGACACCCGCACCATAGCAGGAAATAGTCGGCTTTTCGACAGACTGCTGATCTTGAAGTAGGGGCAGAGCCCGTCAGAGAAAGAAATCACTGTGATTGGCTGTACAGCTTATCAGGTGCACGAGAGGAGAAACAGAAAAAGGAACAGAAATCCCCTTGAGCGTGTTGCTGTAGTATCTATAATTTCTGGATAGACTTTTTTTTATGTAGCGATGTGCAACTTTGTGGCCGGGACACAGATGATGTTTTTAGCGGAAAAAAAAAAAACACGCAGATAAACCGACACATGTGCACAATACCGAAATAGTTTTCTTATCCTTTCCATTTGCTAAGCCGGAACTCTTAGAAAAGCTCTTTAAGGCAAGGAGACTTTCTCCTTCTCTTTCTGCTCTACTCCCCTTGTCTCCCTGAGGTGCTGCGCTGACAGTCCCAGAGTCCCTGGACACTGTTGGTCCAGTGTGACACAGTGGCCTGATTCCTTCGCAGTGAATGTAATGAGCTGTCTGTCCTCCAGATGAACAGACAGACAACAACAAATTAGGCCAAAGCCATTCCGCAAGGTACAATGTTTATAAGGGTTTAGAGTTGTTAAAATCTATTTTGATATTTATAAAGAATAAACTCACTTTTGGTTTTTGCTTATACTTTCTGTAGATTGCAACATGTATGAGCTCAAACCAACGAAACTCACCACGCATACTTTGCATCCCATTTTCACCATCGCAGGGTTGGTTTATGTTTCTATGCTCCTGACATACTTTACACATTAAGACCTTCATGGTTCATGTTAGCGGTTCTACAGCATCCATGAGCTCTCTGTGCTGAATTTAGCAGGGCTGTCAGTGTGAGTGTGCGCTCACATACACCAGTTTATATTAGCAGAGGCCTTGCGGTTTGTTGAGCGAGGGTGAAAAAAAAAGTTTTTTCCACAGGCGGCGTGATTATTTTCATTTTTTTTTTCTTTTTTTTCTGATGTTGACAGACCCCTCCCTCACCTCCACAGTCCCTCCTCAACCTTGCAGTGAGTTACTCGCATGCCTGTGATGGCGCTTGGGGCGAAAATGAAAAAAAAAAAAAGTAAAAAAAAAAAAAGAAAATGGGGAGGGGATAAGTCGGAGAGCCAGGGAGAGGGCGGGAAGGGAAACAGAGCTGATTATCCAAATACAGTCATTAAAGGGGAAATGTGTTTTTCAAGCTGTCAAGATGATTAATGGGTGAGAGCAAATCCTCACAAATGCTCTTGTTTAGTCTAACTGGCAGACACGATCCTGCCCATTGATTTATGGCAGGCCTGCTGTGTGAGACCATAGTGAGGTTAGAGGGTGTATGTGTGTGTGAGAGAGAGTTTGTGTGTGTGTGTGTGTGTGTGTGTGTGTGTGTGTGTGTGTGTACCTAGGGGTGTGTGCGAGTTTGTGTGTGCCCTCATTCATGCTAATTGTATGAATGTGTGTGGACGCCTTCATGTGCGAGTATATGTGTGTGTTCATGCTAAACCGAGGGGGTCTGTGTGCACACGCTCGGGGGGGAGGAGCATGTTGGTCCACATGACCAGAGGAGTCGAGGAGGCATCTGGCGACAGAGGAGAGTGAATTTTCCTCATCGGCTTTAAACCCTCCACTCCGACAAATCAGCTACACAAACCAGAGAAAGTGAGCTGAGCCCTTTTTTTTTATTTTACTGCTCCATGATTGAACATCAACAGCAGGATCGATGTTCCATCCAGAATGAATGAAACAGCTGTCCAGAGGTGCTTTGGCTTTCATCTGTCACTTGCCAGTATCCCTCCTCACAGATGAGACTGCAACAGAATGAACAATATTTCTCCCATTGCTCAACTGTAACTGATGTTTATGTGAGCTGTGGGCCAGATAATGTTTCCTAAACACTTTTTTAAGCCACGTGTCCTTTAGAATTTATTACACAAACACCCGGGCAGCTCAACTGGTACAGTGTAGTAAGGTATGTCTCCAGTCTTTAAAGGGATATTCCGGCGTAAGTTTAATGCATGGTCTAACACACCGTGACACTGAGTAAGACCCCCCCTTCGAGAGATCAAGTTTTCTGACCGCTAGCTTATGTAGTTATAGCAACCTCAGAAAAAGACTGCACGATAACAATACACTGCAGTCTATGCCTCCAACCAAGAAACCACCATCAAAAAGCCACTCATATCCACAAACAATGCTCAGAACAGCACCAAACTTAAGCAACAGTACAAATAGGGTCCCAGCACATAGCTCGAGGCATCAAACATCTGCTAGCTTTGCAGATAGCTTTACAACTCACCACTCTCCTGCAGCAGCTTTGTGGGGAAGCCCTGCGAGTCAATTACCGAGTGCAATTAGAAATGCTCAATTCCGTTCTTTTCCCTGTCAGCTCTCGATAATAACTGTTATAAACTGGTAGGCAAGACACATATGAACTTCGATTGCATTTCCATGGAGTAATAATCACACATTTTCATCCTTGAGCTGCGGAACTCTACTGCACTCTGTAATCGACTCGTCAGGGCTTCCCCACAACGAGCACGCTGCTGCAGGAGAGTGGTGAGTTGTGTTGGCTTTTCAATAGAAATCCAGCAAAGCTAGCAGATGTTTGATGCCTCGAACTATGTGCTGGGACCCTGTTTGTACTGTTGCTGAAGAAGAGGGATTTGTTCTGTGACATAATTCCTGATCAGCTGTTGTTCATGTCACGTGTCAGTCACAGGTAACTCTGGTGTGTTGACAGCGCTGGGTAAGTCTAATTAAGACTATTTAAATGGATAAGTAGGGTTAAGGCTTTTTAGGCGAGTTTTATATTATTTTTAAACAAAATTGTAAAAGTTAATCATTTTGATGTTCTTCTTTCTTCCCTCACTTGTGGCGCCCCTATGGATGGATGGCACCCTTATTAGCATCAGCCTCAGCATCCTGCGGCACTGGGGCTAGATGTGGCTGTTTTGCTCCTCTGCAGCAGCTCCCTGTGACTTTGACAAAAACTGACATGAAAATGAATGATGATGGTTATTTATATACACACCACTGTAGGCCCAGGGTAATTCTTACATTCATCGAATGTGAAAGTGCATAGCCTACACACAGAATGCTAGTTGCAAGTTGTGTTTATTGTTGGTGAACTGAATGACCCTGAACTGATGTCGTTGTGATTTCTGCTCAGGGCTGAAGTTTGAATTCTGTAAGTGGTTAAGGAAAGAAAAGAAAAACAAGCGCATTACCTCACATTGATATGGACTTGCAGCGAGAAAGGCTGTTTGATAGTAAAGGTTTCTGACCCCTGGCCTCATACTGCCACGGGCGGCCCTGCTCATACCGTATCTGTGGAGCTTCAACTGGAATCTGCTTAGCTTAGCTTAGCATAAAGGCTCAAGGGGAAAAAAAGTCTCAAATAGTTTTGGGCAAGTGAAGGAACTTTTGCTGAGGTTAGAGTAAAAGTGTTTGTTTGTCATTAATACAGTGTGTTAACTACAATGGCACTCAGTAGAGCACATAACTCTGCCAAGGCACAACTGTTCCCTTGGCAGAACATTTGCTTTTCCAAACTCTTACTTTGTGCTAAAATATTCTGAGTAAAAAAAAAAAAAGAAAAAGAAAAGAAAAGAAAAAAACTGACATATTATTGATTAATTTTTCACAGCGAAATCAGTTTTCTGGGAATTCATCCCTTCTTGGAATAAAAGAGAACCACAGACAAACAGAAGATCACCACTGAACCTCAGACTGTCTGAACTGAAGAACACGAGACGCCCTCGAGATCGTACCCCTTCACAAATGATCACTGCAAATTAATCTTACCAGCTCTTCTTCACTTTTTACAACCGAAAATCTGTGCAGAATTTGTGTCGCATGCATTTTCAATAAATTGTTCCAAAAATTTAAATCGCACTCCATCAAACACAGATCATGTTCTTAGTCCACATTCTCCCCAGCCGTAACTGATGTTCCATCTTATTGCATCTGAATAAACTGACCCTTCAAGGGATTTTAAAACAAACAAATGAATTTATCGTAGATAGTTATTGACCCCACTCTGATGGAAACTCCCAGTGCTCCCTTCTCTAGAAAACGAACACGTCACTTAGAAGCGGTCCAGTCCAGCTCTCCATGCTGGTCCAGATGGATAGCTAGCAGCTGTTGGCCCTTCAACCTCTTCCCTCAGCACAACCATTAGGCCTATCTGTCTGCAATTTCCTCATTCTTCCTCAGTTCCCTCTGAAGTCCACTCTGATCGCTTTCCCACACCCCCACAGCTCAGCACAGCACCACACTGTACGTACACTGCGGCATCGCTTGGCCTGAGCAGACCCGGGCACATTCACTGGACCAATTTCCCTGTCCACCCACACATGCATGCACATAATCACAAACACACGAACATCCTCTGAAAAATGTCCGCGTGAAGCAACAGCAGGCGGACACCCATGAGGAAGACATTAAAGGAGAGATTTTTGCAACCAGGAGAAGATTAATGTGGCGCTGCAGAGAAGGGCCAGTTGTGTAACTTTGTGCTTGGACCTCCTCTAGGACTCTGCAGCAGCATGAAGAGCAGGACAACCTCAAGTCTCCACCATTAGCGGTAACAGATGATACGTAGAAAAGCAGATGAGAGGAGAGGTGACTGAGGCGGCGTCAAAGCCTTCAAAGTTAAATCGTGACTTATTGGTGTCATGCCATCCCTGTTTGGCTCCAGCTTAAGCCAAGAGCATGCAACAGGTTGGTTTGATTTCTCAATGTTGCTTTAATTGGTATTTTTATGATAAAAACTAAGCAAATTATCATGTGTAATGTGAAACAGGTCACTCGAGTGACAAACCCACAGAGAAGTATCAGCCAACTCTGAGTTCTTTTCAGCTCTAAGGAGTTTTACAGCAAATAGCACCTCATTGCTTTGGTTTTCCACTTTAAGATAATTTAAAGCAGGCAGCTATTCTCATTGGAAAAAAACATCCAACAGCGAAGAATTAACAACTAGCTGGTGAACATAGTGGAGCATTTAGCAGCTAAAGAGCAAGACATTTCCCTCAGGTGTTGGTGGAGACCAAGATGAATGATGAATGATGAATATTGGACTTTATTTCATCAGGGGACCACAAATTGACTCCAAATGAATGCTGATGTGGCTTTGTGTTTCAGGATTTAGGGGAATTTATTGTCAGAAACTGAATTGCTGAATCGTTGTGTTTTCGTTACCATGGAAGGCTTAGGCAGAGCAATTTTGGCCAGCCAATGTATTAAGGCTGAACTTAATGGAGTTTGCTGCCCTTTGACAGTTTCTATCTGGTAGCCTCACTAAAACAGAGCAGGCGAGTGTTGTTGATGTAGCAGAGGGAAATTTTAGCAGTCAAGTTGTCAAGTGGGATGAAATCTGCAGTTAAGGTTACAGTTTGCCTGTGAATAAACCACCACATGACCATTATCACTATCCAGGCAAATTCCATGCTAGCAACTATCAACCCTGCCAACATTCTTTGTTTTGAGATAGTTGTATTTTGGAAGTTTAACCATAGCTGCATATTTATTATTGCTAACTTCACAGGGGAACCCTGCGCACCTGAAACTGAGGGCAGGAAAAGCATCTTACTTTGAAGCATAGGGCTATCGATCAAACTGCCATATTTGATGATTTGGGAGTGCAAATGTGTTGGATGAGGGGTGTTCAGTTGGTTGCAGTCAGGAACGATGCTTGGAGGTATACTCATTAATCACTGCTAGATGCCACTAAATCCTCCATACTGGACCTTTAAAACCTCAGTATCTTCTTGGTGGAAAAAAAAATGTTTTGTGCCGTTCAAAGTTCTTTCACATTCCTGGATTAGGAGACATTTTGAAGAACGACACATCAGAGAGACGGTTGTAAGATGAAGAAGTCACTTGGAAGGAGAGCTTTTGCAATTTTTACCCAATCCTGGATTCAACAACTTTTGGCTGAAATCGGAGCCAAGCTGTAGATAGCTTTTAGCTGGAACACCAGTAAAACCAAAAATGTCTTACAAAATTGATGTGAAATTGCCAACGGCTGTCACTGACATTTATGCGCCTAAGCCTTGCTCAGGGCGGAGCAATTAAGTGCAAAATCCAACCCGAGCTGACCCCAAGTCTGCCAGATCCAGCTCAGTCCTGTTGGGTTTGGGTACTGGCTTGCAGCAGGGGGGAAGAGGGGCTTGGAGTCCAAACAAATGTGAGGTATGTAGCCCAGCTGTGATCTCATTCTCCGTGTATGTATATGCACACACACACACGCTGTATATATCCAGTGAATGTGTGTATACATGTTCAGTTTGGTTTATTCCAGCTGCAAGCTCAGCACCGAGCCGCATAGCTGCATGTGTGCGTGGAAACATATACGTGTGGGTATGTGTGTTCATGTGTCAGCGACAATGATTAATGACCCACAGCCCTGCTTTCTTCAACTTCCTTCCTCTCCAGGCGTGTCACACACATCATCACACGTCACCGAAATGGACGTGGGCAGGGCGGCTGCGGCAGCTCCTGCTCGGCCTCGTGGATGCAAACAGACCATAACATCCTCCACATGCAAATACGCTCATACATTTACACTTAAAGCTCCGCTGAGAGAGTTTGCATGCCAGTAGCTCCATAATGTGACAGCAGTAAACGGTGTCCTCCTGTGACCTGAAGTGGGGGTCAGCTCTCTGATGTCCAGGTTTGGACAGGGCTTAAAGAGACTTTTCTTCATCTGCTACTTTGCAGTCTTAGTCTTGAATTGTACGTATCTGAGATCGACTGATTTCATTTAGATGAAGAAAGTGAAGCTACAGCAAACTTCTTAAAGGACAGGCCTGACATTTTTGGACAAATGCACGTGTTTGGTTATTCAAAACTGAACAGTTTTACTATACTATAAAATGTTTCTCCCATCTTGGTTTCTTTCTTATCTGTCAAACTGCTGACGTGTTGAAAGGAGTAAAAGGAGATCGGTATGTTACGGCAAGTTCTTAGATCAGTGTTACAGAAAATAAAAATCCCACAGAAGACCCCGAATAAATGATGGTGTTGCTCTGTAACTGTTTGTTATAATAATAACAAACATATCAGCGTGAAAAGACGGTGACTGCTCCTGACCGAGAAAAGAGTCAGGAGCTACGTCATGTTTTTGTCATCCGTACAAAAGAGTGTAAAAATTACATGTTTTGGTTTTGTGAGGGGGTTTGTGTTGGACTTTTTCTCAGGCAGAATTAAGCTGTCAGTCTTCACGCTAACATAAACCAAGTTAAGCTAAGCTAACTGTCTGCAGCTCGGGTCACATGTGCTTATTTGGAAATATATGCGTGGTATCGATCTTCATATCTTACTGTTGACAAAAGAGTGATTAAGTGGAATTTCCAAAATCTTGAATATTTCTCCAACGGGATAACAAGGCTCAGTTTCACCAATGTATCATTGGAGCTGATATGGAAACAATATTTACTACCCGTCCAGTTTTTAACAATTTCGAGCATTTTATCAGGCTTTCACCCACTAGTCCTTTGACAACAGAATACTTTTCTATTCCTCCATGATCATACATATAAAGGGTGTTACTGTGGCCACGTATGCGAGGGAACTGTTGGACAAACCGAGAATAAGAAGGAAGAACAAACTACAAACGTGCATGCACACGGAGAGCCTGTGAGCACATATCATCCATCAAAGAATTACAGACTTTTCCAAACCCGGTCTGTCAAACACACTTATGTAGAGGGCACCCCCGCCTCCCAATCCAAAAAAGTGCTGCAAAAGGCAATTGTGTGAGCACATGTGTCTGCTGACATGCTGCGATGTGTAATAAGTGTGTGTGAAAGAGAGGGAGAGAGACAGATAAAGGAAAGACAGGGAGAGGGAAAGGAGGGGACTGGTACTGACAGAGAGAGAGAGAGAGGGGGGGGGGAATGGAAGATAAAGACAGAAAAAAGAGCGAGCAGTGGAAAAAAAGGGAGAGAAGAGAAAGAAAAGGGAACAGAAAGCGAGCAAGTCTTGCATGTGTGTTGGTTCCCAGCCCTGTCAGGGCCCTGTCAGCCTGTGATTTATGGCACCGAGACTGGGAGCAGTCTTCGCTGCCAGCTCAGTATTGTTACAACTGACAGCTAATGAGGCCGGACGGGCTTTCAAGCACAGCACTTAACAGAGGCCTCCATCTTCACGAGTCACGAGCTCTCCTCTTTCTTCTCTCCCCTCTCTTTCTCTCTCCCATTTATTTCTTCTTCCAGGGTGGCAGCAGCGTGGCCAGCTACCACGAAATTTCGTGGGGTGCGGAGAGAAAATAAGGCAGGCCGACAGAGATATATGGCCGACACTCTGTTACTGCTGCACTTCCACTCTCTTCCTCCTGCATGCTATTAAGCCAGAGGCTCAGCTCATATAAATGAGGGGGGAGAGGGTGGAATACACAAAGGGAGAGATCCAACCACACCGTGCTACACTTCTCCTCTCACACCAAAATGTTTCACTCTTTCTACAATTACCCTGTCATGTGTTCAAAGCCTGGAGTTCCGCGTCTCCAGTCTATCTGATCATGTGAGTGTGATCTGTGTGAAGGTACCTGAACTTTATAGCCTCGACTGTGGTGTGTTTTACCTTCAACACCCCTGGCCCGGACTGCCTGGACCCTTTCTATAATCAGTACCAGAGACTCTGGCAGAGCTGGCCTGCCTCCCCTCCCCTCCACCCCCACCACCTCCTCTCTCGGCCCCTGGTTTCTTGTCAGTCGTGATTAATGGCACTAGGGCCCCGGCGCGGCTTACGCTGCCAGTTCCAGCGATGTTCCCTTGATACTTAATGAACTCTGACAAACTTCTTTTCCCTTGCTCTGTTGTTCCCTTTCCCCACCACCCCCTCCTCCCTTCCCTGTTTAAAATGCACGGCACAGAGCTGCCACTGCAGCACCTAGGGGTTAGCTCTGGTCCTTTGTAAATTTCTCAAGAGGCCAACGTCTAAAAATAAATCACCACAGCCATTTCAGTGTCAAGACCCTTAGTTGTGTGTCACTTCCAGTGGCTCGTTTCCGATTGAAGATGAAACAAATTGACTTATTTTTAAAAGTTTGTCAGTGATTGCCCTTTTAAATTAGTAGATCAGCCGCATTTTCTTTAATAAATGTCAAACTTTCTGTGCGGGGCGTCTGCCAACAGCCGGTAGAATCCAATGCAAATTGATGTACATTTTAAAAAATAAGAATAAATCTATAGTGAAATTCTCCAGAATGCTGAATTGTTAAAATCATGGCAGACTGAGGTGGTAGGATAATGGAGCCTGTCCTGCAGTTTTTTCATCAAAGTGAAGCGGTGTGTATCTCAGCTGGTCTCTGTCGCCATCTGCTGGTCAAATCGGAACCACAGTTTTGTTTTGCATTCAAAATGCCTGAGGTAGAGGTTGTTGTTAAAGATAAATGTAATAGTTTAATGGTACATGCAACAGAATTAGACACAGCTATGTCTGTTGGTGATTTTAAATCATGATTTTAGTAGGAATGTGGTTATGAAGGTATGTGGTTGATTTTCTTGAGATGTCACTATATCTGAATCACTGTTCTTGGGATTTATTGTTAATTTTTTTAGATCGTGTTTTATATGTTGCATTTTGTGATTCTGCACAGCTTCTTGGTCACATCTCTTTTCTAAAATTGGTCTTAATTTAAGTAGGGTTTCTTGGTAGATAAAAGTGAAATAAAAGGAAAATAGAAAGGAAAACATAATGGTAATGCGGTCATAATTGACAGAGGATGCTATCATAAATTGCTCCGACTCAAATGTAAAATTACCCTTATCAGTGAAATACCAGGGATGCAAATGCTATGAAGGCTCATTAACACAAGACTTCCAGCTAACTTGGTTCAAGCTCATAGTTGTATGAGGGCAATGAAGTGGATGGTAAAGTAAAGGAAACCTTGTAACTAGAAGAAACAGAAACAGCCATTGCAGGTAGACTATGAACAGCTTCAGGGAGTGTTGTGAAAATGGAAAAACAGGAACTAAATTCAGGTTAAGGAGTGTGTGTCCTTTTCGGGGGGATCATTTTACGTATTTAATTGAAAGAAGCAGCAGAGAAAAAGACAGGAAACAGGAGGAGAGACAGAAAGAGAAATGCAAAAAGATCCCCTGGAGCGGTACCAGTGACCAATGATCAGCCCCCAGAGCGTGTGTCCTCGACCTTGTGGACAAAATATGCTGTTTTTATTTTTATTGGAAGTACAAACAGTACTAGACTAGCTGATTTATTGCAGACTGTTTATGGAAGTCTTCAGACTTTTTGAATGCTTGTGTAGGCTTCCAGCCCTCAGTTTACCTATGCCTTAGGACAGATTTAATTGGGTTTGCAGTTTATTACTATATTGTTCTTAAAGGTGCACTATGTCACTTTGGGGAAGACATTTTAATCAGAAGAGAAAGAGTTTCATTGTTGTTTTTTTTGTTTTTATTTTTGTTTGCCTAAACAAACTAAATAAACAAACACTCTTTGTTTTCTTGACTGATAAACAAAATAATCAAAGTGACCTTAAACTACAATACGGTTTCATACTGGGGGCGGCTGTAGCTCAGTAGGTAGAGCAAGTCGGCTAGTGATCAGAAGGTCATTGATTCAAATCCCAGCTCCGGGCTGAGCTGAGCTGCTACTGAACCTGCTCCTACTGGTGGTTGGCACCTTGTATGACGGGCCCTGCCATGAGCTGGCAACTTGTCCAGGGAGTACCCTGCCCTCGCCGGGCAGCTGGGATTGGCTCCAGCAAAAAACCCTGCGACCCCATAAAAAGGGATAAAGCAGTTACAGACAATGGAGATGGATGGACGGTTTCATGCTGTTTTACTTTGTTTATATGTGGCGGACCCTGCCACCTTTCTATCTTTAAAAAAGTGTTCTGGGGAATTTATTTTCCTCTGAGAACAGCTTGTTTATTCAGTTATGGAAAAAATTAATAGTTTAACTGACAGGAACACCGACCAACTGCCACATTAAGTCCCATTAAATTGAGAGGAACAATATATGGAGGCAGGCAAACACATCCACTTTTCTAAACTGCTCCACAAGACACATTTTTCGTCATAAAGCATCAAGTCCCTATAATGTGTACACCAAATTCATCACACATATATACAATGTTGCCCTGAATACCTCCATGCATCAATACTGTGTCATATCCATAGCACCACCTGGACACAGGAATTCAGACAAACATCCTATTTACATGACATTTATAGGTTTTTTCCTCCATATCATACACTACAAGATGATATGCAACTAAAAGGTGAGCACACCCTCCGATAGCGTCTCCGCCAATCAATAATCAAAACACGACTGACCACAAATTCATTTGAGGGATTTTTCACCTGTAGTCCATGTCGTTTTTATGTAGATTGCAGAGAGTTCTTCTGACTTCAGTACATTATTTAATACCAGCAGGAGCAGATTTGACTATGGCCGTTTAACTGACAGGAACACCGACCAACTGCTGCATTAAGTCCCATTAAACTGAGAGGAAAAATATATAGGGGCAGACAAACACATCCACTTTTCTAAACTGCTCCACAAGATACATGTTTGACCACACACACAAATCTTCACATAGTGCTTCACAAGACTCTCATAGTTCTACCATACCATTATTTGAGTGATAGCAGTTACTGTTTTGGAGGGAGAAGCATAATAATGTGAGGTGAGTCTCATCTGAAATCACTAGTAAATAAACTTTCACACACACACACACACACACACACACTATTATCTTTTCATTCATTCAAGCAAGGAACTCCATTCAAATATTGAAATGTTCCCAATCATCTATACATTGAGATTTATTGAATTTCTCAATATGATTCAGAGTATTTGATTAATTCTCACTGTAACATCTCTTCATACTCCATCAGCTGCTTTTCAACACAAATCCAAGTCAGCATTGCAGTTTGTCTCAAAGCTCATATTCTATTTTTAATGCTTCATTCTCACCAAACTATTACGAAGCTTCATTGTCTTCAGACAAGACTTCAAATGAATTAAAGCCACCAATTCAGGTTAGCTTTAGTTTTTCAACAAATCCTACATTGTTTCACAGTTTTTAGATATTCTGGACATTATCCAAATTTTTCACAGCCAGCAAACCGCATTTGGCTTCAGCTGGTCAACAGGGAGCATTCACAACCGCAAGCTCTTCAGAACTTGCCTTCTCTAGTTTACTATTTACCATTTCCGTAGTGGGGTCTCTACACATAAAAATTTTATATGAGTGTACTCGTACAACTGGAGAGACAATAAACATCTTGAATCTTCCACACTCCAGAGTCACACAGACTAAGTGAACCTGAGGTTCTATTTTTTCCTTGTGTTTTTAAGAACTGTATATACTACGTTAAATTTTAGATAAACAAGTGTATCTTGTTTGGCTCTATATTTCTGAAGCAGCTCAAGCTGTTGCCAACTACCAAACAAGGTCCTGGACCACCAACTCCGTCCACTACGGGGCGCTAATGCAGCAAGTTGGACGCCGAATAGTGGCACTGTAACGAAGAAGAAGAAGGTAGCAGCAGGTGCCAGAAGTGCTTGTTTCTTATCTAGTGTTGTTGTCCTCTCGGACGAAATTACAGGTAAGACCTGCCGAACAATAAGAATATATGTTACTTTCTATTTATAAAAGGTCTCTGGGCTCTCCGGCTTTGTTTTATATGAGAGTGGGGTGTCAAAAGCAGATTAAAGCGTGCTCAGATTGTGATGCTAACTTGCAACATTAGCAAAGGTTCATAAGTATTTGGCCTTGTGCTTTGACATGAACAGTAAAATGTGACTACATCGAGACATCTAGATTACTTATAGTACCCTTTAACCGATCTACAGTTGTAAGAGGCTCCCTCTTTTCTAGACAGCAATGATATAGTGGCTTAACGTTGTGTTATCACAGTTAGCTCCGAAGCCCCCGGAACCAAATACAGTTCAAATGCTTCAATATTTTAAGTCGACTTTCTAATAAGTCACATATACTCGTCATATTTAATTTATCTTATGGCTGCATACAAATCGATAGAGCAAGTCCTTCCATTCGGCATACATGTGCCACCTGAAATTGTGTTTATTTCTACAAAAGGTTAACATTGAGCTGCTGTATGTTTGTGCTAGTTACGTTAGCCGTTTCCGTGAAGCCGAGAAAGCCACTTGGCGATAAGTTTTTCATTCAGACAGCTTTTGTTGGTCGAATTTTAAGTCGATACACTGAAATTACGAGAAGATCCTTTTTTTTAACGTTATAGGAGTTTTCTGTCATTGCAACGAGATTTAAGACATTAACATAATCTGAGGATTCCCGCCTCCTTCCGGTCTGTCCATGCCGGATGTCAATAAAATGCACCGCTTTATTACACAGTATCTAACGTGTAGTTGTCGCGGTGTTACAGTTCAGTGTAATATTACATGTGTTAACTTCCAACGAAACTAAGAATCACCTTGGAAACCATGGCCAGCTTCAAAACACTAAGTTTCACAGCAGTGTCCTGCAGAGAGCAAAGTGAAGTGAAAATGAAAGAAAGGAACATTTAAATTAGAAAAGGTTTTAACACACAAAGAGAAAACACTGCTGTATTAACGCCATGACTCTGAGACAAGACTAATACTGAGCCAGCAGGATCACCAGATTGTATCTTTGTAAATCCTACTATCCAAAGCTGAGACGGCCCCTTATCCAACTCTGTCAGCTTCAAGTGGCTACAATAAACGTTGTCATGAAAAGGTGACTGCAGCCTGCAGTGTTGGGAAAGTTCACTTTCTACATGAACTAGTTCAAAGTTCAGTTCATAGTTCATAATTTGAAATTTTGAACTAAGTTCGCAGGTCGAAACATGAATTAGTTCATAGTAATTTTTTTTTTTCAATATGTTGCTGCGAGCTATATTTTTCTAAATGATTGCCACAGCCCATATAAAACCACAGACAGCAATTATTTGATCAGTTTTAACACTGAAACTGCAGCTCTCCGACAATATACTGCAAAACCAGGTTGTCCAGCTGCAGCTGGGAGATGAAGACAGCGGAGCCGCTACTGTACACTGTTAATGTGATTTGGGTGGTAGAGGATCTGTTTTGGCTCGCTGTTGCCTGTGTCTTTTGATTTTTTATTCACTCGCACATACTTTGAAAGGCTTTAGGGTGCTTTAGTTCAATGTGCCTTCTCAGGTTTGCTGTTGACGTTGATGTACAGAGTTGCTTCTTGAAACCTGGCGGGTGAAGTTTACGCAAAAAGGCCAGATTTTTCCCACCTGTATCATCACTGACCTTTTCATAAAGTCGTTTTAAGTAATCATACGAAGATGCCGTATTAATGGTGGAGGCAGAGTCTGAGGTAGTGCTGCTGCCTGCATTTGGTTTTGTCTCCATGCTTAGTATTTTGATGACACATGCGGCGGTGCAACTTTGTGGTGACTGGTGTTGCCAGATTTCGCCAGTTTTCGCCTGGAAGGCTCTATGGAAATCTGGCACTGTCTTGAACGAAGTTAAACTGAGAGAGCGCCGTTCACAAACGCCAGAATGAGCACGTTCACAATAATCTTCATCAGGCACAATACAGTATGTTCAGTTCCCGTTTGCCCAAAATATGAATGAGTTCATGAACGATCGTTCACTGAACGCGTTCAGGCACAACAATGACTGCAGATATGTTATTTAACCCACTGGCTGATTTATTTTCTATATGACAGGAGGTTACTATGTTTTCACACTTTGGCCTCAATCCTCTTTAAGTTGACAAGGTCACTGAGTCCCAGCTGACGCCTGGCTAAGCCTGAGATGATAGGAGATAAACCAGTGAGCCAGAAGCCAACTCCAACATGTTACTACAGCACTACACAAGCTGCTGACTAAATGGATCGACAGAGTTTCTTTGTGCTTGTAGTTGAGAGCCTTTGATTGTAATTGAAGGCAGGATATTGTGTAACTCTGTTCCGTTCTGCCGGTTTTCACATGCTGTCATTCCTTGTCTTTCTGCCAGGATGGCACAGTGGGGTGCCATATTCTCAATAATTGCTGCTCTTGGAGGAGCAGCGCTGTTAGCCTCGGTGCACAAGATCGACGAGGGACACACTGGAGTTTACTACAGGTGAGACAGCAGCATACGTTGTTGTTTTTATCTTGTGCCAGTCAGAGACATTAGTGTTAAACCACCCTGCTGTAAAACTGAGACTTGAACGAACAGACAAGATAAAATCTACCAATGACAGCTTCAGTCTGGCTCTTCAAAAATAATTTGAAGCTGTCTCTGAGTAATGGTGTCGTCATGGTTGTATTATCTACAAACAAAGGTTGATTCATTCATCTTTTCTTATCGTTAAAAGGATGTTCCTCTGGGAAAGATCTTTATCTTTAGCCCCAATGAATGAGTTGCCTAAGTATATGTGATACTGAAGAGGGGGTGTCTGGACTTGCCATCAGTAAATGAATAATAACGAAACAAAAGCACCTGAATCTAACTGCAAACATTGACTTAAACAACATGGCTGTTCCTTCTGTCTCTGAAATAAAGGCTACTCCAATAGAGCTGCAACGATTCATCAAGTAATCAACAGTTGTCAGCTGTTTTGATAATCGATTGATGGGTTTTAGTCATTTTCTGATTCCAGCCTCATAGATGTAAACATCTCCTGTGTTTTTACACCTCTTTGACTGAATACGTATGGGCTGTGGACAAAATAACAAATAATCTACAGCTGACAATTTTCTGACATTTCAAAGACCAAACAACTACAACAATCAGTTCATTAATCAACATTAATCAAAAATAAAAATAATTGTTAGTTGCATTCCTATAACCCCAGTTTAAGTCTTCAAGGCAAATCTTTGATCAACATTGATCGCCCCACAATAAGTCAGAATAGTCAATAGTCTCTTCTTCATTACAAGCTAAAATAAACACAGAAGTTTTATTCTGTATGCATTTTATATAATGATCAAGTGTGTGTGTGTGTGTGTGTGTGTGTGTGTGTGTGTGTGTGTGTGTGTGTGTGTGTGTGTGTGTGTGTGTGTGTGTGTGTGTGTGTATAACACAGGGGAGGGGCTCTCCTGACCACCACCAGCAGCCCTGGCTTCCATCTCATGCTTCCATTCATCACCACCTACAAGCCTGTTCAGGTGAGTCAAGTGAAGTCACTTTTATTCTTATAGCCCAAAATCCCAAATGACCAATAATCTGCACATATGACACCATCTGCCCTAAAATCCTCAATCCAGAAAAGTGACTACTCCCAAAAAACAGCCCTTAAAGGGGCTGTCCATCCTGGGAGAATCTGACATGCTAAAAAACATTGTGTATACAGAAATACCAAGAGTAAAATGACACTTTGTGTCTGTACAGTAAGTTTAATGTAATACTCTTTCACTGGAAAATGTATCACCAAAGCGAACACAAATCATTAATACAGAGATGTATTGACTACAATAATAAGAATAAACCCAATAATAAAGAATCAATGATATACGTTGTAAATTAACTTGACACACAGTACTCATCTCCTGGGCCTTGGTACAGGTACTAACCGGACAAGTGTATTTCCATTGTCTGCTACTTTCTACTTCCACTTCATTAAATGTATTTGTCAACTTTAGTTACTAGTTAATTTGCATATTAAGATTGTTCAGTGGCTTGTTCAACTTGTGACATGTGACCAATCAGATAGTGTTGTGGAACTGTGGGACATTGAGTGACCGCAGTCAGAGAGAGGATGCTCC
Organism: Diplodus puntazzo; assembly: GCA_963678695.2. Classification (NCBI taxonomy): domain Eukaryota; kingdom Metazoa; phylum Chordata; class Actinopteri; order Spariformes; family Sparidae; genus Diplodus; species Diplodus puntazzo. Next base: position 14,562,032 of record OZ023159.1, read on the forward strand.
ACCAGAGCCAAAATAGCACATTTTTAAAATAATTTATTTTATCGTCAATCGGACACACAAGTCACTGATACCAATAATCGGAAAATGACTGATATTGCCCCCCATAAACAGCAAGTCCAGTAATCGGTTTATCCTTAATCATAATGAGTTTGCACTTCTCTGCTGCTCCAAGAAGGGAAATGAATCAGCTTGAAACCTGAACCTCGAATAGGTTTTTTTTTTCTGTCTTAGCCAACCCCTTAAAGTTTAAGGACAAACCTGAGAATCCAGTACGACAGTCTGAAGTACTCTGTGAAGGTTATAATGTGACATATTGTGTCATAGAGATGATGATTCAGCTCTTATTGGTGTTTTACTGCTTTTCATGATACTGAGCAGGACCTCCTGTAACTGCATGTATACTGAATGTACAGCTGAAATCCAGGTTTCTCTAATTTAATCTATGGTATATCTGATTTCACACTGTGTTATTGGATCTACTCCCAGTCCTACTACTGTGTTTCTGTTGTTTTTATAATGATGTCGTCATGATGACTCTTTGTTTTTTTTGTCTGGCAGACGACGCTGCAGACAGATGAGGTGAAGAACGTACCATGCGGCACAAGGTTGGTCTGCCATTTGTTTAAGTAGTATCAGATGTGCTGTCCTGATTTATAACACCAAGCATTCATCTTCTACCCTACACACTCCCACACAACACACTGGATAGAGTGTTACAATAACACTGCCAGAGAATCATCAGCGCAAACTGAACATACAGTCCACTTCCTCTTGTGTTTTGTCTGTCAGCCAGTTGATTTCATGTGTTGTCTTTCTTTCAGTGGAGGAGTGATGATTTACTTTGACCGTATAGAAGTGGTGAACTACCTCGTTCCATCAGCAGGTAAACTCGCCAGTGTTCAGCAGGCCAAGAACATCAAACAGTGTATTTATCCTAAACTCCCTGTTTATTGCTCTCCACATCTGGAGATAACTCGGCACTGACACACACATTTGACATGATTTTGTTGCAGCTGCTCCAGCTCATCCAAATGTGTGTGTGTGTGTGTATGTGTGTGTTCTATGTTCACTGTCTTATCTGCCTGTGTTTCGTCTCTGCAGTGTTCGACATTGTGAGGAACTTCACGGCAGACTACGACAAAGCCTTGATATTCAACAAGGTTCACCATGAGCTCAACCAGTTCTGCAGCGTTCACTCGCTGCAGGAGGTTTACATCGGCTTGTTTGGTGAGTATGTTGGGCTGCAGTCCAGGTGCTGAATAACCACTAATTTGAAACATGTCCTCTCTCCATCTGCATCAACAGCAGGTAGTCAACCTACAGCTGAGGGTTCAAAACAACTTAAATTTATGGCGTGTCTTATTAGGTTACCACTACCCCAATATATTATACAGAACACAACAGCGGCAGTGCATATGGACTGCTTTTATTCCCCTTGCTAAATCTTACCCACACTTGTGAGTGTTTCCACCTGTCAGCCTAACCACAGTCTACAGTACGTAAACACAATCATGGCGTAACAGTGAGACACTTACATTGTATACATTCATCATCATTATAAGAAGAGCAACATGTTTATTTGGAGTCAGCAAGTCAAACGTTCCTTCTCACTTGGTTCACATGACTCCAAGTAAATCATGTCCTATTATTGATGCAATACGCATCTGTATTTCATTTCTGACCAAGAGCTGTTATTTATTTAAAGTTCAAGTACACAATTCTAGAGAAACATAGTTGATTATTGAGTCTCATTTCCAACCTTTCCCAGCATCGAAGGGCCCACTCAGAGCGTCAGTACATGGCGGGCCTGGAGATAAGAATCAATAATCCGACTGTCTCTGTCTAGAATTGTCTGCTTCATCTTAAAGATCAGTTTGTGGCACCTATACCTACTAATGGTTAACCTGAAGAAACAGCAATGCAGAATTCTCTTGTGTTTGTTTTTAGTGGTATGGAACGGTAATAGTGCAACTTTCCTTGAGGCCAAAAAGCTATTTAAAAATCTGTGACGTCATCACATGGTTTGTGGGCTACATAACCTGGAAGTAAAATATGTTTTGGATAAAAGCAGACGACATCTTTAAGAAGTGATATGTTATGCACTACTGGGGCACAGATAATTCGACTAAATATCAATAATACAATTTTTAAACCAAAATTAGTTAAATATATATATATATATATACACTACCAGTCAAAGGTTTGGACACATCTTCTCATTTAATGTTTTTTCTTTATTTTCATGACTGTTTACATTGTTGATTCTCACTGAAGGCATCAAAACTATGAATGAATACATATGGAATCATGCAGTAAACAAAGAAGTGTGAAATAACTCTAAATATGTTTCATATTTTAGATTCCTCAAAGTAGTCACCCTTTGCTTTGTTGACAGCGCTGCAAACCCCTTGGCCTTCTCTCAATGAGCCTCATGACGTAGTCACCTGAAATGGTTTTCACTTCACAGGTGTGCCTTGTCAGGGTTCATTCGTGGTATTTCTTGCCTTCCTAATGGGGTTGGGACCATCAGTTGTGTAATGCAGAAGTCAGGTTGGTACACAGCTGACAGCCCTATTTGACAACTGTTAGAATTCATATTATGGCAAGAACCAATCAGCTAAGTGAAGAGAAACAACAGTCCATCATTACTTTAAGAACTGAAGGTCAGTCAGTCCGAAAAATGTGAAAAACTTTGAATGTGTCTCCAAGTGCAGTCTTAAAAACCATCAAACGATAGGAAGCAGAGGAGAAGTTCATCTGAGTCACCAGCCTCAAATTGAAGGCACACTGAACCAGCATGGCTACCACAGCATCCTGCAGCGACATGCCATCCCATCCGGTTGCGTTTAGTTGGACCATCATTTATTTTTCAACTGGACAATGACCCCAAACACACCTCCAGGCTATCTGACCAAGAAGGAGAGTGATGGAGTGCTGCGCTAGATGACCTGGCCTCCACAGTCACCTGACCTAAACCCAATCGAGATGGTTTTGGATGAGATGGACCACAGAGTGAAGGCAAAAGGGCAAACAAGTGCTCAGCATCTCTGGGAACTCCTTCAAGACTGTTTGAAAACCATTCCAGGTGACGACCTAATGAAGCTCATCGAGAGAGTGCCAAGAGTGTGCAAAGCAGTAATCAAAACAAAGGGTGGCTATTTTTATGAATCTAAAATATAAAACATGTTCTGGGTTATTTCACACTTTTTTGTTTACTACATAATTCCATATGTGTTCAGTCATAGTTTTGATGCCTTCAGTTAGAAGGTGTGTCCAAACTTTTGACTGGTAGTGTGTGTGTGTGTCTATGTATAAAAAAAAAAAAAATATATATATATATATATATATATATAGATAGATAGATAGATAGATAGATAGATATAGATATATAAATATATAAATATATATATCGACATAAACATAAAGTTGTTTGTTTTTACTTTTATCAGTTCCCCCACCCTCTCCTCCTGCTTTGAAACTGTCATACTTTACCTCCACAGACCAAATCGATGAAAACCTCAAGTTGACGCTTCAAGAGGATTTAACAAACATGGCACCTGGACTTATCATACAGGTACAGTGAGACCAGCTGGAAGGCTGCAGTCAAGATAAACTGAGTCATGTTGCATTGTGTGCTGGCGGCATCAAGACTGCCACAGAGCCAACAAAGTGATGGGTTAGTGCAGTTCATTGATGAGTGACGGAAGGGCCTACCTTAAATCACCCAGCTCTTGGTTAAGTACTTTGTATTTAGTGTTTTCTTTTTTTTTATGCCTTTATTACAGTGTTGACAGTAGCAAAATTACAGGGAATGAGGGGAGGCAGAGTTTGGCCAATGAGCTTTGTTGCGTGTCAATCCCAGACTCCCTCCTCAGAGGACTCAGTTTGTGGTCACCACCCGGACGCCCCAGACTGTTTTGTGACATTTGATGCATATTTTTATTCCTTTGTAAAACTTCTAGATGCAAAATGTTGTAGTTTTTGGAACTTGCAACTGCATCTCATCTTATCTGACACGGTGTTTGTAAGCCAACTTTCCGCAAATCCTTTTGTCTCTCTATAAGACATCTGAGCTCAAGTTGGATTGCAGCACAGAACCAGTGTATTGAAGTAGTAAACCGTACTGTCAACCTAATAAAAAGCTGTAGACAGAATCCTTGATAACAGAAGTCTTTCTTCAGTTTGCAGCATGTTTCAACTTTTGCATCCTTTATAAAGTTCTCTCTTCAAGTGTTTATCATATTAGGACAAGGCATCTTTTTTTTTCAGGAAAGTTTAACAAGGGACGATAATATGGCTGACTTATAAGAAGCCTTTGTTGGTTTCCCCCTTCGAGCCCCCTTCACATCCACAGGGACACATTTCATTCAATAGTGTAAAACACTCCGCTGGGCTACAATGCTCTGGCTGAGTCTTTCCTGTAAATCTCTAGAAACAGTTGAAAAAACAATGGCAGCTCTTTCTGAGAAACCGTAATCTTACAGTTCAGAGGGTCTTTCAACGGGACACTTTGTCTCTGGGCTCCTCTCCAAGTGCTTTACTTAGATGAATCCCCTGGTGGTGAAAATCTCTTTTAACAGTCATGTTTTTTCATTATCCTCCCATCTTTATCTGCCTTCTTCACACAGTTGATTGTTACTTTCTCTTTCGTTGTTTGTCTGCAGGCGGTCCGTGTCACTAAACCCAACATCCCAGAGAGCATTCGACGGAACTATGAGCTCATGTAAGTTTGTTTTTTGACCAACAAGGAATGTTTACTGATCCCTGAAGTCGGCTGTGTTAGTCCTACTCTCCCTTGTCCTTTAAAGGATGGAAGACTGATTCATGTCAGTCTGGGAACTTCAACCTCTTGTTTGTTGAGTCAGCTTGTGCAGTCACAGTAACTGTAATAGGAAGAGGAAATTGAGGACTTTTTTTTTACTTTTGTAAAAATCATTTCTCATCCAATGATAGAACTTGAACAAAACAAAAAAAAACATTGCTTTGGCAGAGGCATAGTAATATGCCCCTGCCATTCTACGATGTTTTTTGTATTGTTTTGTTCAAGTTTATCAGTGCAATAAACATTTTGTGAAAAAAATCGTGCCAGAGAATCGTGATCTCAATTCTAAGCAAAAAAATCGTGATTCACATTTTTTCCAGAATCGTGCAGCCCTACTAGGCTACATGAAAACTAATATTGTACTTATGTTATAAGTGTACAGTGTTAGGTTCTGGAGGATGGTATTACATGAGATACCATCAAAGAATGATGATAATAATTTCGTTATCAAACAGTCCAGCTCTCTTGACTGCGCACTGGGGCTGGGAATGTGATGGTGGGACAGGAAATATGATGTCAGTTTTGATTTGGGTTACCGTATATATCTTTTACATTTAAAAAGTGTTTATTGAATAATTACACTTCACTGCATGCGCAATTACACATGACCCCGCTGGTTTGAATGTTTATGATAACGTGGCTCTATGTATTAGCATTTGATAATAGATTAAATCAATTGGGAGATGTATCATTATGCACAGAATAATGCCTCTTCTGTGTGTACACAATGTTTATAAATGAGACCCCAGCTGGAGATAAAATGTGTATTTGATAGAGACTCCAATACATGTTGAGTCATGATGATTTTTTTTTTTTAATAGTTTTTCCAGTGAAAGTTAAAATTGTGATCATTTGCACTAATGGTGAGTCATATCAGAGTCATAGCATCTGTCCAGTGATATTTTTTATCATGCTTGATTGTACTGTAGATACTCAGCAGTATGTTTTGGAAAAGGAGCTGGCATCAGCATGACGTCTCTACAAATGTAGAGCATTCACAGGGCTGTTGCGTGTTTCGTTCTTCTTTTCCCTCAAGTTACTCACTCATTTAAGTCTGTTGTTCTTCTGGGGGGGGGGGTCTTTGTTTTCTCTTTTTTGCATCCTGGGTCTTGCGTTTCATGAACATTCCTGCGGTTATTGTAACATTTACTCACCAGCTGCTGAGATCTGGGGAGGTGGTGACATCACTTGCAGTTAATCAAGTCCAGCAAGCAGCAGGAGCAGTCAACTATAGAAGTTGTTACCAGTTTCCCATGTTAGAAGTTTAGTTGTTTTTTTTTTAAAAACCTTAGATTTTGCAGAACTTAAATCATTAGTAGTTGATCTACTGCAGTTACTGTAGTTTTGATAAATGCATTTTTGAAATGGACAATTAGACGTCTGATGTGAATACGTGTGGTTTCTGTTTCTGATGTGTGGTTCAGGATCTGTTTAAACTCTGTTGTTTTTACAGCCTGTGAGACACGCTGGGTATTGCTGTTGCTTAACCGACTGGACGCGAGTAACATAAACATGTCTTGGCAATTAAATCTTCTTTTTAATCTGCATTTATATTGTTTTGATTAAGAGTGATTTCCAGAAAGATTAATGGGCTTTAGACCACGATTGATAAAGTCAATTTCATAATGGTATGTTTTCCAAAGAATCCAAATACGAATCCATGACTAAGTGCGTAGGAGTATTTGGATGTAAGTTTCCATGATGAAACAGGATTCACACACTCAATTGGGAGCTGGGGACTGAAGTCTTGAGGTTTCAGACCATGGCCTGGCGGTTTGTCCTCACTGACTAAGACTTTGAGTTTGCCAGATCTTGGTGTGGTCTCACTATGAAACCAGCCAATGTTCGCAGGCTGTCTTGACATTTGAGCCCCTTCTGTGCACTTTCCGTAAATCTGAAATTGGGTAGTTTCTTCCGGGAATTACTTTCAGTTTGTTGTATAAAAAAAAGAAGAAAAGAAATGAAAAGCTGCTAGAACAAGTTTACGTGTGTATAGCAGTAAACACAATGTTGAGCTCTTAATTATATTGAGTTCTGAACATCACTAAAGAAAATACCTCCTTCCACATCATGCCTGTGATGTTACTTAAATTCTGAGGGGTGCTTTGGGCTAATGTAATTTTCCTCCCATACTGTCAATTGGCAACATAATTACAAATGATTACTCTCATTTTACTGAAAGCTGGAATAGAGCTAAGTTATACAAAGTACCTGACCAAACAAACCTGGATGCCTCATGTCAAAGTCCAACATTGAAGGTTATTTAACTCAATTAAATATTTTGTCAGTGCACAGTATGTTAATCCCTGCATTACCACTCTCTCTCCAGTCATTGAATGAGTTGTTGACAGAAACACTCACGAGCCCTAAACATCTTTTCCATCACTCCCCTCCAGCCTACATGCCATGAGCACAACATTAGTGTCTTGTTGAAGATCACGATAGGAGCACTGACTTTTAATCAAAAGACTCCCTCAGCACCTACTTTAATAATAACTTGAATGGCCCTCATTAGAGCACAAACCTCCACTAAGGAGGTTTTCAATTCATCAAACCTATTCACTGTTGGTACCTTTTCTGAATCCCCCTCATCTTAACTAAAAAAATAAAGAAATTCCAGCATCTGTCCCTCCATCTGGATCCGCGCCAAACGTCAAAGGGGTCTATTCTTAGATGTGACCCACCCGTGATAAGGCTTCTTAGGATGGATGGAAAAAGCTCTACCCAAACAATGTTGATATGTGAACCAGGAGTATGTCAATCAGGCCTTCTCCATACACACACACACACACACACACACACACACACACACACACACACACACACACACACACACACACACACACACAGAGAGAGAGAGAGTCCCAAGTAGACGTCTTTATCAGTGAAAATGGTGAAAACACCTGTGTGGTTGTGTAGAGCCTTTAATGAAACATGTGTTTATGTCTGCAGGGAGAGCGAGAAGACGAAGCTGCTGATCTCTCAACAGACACAGAAGGTCGTGGAGAAGGAGGCAGAGACCGAGCGGATCAAAGCTGTCATAGGTGAGAAAGGACAAACAAAACAATCGTGGTTGTCATTCGGGGACATTAAACTCGCTACAGGTTGGAAATTCTGAAAAGTTTCTTTGTTTTTTAGAGGCTGAGAAAGTGGCACAAGTGGCAGAGATCAAGTTTGGACAGAAAGTCATGGAGAAGGAAACTGAAAAAAAGATCTCTCAAATCGAAGGTTTGTATCCAGTAAAACCACCAATACAACAACGTAAAAATACTACGTTACAAGTCCCACTTAAAGAAAAGTAAAGAAGGGCTGTCAACAAAATATTCTTAGTATAGAAATTTAAAGTAACAAAAACATTCTAATATCGTTTCCTAATATTATTCCATCTTTGGAATGATTCAGGATTTACGAATACAAAGTAATGTAAACTCTACATGTTAAAGGAAAAGTGAGACGCTGCTTTGTGTAAGGATCACACACCAACAGGGACGAGAACCACTGGTTTGATCTTAAAGCTGCTGTAAGTGAGATATTAGTATTGAAGTAAGCGTTAAAAACAGCTCTGTACTCCAACTGTAATCACTGCTATAGAGTGTTTGCTAAGTAACCACCTCCTGCTCATGCAGTATAAGAGAAAAGAAATGTTGTGGTATCCCTACCCACTTTATCTAATCAAGAGGCGGTCCTGTCTGCTCGGGAATACGTGGGGAGAGCAGGATCCTCCTGTTTGCTGCTGTCTGACGATTACCCACCGCACATTCATGTGGTGGAGGAGGCTAACTTCCAAACTGACAGGAAGGTAGCTAAAACGACGACTATGTGTACAGCAGCTTTAATAAAGCATTTCATTGTAAAAGCTTTATGTAAAATCTTTATCTGAAAAAAGACAGGTAACTAGGGCAGTCAGATAAATGTAGAGGAGTAAAAAGTAGAATATTCGCCTCAAAAGTATACAGTACTTTTGTAAAGTGCACGAGTAAATGTACCTTTTTGTTCTAGAAAGGCTCAGTCTTTGACTTGGATTCAATTATACTTTATGTATTTATATATACACTAAAGCTTAAAGAGACTTTTTGTCCCTCAGAAGGCCTTTTCACAAGGCATGTTATAGCATGAATAATCCCTGCCTGCTGTGAGGGCGTGCCAATTCCTCCATCCTGTTCTTGTGCATGCTGACTTACCGATAAGGACAAACGGTTGTGAAACAGCCATCATCTGTGCTGGATTTTCACCTGTGCTCGTTCATAATGTGTGACTTCTTAAAAGAGAGAGTAAAACATTCACTGAACACTGTGAAAACGTCAGTATGTGACTTCAAAGCATAAACGCTGTAAGAGGCTGTTTACATGGAACTCCAATTCCAGTGTTTAGGGCAGTGTCCTTCTTCTCTGAGCGCTCAGAGCGTATTCGAGGGGGTTTTTTTGTAAAAGACCTGCTGCTGTGGACTCTAACAGTGTTTTTTCTCTGATTTACAGATGGTGCTTACCTGGCCAGGCAGAAAGCCAAGGCAGATGCAGAATTCTACACAGCACAGAGGGTTGCAGAGGCAAATAAGGTAAAGAGATGAGACACACACACACACACATCCAACAATGGCCTGGACGTATAGGCACCTTAAGACCCATGTTCTTTTGTAATCTGAGTTCTGTTGCCTCTCTTGCAGATCAAGTTAACACCAGAGTACCTGCAGCTAATGAAGTACAAGGCCATCGCAGCCAACAGTAAAATCTACTTTGGGAATGACATACCCCAGATGTTTGTGGACTCTGGCTCTGCAGGGAGCTCTATTAAGGCCTCTGCAGCCATGGACATTATTGGCGAGCAGATGTTGGACCTGGATTAGCGAGGAAAGTAAGGGACCACACCGGAGCATCCAGGGGTGGAGGACTATCTGCTGGAGGGCTCGAGCCTGGCCCACATAGTGGCCGACTGGCAGGTTCTCCCTCTGGCCCAGAGAAGCTCTGCTGACCATGGCTTGTATTTCTCAAACATCTCTGAATAACTTCTAGAAATCACATTGTACTTTTGACTGTAAAATTCTCCTACCTCACAGCAGGGGATGCATGCTATTCATGAGACCAGACTGAGATCGTCTAGACTCTGGAATTTAGAGTGAAGATAACTTGATAGAATAGCATCACCTGTGGGTGTAAAAGTTAGATAAACAGCCCAAACAGTCATTTGAAGGAAGCAGCCCTGCTGCTGTTCAGCTCTTATTTTCTGTGCAGCACATGCCGTCAGTCCATTCAGCCACGGTGACAAGGATCACTGATCCATATGATTTATGTATTCATTATTATTCATTATTATTCATTACTATTCATTTACAAGCATTTTCCTCATTGAGCATTTGAAGCAGGTGAGTGATAGCAAAATTGGAAAGTTGTGATCATTCATGTTTAATTAATTAAATCACAGCAACATACATGTTGTTTTAGCCGATGTCTTTTCCCATGACTTGACCGTTCATTAACCTCTGCCCCCTGTTGCCTTGCCTGTCTCGTTTTCCATTCTCACATGGCTCATGTACCGATTTGCAGTGATAACCATCAAAATTTTAAGTTAATTCTGAAGCAATGATGTTGATGACGATTGCCAATTATGTTAGCCGAAACACTGACGCTAGCAGATTTTATCAGCTCGAGCTAGCTAGGAAATTCAATTTGATCTTTTCTTTATGCATATAATTCAGCTAAGCCAATGGTCAATTGTTATGAATGGAGCAATCCCAGGAAAAAATACCTTTTTAACCCAGTAAATCTTTTTGAAGCAAGAGTGTTATTTTCAGACATGTTCTGTATACAAGTGCATCCAGTGCATGGAAGCTCTGCTAAATCCTAAAAGATTTCAAGTGACTTGACAGAATTAAGAAAGTTAATAAAATGTCCATAATCCTCTGCTGGAAGAAGGAACAAATATGTTCACTCTGAGTACTGTTTGAAAAATACGGGCCCTGAGAAGATATGTGACTGCAGACGGAACGGAGGGATGATGAATGTACTGTGCGGTAGCTGCTGCCTCTCAGATGTTATAGCATCGCTCCATATGTTTGAGTTTGTATGTTTTTGCAAAATTATTACTTGACCACAGGGGACCTGGTGAATATTAAAGGTCCAGTTTGTAGGATTTAGCAGGATCTATTTGCATTAAATGGACTATAATGCTCACAAACTATGTTTTGAAATTAAAAACGTTGTGTCCTCATTAGTTTAGAATGAGCCTTTTATATGTAAAGAGGGTGCCAGTCCTCTTCTCTTTCTACAGTAGCCCAGAAAGGACAAACTAACACTGGCTCTAGAGAGAGACTTTTTCATTTTGTGGGTTTTTTTTTTTTTAATCAGCAACCGTGGGGAAAGATGAATGGAGGTATATTCATTAATCACCATGAGATACCATTAAATCCTACATACTGGACCTGTTATCTAATTCCTGTAAATTTCTGACACACCACATTTTGCTGTATTTGTATGTAGCACTTTCACACTGTACTTTTAGTGGAGAGACTATATTTGTGCAACTATTGGTATCTGTTTTGCATTAGGAGTGCCCGATTTGAAAAGAAGATTTCACTTAATGATACAAAAACCGCAACGTTATAATTACAAAACTACAGACATGTGACATCAGGAGAGCATTTCAGCTCATTTTGATAATTTAAAGTAACCATTTGAATGCATGTTCTGTCTGACTCTGTACAGGATGTGCATTGTCATAAACTGCCTTTGAGCCTTTGGCAACATGATCTGTTCCCCTTCAGAAGGAAGGAATCACCAACCTGTGTATGTCAGATTTCTCTGTACGAGTCAGTTTTTAGAGAAAAGGACCAAAAGCCAAACTCCATTGAATTTGTGACTCTTTTCTGTCTTGGGTGACTAAAGCGGTCTTTGTCTAACTTTGTGTCACGTCATTTGGCAACTGTTTAAGAGATTTTCCCAACAGAGGAATGTTACACAGTACAGAATTCATGAGTATGACTTATTGACCAAATGAAATGTTTTCCAAAGAACTACTCATTTTGTTATGCAGTTGAGGAGTAAAGTATGCAGGCATGTTTAGGCATCGTTGAGTTTTTTGTCCACCCAACGTATTTGTTGTGCGGACATGGTGCCACAGTGAGAAATGCTTCAGTAGTCCCGAACTGTGTAACTCAATACAACTCTTACGACTCCTTTAGAGACACTGACTCTGTTGTCTAAAGTCGGTCCGGTTAGAACTCAGAATGACTTCCAGATGTCATTTTTATAAGAATTCCTCTGAGTGATTGAGACTTAATATGACTTGAAAGGCAAATGTTCATGCACTGATTTCAATTGTGAATGTGCAATCAAGATGTTGTTTGACAATAAAGTGCTGTTGGTTATTCTTTGAGAAATCACTGGTGCTTAGATTACGTTGCAAGTCAAATGTGATGGATTAAATGTTTGTCCCCATAGTGTCTTAAACAACAGTTATAAATGCGCACCGAATTCTGAGTAATTATACCATAATGAAAGCATCGTTACAGTTTGCATTGGTCATCACAATTCAATTTAACACACCTCATCTTATCCTTGATGGGACTGTAAGTCATAATAACTTTTTTATTGCCAATAAGTGAGCAGATTGTGACGTGATGTGTGAAATGACACGTTCCCCGTCTCCCTCTCTTGCCTTTACAAGCCTGTGGATGTTCTGTTTGAGTTGTTTAATGACTGGTTTTCTTTGTGAAGGACACCTCCAGCACAACACAACTTTGAATATGACAAGCTCCTTTATACAAACTGTAAAGGAGAGCAGCGGGACAAAGCATTGGAGTTGTGATGCGTTGTAATCAGATTGCAAACATGTAAAGAAAAAATATAAAGTGGAGTGAATATAATTTGGAGACTGAAGAGTTGGACTTGTTGAGTCAAGTCAGGTTTATTTATATAGCCCTCTATCACATATCACAATTTGCCTCAAGGGGTTTTACGGTCTGTGCTCTCTGTCTTTATTCTCTCGATACAGGTAAAAGAAGAAAAGACCCCCCAAAAGGGAGTTTAGATATTTTGTGTGCACAGAACAGATCAACAATGTTGTATGTTGATCAAATACAGATATATGTAGACTGTAAAACATAACTGAACAGAAGGGATCTAGGAGGATGTTGAGGAGCCTCATGTGTTACCACATTGGACCTCATCAGCACCATGTCTGGTCGTCTTCCCGTCCTGTTATGAGCTATGTTACCCAAGGAAAACAATGATGATGATAACTGTAAGGGTGAATCACTGTTTTATCAGATAGATCATAGATGTGGGAATTGACACACTGGCCTGTTGCTTCATGAGTCATTCCTGATTCACTGAGAACCAGCCACCGCAGAAATGCCTAAACTAGTAGCTCCTAATCAGAAAAGGAGAGATTTAAGGAGTTAAGTGATGCATCATACTGAGAAGGCAATATTAAAGGTGCACTACGTAGACTGCGGGAACAGAGAAAGATCTTCACAGACTGATTATTTTAATGCCTGAACAGAATAAATAAACCATCTCTCTTCATTTTGACCTTAAAGAACAATATACTTTCCTACTGTTTTACTTTGTTTTTATTTCGCGGACCCTGCCAGCTTTCTAGCTTCAATCTTTTATTTTCCTGGAAATTAAGAACCGGTACAGTAAAACATCGCCCTTTTGACCCTTTCAGTCCCCACAGACTGATGTCTGGCTCCAGGTTTACAGTGTCTCAATTATTTGAGGCAATTCAAATGAATCCCCCTTAATTGGCATCTTACTTTGGTGGCACAAATTCTATTTTAAATGAGCAAGAGTGGCAATGAGTAGACAACAGACTCGAAGGGAACGTGTGGCTTTTGAGGACAGGTTTCCTGGTTCAGTACCCCATGTACATTTTAAAACTTTGCTCATTTGCCTTATTATATAGCCTAATTGATTTTAGTTCAGTAATAATTGACAAATAATGATGATAATTGACATTTTCAAAGTTCATTTGATTCCATTTATGTGCTTCATCATTTGTCTATTGAAGAAAAGGGAAAATACCTCAAACTTAAAGACTTTCAGTTTGATTTCCCTGAGTCATTCATCAGATCGTCAGTGCATTCTTCTTGAAACAAGAAACTGTTTCAGTTTCTTGAAACAGGAAACTGAAACAAGTCCAGTTGCATACCATACAGGACTTAAAATTACCATGAACGGGATGAGGAGAATCATCATTAACATTCACCAAATCATTTCCATATCCTGTGAGTTTTGGAGCTGATCCTGTTCTGTCACCACGTCTCTTTTTCCTGGAAACCCCCTCCATTGTCCAAATCGAAGGTAGCCCCGTTTGGACCATGTGTCCCATCATCAGGCTTTCTATAATTGTTGGTCATCTAATCTTTCAGTCCTCTGTTAGAAATCCCCTGTTTTTCCAGCAGCCACCTTGGTGTAGGTGGCTGGAGCTGCCATCTGAAGGATTACATCACCTATTCACTATCACAGAGCTTCCATGTAAGTGCAGTGGGAGAGACAGTCAGACACTTTTAATCAACTTAATACATTTTCACATGTGTAGCAGTGGGGCCCCTCCTCCACATGGGGAGAGGACTGCAATGTGATTCGTCTCCTGGAGGAAGAGGGGCAGCAGCGAAGGAAAAGTACTGAAAGTGCCTTTCTTGTGAAACGCTATTGCAGTCTTTATCCAGGATAGATTCATTTGGGGGTACCTTCAGAGTGGACACATGCAACACCAGGAATTCAGCTTTAAAAGGAACAACTGCTGCACTTTTCTTGTGACAGCTGAGGATGTGAGCGGTCGTGGTGAAGTGATGCGAGCCGTGATGAGCGTACCCTCCGCGGAGCTTGGACTAACGGACGCGCCTGTCCTCCAGGGGCTGTGGGAGTACATGAGAGAGGAGCTCGAGGTGTTCCTGCTGTCTCCCTACCTGCCCGTGTGCTTCGCTTTCCTGACGCACGTCCTCCTCTGCGCACCCTTCTTCGCGCTGGACGCGCTGGCTCGCGTCTGTCAGCGGGTCCAGCTGTGGAGGATCTCCGCGGGCTCGGGTCCGCCGCCCTCCGTGCAGCAGTGGTCGGACTGTTTCTGGAGGGTGCTGTACGGATACCTGAGCACGGTGCTCCCCGCCACCGCGCTCTTCCAGGCGCTGAGGAGCCCCGAGCTGCCGGAGCTGGCTCCGTCCTGCTGGCGGCTCTTCGTGGAGGTCGTCGCGTGTTTTCTGCTCTTTGACGCGCTCTTCTTCTTGTGGCACCTCGTCATGCACAGGTGAGCGGTGTGCACCTCCGTGAGGATGGATGTGAACTAATCCATCCACCTCTGATACGACTGAACTGGAGTTATTTCTTGTCATTATTATTGTTCTGATCTTCTTCTGTTATAAATCGTAATTCCATGTGAAATGAACCTGTGCAAATTGTCCACCTTGGTCATATTTGTTTCTGATAAGTGAATACATAGGCCTGTACTACAGTACTACAGTAAATAAAAATAGAAATAAAGACTATAGTCTTTATTTCTATTTTTATTTACTGTAGTATTTTATTCTATATTTCTATGTTTCTATGTTTCTATTGCACATTCCATCTCTGCTTTGCATATAAAATGTTTCACTTTTCTTATCTTTCTCTCAGTCTGCAAGCTGTCCAACACCTTGATTTCTCCAGTATCTTATCTATTTGTCATCTGATTCGCCTGCATATTTAAATTCCAGTGAAACTTTTGCAGTCTTATCAAACAAAAACACCTAATCCTTCAAGCTCTAGCTTGTATTTTGGGTCTCTGCTCGAAAATGACATGAACAGCGAGTGTATCTCTGCAACTACAGGGTCTATTTGAATTATCAAGGTATCGTAATAAAGGGAACACTTGAAATATTTATAGGTAAATAAGTCACTGGGTCTGAGTATATTAAGTTGGCAAAAGCATAAATGAAAGTTTTTGGGAAAAAAATGATAATTTTCGAATGAATATCACTGAGGAGTGATGCAGGCGCAGCTCCAAATCTCCATCAAAACATTGAACAGGTTCTAAACTAGCTCTAACTGGGTTCCACTCGGGCTTAACAGGTTACAAAACGAATTTCCCTTATTATAAGTGTAGATCATATCAATCAGTTGTGGAAAATAACTAAGTAAAAGTAGTAAAAGTTAGTGTAGTCAAGTACTGTGCTCATGTATACTGAATTGTTCTTCACTGGCGTGTTAATTTTCTGTTAAGGTAGTCTACATTTAAGAGGGAAATATCGTAAGATACTTGTAGATAGGCTCCCTCACGTAACAGATTTTATAAATCTGTAATGAGCTTATAAAATACATTTTCATTAATTCATTAAATCAACAGTGTTGTAAAATGTATCTAAACGTAGACTTATGCCTGAGTAAAAGTAAAGATATGAGGTATGAATTTTGTAAAAGTCAAAGTCCCCCAAATGACTCATACTTGAGTAAAAGTCTAAAAGGATCTGATGTTGAATATAAGGTTCAAAAGTAAAACTAAATGATTATCAGAATCCGTGTTTTTAACCTGATCACTGACAAACTAAAATCCTTTTGAAATGTGCTACTTTGCCGCTGATATATTATTTTATCGTTAAAGGAACTAATAACTAAAGTAATCAAATAAATGTAGTGGAGTGGAAGGATAAAGTAGAAAATTGAAATTGTACTTGAGTAAATGTACTTAGTTACATTCCATCACTGTAAACCAAAAGAGGTATCAGCTCCAGCTGCAACATTAAAAGGCTACTTACAAGTTAATGGATCAGTAATAATTAATAATAAGTACTTTTATATTTACAATAAATGTTGCTACTTCTACTTTTGCCTTTGCTTGTAGTGGAGTATTTGTATGTTGGTATTGCTACTTTTAATTAACTGATATTTGTTTATATATGTAATACTTTTCCATACTGATACAATTAGTTTAAATCCATCTCCATGTATCCAGATGGGTGGGTGTGATGATCTGTGTGGTCCTGAGACAAATCTGTTCCACCTGGCTTGGTAATGTTTTGATTAATGACGTTAAACGGGATGAGACTGGCAAACAACAGCATTTTTTAGAATTCACTTCCATCGTCTTTCATCTGTATAGATCACTTGTTATAGACCGCTTCAGATGCTGTGCTTTAGGTCACACCTGATTTTAATCCCCTTGCAAGTCAATCTCTAAAATAGTGTATCCTACATTTCCCATAATGCAGCTGAGTTGTATCTTTCTTAAGCTGCCTTGTGCCTAGTAAATGTTTTTGTCTTTCAAATCCCATGCCACTTCCACAAACACAGTGAAATTATACCATTCTGGGAATACTGCTGTGGTTACAGTAACAGCATAACTAGAGACAGCTTTTCATCTGTTTCTCATCAGGGTTCCTTGGCTCTACCGTCACATCCACCAGCTCCACCACCAGCACCGCATCCCCTTCGCTCTAGCAGCTCAGGACTCCAGTTCGGCCGAGCTGGTGTCCCTGCTGTTGCTGGCTCTGAGCAGCGCCCGGTTGGTGGGCTGCCATCCTCTGAGCGAAGCCGTCTTCCACCTTGTTAACAGCTGGCTGGCGGTGGAGGACCACTGTGGCTATGACCTGCCGTGGGCTCTGCACAGACTGCTGCCCTGTCTGGGAGGAGCTCCCTTCCACCAAGCCCACCATATTTTCCACAGTGGCAACTACGCTCCCTACTTCACCCACTGGGACCACCTCTTTGGCACATACCGTGCACCGGGACAGAAGTCACGTCCAAATTGACAGAACTGCTGCATGCTGCAAGTTCCAGCAAAGCTTTCAAGAATGATGAATAATGAATAATGAAGGATGTTTACTGAAGATGCTGGTTGTTCCTGATTAGCTTTTCATACGCACACTTAATTAACGACATATGTGAACCAACTTTTTTCAGTCACACATCTTACAGTATAAAGTTTTTTGAGAGCTGTGACTGCTTTGTGCCAGTCATTCTAAAAAGATTTAAATCTGTATAGTGTCCTCAGCAAGACGATGGACCATTATTTCCTTGTGAATGATCTCAGAGTTTACTGAGTTCATTCATGTTCACCTTACCATGTGAAAGCCATCAGTGCCATTTGAACCTACGCACTGTGTCTGCAGCTGTTCTAGTCAGTGAATGCAGCACGAGATGAAGAGAGTGCAGGGACGACACAATAAATCAGGACAATGAAACAATGAACAATTCCCTGAACTAATGTGTAACTGATGTGCCAGGGGCGATTCTAGGGGGGCTAACAGGGGCCAGTGCCCCCGTAACTCTGAGTCCGGACCCCCCTGTGTCCACCCCCCCCCCAAATCAGGGAACTTGCATCAATAATACCAAAACAGATTTATTGCAATGATTTTGTACTGGAGGGAAAGACAGAAATAAAGTGTCTCAGCAATTTACTACCCAATCAAAATTGTTGAAATTGTAAACACTGTTTTAGGTCTCTTTTATCCCATGTCTGAATGAGGGATTTGTCTTTTTTTTCCAGGGTTGTATGTGCCCCCTAACAAAAAAGCCGACCCCAACCTGGCCCCCCTATTAAAACTGGTCTAGAACCACCACTGTGATGTGCACTTTGATATTGTAGGCAGATAATATGTGACAGTTTTTGATCTATGCTAATCGTACATGTAGTCAAATTTTAAACTTTAAATCTGACTGAATGTCTGCAGTCATGCCGGGCTACTTTGCCAACTGCTTTATGGGCTGATGTTGGCCTATCACAGATATATCGTTGTATATTTCGTCTGATTTGTATCAATATGAAAACTTTTATTTTTACATATCATAATGCAGAAAAACGTACTCTGGCTAATTCATAGTTATAAACTTCCCAGTGAAGTTTACAGTTTTGATGAAGTGATGTCATCAAGTGTTGTTTAACGGTGGCATATCCTGCCTCCATTACGTACTTATCTTTGTCACCATTATTTGTAAACCACATTTCAGGGATCACTGCAAAAATTGTACTTTTATTTGTCTATTCTGTGAATAAAAGAAATCCTTCCGACGGACTTGCTAGGAACTTATTTTGGAAAAACTTTATATGGTCGTGAGTAGGGATGCACATCGTTAACCGGTTTTGTTTGAGAACCGGTTCTGAGTCAAATGATTCTTTGGAATCGCGAACAAAAACCCTTTACGATTCCGCTATCGATGCTTCCCGGGCTGCGCCGCCACTGTAAACAAACGTATTCTACTCGCAAATTTGCGATGACGTCACACACACAAGCTGTTGCAGAGCAGAGGTGAGCTGAGCTGCTACATGCGATGCACCGTGGAGAAATGTTGTCCCAGCAAAAACGATCCAAAGTCTGGCTGCATTTCACAAAGAAGGACGACACCTCGGTGATCGTCACCTGTAATACCTGTAAGAGGGATCTGCGCGCCAAAGGCGGTAATACAACTAATATGTTCAAGCATTTGGCCACACAACAAGGCATTATACTCCAGCAATGCCGTGTGTTTGACGCACTTAGCAGCACCAGTGCTAGCACTAGCACAGCAGGTAAAATTAAACAACTGGCTAACGTAGTGTGATAATGATAAAAATTAGGTTAATTTAATCAGCCCAGCCCTGCCCATTCCTTGTTTGTTGTTCCTCTTGTTCCTCTATGGGATTATCCTAAGCCAATAGCCACTTGACTTGTGGACTCATTTTACTCATTTGAGTATTGTTTATTTGTTTATTGAGGACTCATTTGAGTATTGTTTATTTGTTTATTGAGGACTCATTTGAGTATTGTTTATTTGTTTATTGAGGACTCATTTGAGTATTGTTTATTCTCAGCAGTGAATAATTAAGATTTATATTAATAAACCAGGTTGTATTCTTTTCTGTACTCATTTACTACTTGTTTTTCAGCCTATTTGGGAATCAATAAGAGAATCGATAAAAAACTGGATCGATAAACAGGAATCGTTAAGCATCGGAATCGCTAAATCCTCATCAATAAACATCCCTGGTCGTGAGTATAGAGAAACAACTAATTTTTTGAGTTGTGCCATGATCAACATATATGATGTTTGTCATTTTAAAAGATCATTTTCCAAGTCAAGAAAGTCACAGTTTGTTGTTATTAAAGTAAAATATCATCTAGTTTTGTGTCAAACTGCTCCTTGAACAACCTTGTCTCGCTCAACATACACCACCAACACCAATGTGGCCACCAATTCTGCACAGAAAAGGTACTAAAAAATATGAAAATCACAATAAAAACTGTATGTGAAAGGAGAGTCCATCAGTTTTGTGAGCTGCTAATAAACAGGAGCAGCTCCGCAATGTTTAAGATACAAGTTCATGAAGTGCAGACGGGTGGGTGTGATGATCTGTGTGGTCCTGAAACAAATCTGTTCCACCTGGCTTTGTTCAGTTTACATTAATGACGTTAAATGGGATAAGACTGGCAAACAACCTTTTTTTTAGAATTCACTTTCATCATCCTTCATCTTTATAGATCACTTGTTATAAACTGCTTCAGATGCTGCGCTTTAGGTCACATTTAAAGATGCAATATGTAAGAACCAGCCACCTGATGAATTCAGACCCTTATCCTAATCGCACAAATAGCGGGCAGCCAATCAACAGAGAAACAGTCAACTGCTGCTCACTGCAGCAAGTGGTCCGGACTGGGAGTTTGGATCACTGGGTCAGTGTTGGTGTTGTTTAAACCACTAGCACAGGAGCTTTTGACGGCCGGGAGGCGAGGGTTTTGAGACCCAGGATGGTGGGAGACGGGTTCTAGTAGGGAATGCTGGCAAAGAGCGATGCTGTAACATAACATCAAAACTGTTGTTTCTTAAACTTCAGTTGATAATTTTAGTTTTTTCATACATATTGTACATTTAAAGGTGCAATTTGTAAGAAAAGTATATTTATGGGTCTTTCCCAACTTGTCAAATACTGTTGCGTTGGGACCGTAGGTTGGATCGCTGTCCCAACGCATCAGCATTTGACAAAGTGGACCTTTAAGTGCATTGTTTTGGGAGGTGCACTCAAGTGATTCAGTCAGTAGAGACTTGGCTTGGGGACTGGAGGGTGGCCGGTTCAAGTCCAGCTACAGACCACAATATGGAAGTGGACTGATAGCTGAAGAGGTGCCAGTCCACTTCCTAGGTTACTGCTGAGGTGCCCTTGAGCAAGGCACCGAACCCCCCATGTGTGCTCCCTGGGCGCTGACAAAGCAGCCCACTGCTCCTAGTTTGTGTGTGTATGTATGTGTATACTTAGAATGTGCAGCTAGTGATGGGTTAAATGCAGAGGACAAATTTCAGGTGTGTTTCTGACAAATAAACATTCTTCTTCTATTGAAGCTCCTGGATGTTTGGGGACTTGTTAGAGACAATCATAAAATGAATTAAAGCAGCAAAGCTCAACATAACCTCATTTTTAATCAGGACAATGAAACAATGAACAATTCCCTGAACTAATGTGTAACTGATGTGCACTTTGATATTGTAGGCAGATAATATGTGACCGTTTATGATCAACACTGATTGTACATGTAGTCAAATTTTAAACTTTAAATTTGACTGAATGTCTGCAGTCATGCCGGGCTACTTTGCCAACTGCTTTATGGGCTGATGTTGGCCTATCACAGATATATCGTTGTATATTTCGTCTGATTTGTATCAATATGAAAACTTTTATTTTTACAGATCATAATGCAGAAAAACATACTCTGGGTAATTCATAGATATAAACTTCCCAGTGAAGTTTACAGTTTTGATGAAGTGATGTCATCAAGTGTTGTTTAACGGTAGCATATCCTGCCTCCATTACGTACTTATCTTTGTCACCATTATTTGTAAACTACATTTCAGGGATCACTGCAAAAAAATGTACTTTTATGTGTCTATTCTGTGAATTGAAGAAATCCTTCCGGTGGACTCCCACCAACACCAACCTGGCTGCCAATTCGGTACGGAAAAGGTTCTAAAAAAGATAAAAATCACAATAAAAACTGTATGTGAGAGGAGAGTTTGTCAGTGTTGTGAGTTATACAGGAGCAGCTTCTGTTTAAGATACAGGTTTTGGTGAGCGTTCAACAAGACGTATTTTCTCAGTCTTATATTTAATAAGTTCTATGACAATCTGATCTTTTAAATTGACAAAAATCATATGTGTGATTCATGACACAATTCAAGCAGGATAAAAAAATATTTGTCTCTCTTCATTCACCTCAGAGGCATGGCTTCAGCTCTCTGTAACATGTAAATGTTAATTGGTGTCCAGTCTTTATGTTAAGCTAAACTTCCTGCTGGCTGTAGCATGCAGGCATGTGAGTGGTATCGGTCTTCTAATCTGACTCCTGGCAGGATAGTAACTCTTTTGTTTTTGTAAAACCTCGATAGTTTAGTGGAACTCTCTACAGTGTAAGAGTAATGTAAATATTTAATGTGAGCTTTTCCTCTTTCAGTCAAAACAGTTGCATAATTTGAGCAATTTTTGTTTAGTTGAGCATTTTGAATAGACTGGGGTACTTACAAATATGACACTTCACAATGATGTGAAAACACGAGACAGCAGGACACAGATTTCTGGTGTTGTTGTTCACCGCAGGCTCAGGTTTGTCTTGTGCTCCTGTGGTTAGTGATTTGTACGCCCTGTGATTTGAACTCTGTAAACTGGTTCCACAGGGATTTGGGTAAGCCATTAAAGCCACATGTTCTTACAAATGAGAAGGTTTTCAGTTACTATTTGCATGTCATTATAAAGGTTGCCTTTGTAATTTTTCAACAACAGAGGCATTATCATCCACGCCCTTAAAGTCAAGTAATAACATAATCCTTGGGTTTTATTTTCTATGGATTTCACCTTGGACCATTCCAGATGATGTTACTTTTTTCATGGAACAGGGTGAGTAAATCACTTGAGCTTGTGCAAGCTTCAACAATTCATCACAGTGACACACAGGGTCCAACACTTTATGACTCAAATGTATATCCTGTAGAGAGGGAACACTGTTATAGATCATTACTTAACTTCTGACAACAGGTACAATTAAAAAATGTTTTATCACACACAGCACCCTACCTGATAACTAATGTCATTACTTCAAATGAAGAACGACAGTTGCACAGTTCGTTTTGCCACGAACCAATTCTGCTGAGAAATCTGTCAGAGAGTTAAATTTCTTGGCCTGCAAGAGCATGTGAACTACACCGAACATCTGTATGTCATTAGGCTTTCGCTGGGCTTTTAGAAATTTCGCAACATCAGAATCAAATGAAAAATTCTTTAAAGGTGTTTACACTTTTGGAGGCACTTTTGCATGCGGGGATGATGATGGCTGAGCGAAGTGTACTTTTCCTGGAAAATAAAGAGCTCTGAGGAGAGAGTGTGGGATGAGCACTGGGTGGTGATGTTGCCAAGAGATGGAATGATAAGCATGTGACCCAAAACGGAAATAATCAGGCCCTATTACAGACCCCACGTCAGAGTCGGGGCGAGTCATGCATTTCAGCATGACACACACCAAAACACACGTTCACAGTCGATGTTCCACCACTGACGTCATGATGTCAAGCACATGAGCATTAGAGGATTTTGAGGCACTTCTGCACTGTCTGTACATTGGGAGCTGTTTCTTTTGTTTATTTGTTGGTAGGTGTGCTCCTGCGTTAATCACGTAGGCTAAATCCTCCACAAACTCCTGCATAACAACAGACAACTTTCAACAGATGGAGCCACGTCAAAACAAGAGAGAGACAAAGCAGAGCACTCTCCACCAGTCCTTATCATCAGAGCAAACACTAAAAACTTCCTATTTCACCATATTTCCTGAAAGTTTACCATTCAGTGACAAAGGCCAGATTCATATTTCTTCCAGCAATCTGTAAATATTCAATTAGTGAGCTTTACATAGCTGAGGCCGCCTGTTGTCACAGTAACTGGGGTTCTTGCCCTCTGGTCTGTAGCCATTTTTAGACGACCCCTGCTCCCATCTTACATGAGACAGCCCGACTTGTTTGGTTTTTGAAACCTCTCAGTGCACTTGCCATTAGTGGGCTGTTGCCAAAGATTTTTTGAGGAAGCTATCAAACATCGCACTCGGCTAGCAAGTTAATGTAGCTTAATGACAAGCATCTCTAGAAAGAAACAGTCCAGGATGTGACCTCTCCTAAAACTGCAAATGTTTGCTTTTCTAACTTAATTTTCTATTGAATGGACTACACAAGATTAGCATTTTAATTAGTAAACCTTTTTGAGAAACAGGGAAACAGATTTCATTTTACTTTTAGGCTAAGATAGCTGTTTCCTTCTGCTTCTGGTCCTTGTGCAAGCTCAGCTAACTATCTCCAGAAGGTTTGCAAGAACATGAGTGTTGTTGATTTTCTAATCTAACTCTTGGCAAACATGTGCATATTGCAATATGTTGAACTGTACCCTTTAACAGTTTGTAGTAGCCTAGCATAGGACTGCATCAAAATCTCCAGTCCGCACATTTGGATGCAGCCTTTGTCAATATTTGCTCACTCATCTCTGATATAAACACCATATTTTCCTAACAACAAAGAAATAGTAGAAAGTTATGCAAGAATGAATCTTATCTGTATCCTATTTATTCTCACTTTGTGTTGATACATTAGCACAAAGTGTTCTTGCAATCTCGTGTAACATTCAAAGAACATTAAGTGAGAACAGAAAGAGATACTCCTCATGGCCAGGTTGTCCATTAGAGCTGTTTGCATCTGCTGGCTGTCAGTGTGAACAGCAGGCCATCCATTTTGTTCATTAGCGGGCCTTCCACTCAGTTTCCCAGGGTTCTTTGTTTGCGTGTCATGTATGAACTATGACCTGTGAGCTGATACTGTTCCACTGAATGATCTGAATGTAAGCAATGCGTTATATCATTGGTCAGGCAGCTGCTTCCTAAAAAATAATTGAAAGCAAAGCTGAGAGGCCAGTGTGCTTTGAAATGTAATAACTATGAATGTGGTTTGGTATTTTTTTTGCTCCAAATATTTACATTCATCTTAATATGAGATAATTCTAATGACATTTTGAGCAACATGATGTGAAAACTTCCTGAAATAGAAAGATCACAGATTAATGCACAGTTAAGGAGACTGCCGATTGATGATTTGTTCAGTAATTGTTCTTTATTATTTTTAAAAACCTGTTACCATTTCTCTCCCCAACAAAATTAATTTTGTGCTGCAAATGCATTGTCATGGATACAAAACCCTCTCTACACTAAGCAACTTACAAATGTACATAATAGTCATCTACTCTGTTGTAAAAATTAATAAATTAGAACAATAAATAGTCTTTACTTTGACACAAGCAGCAGAGGTATCAAAAGGCTTTTAACAAAAGAAACATATTTCTGTAACTGTATTTCCTTTAAGTATCAATAAAGGGAATGCAACAAGGTGTCCCATTTTCCATACTTGATTTCGGCCTAAAAAGGCAAGTTTTCATGTTCATAAATAGAATACATGGTATAACTTTGAGATATGTTTGGGGCATGCGTTGATAGGTCAGAGAGTTGAGCCATGAGTTAAGATTGTTTGTTGCCTAGGAATGTGGACAACCCCTGCCCCCTTGGCCTGTCCCACTCCCCCATCCAACCACCTCAAATGTTGCCCAGAATGGCGTCCTGAGTGGTGGTATACATGTTTCTCAATCCCCCACACCTTGCTATCGCTGTAGCTTGAGGGAGTGGAAAAGAGGCATGTGAAGTGGGAAACAGGGTTGGGATAGATAACCCTGCCACTAGGACCTCTGCATAGCGCCTACGTATCAGGAGGCTGCAGGAGGCAGGAGGTGAGCCTGGAGAGTTCATGTCTTGTCAGGTTGCCTCAGGGAGGTCACTTCACTGCGCCAGGACACATGAAGTGCTGATTAGTGTTTGCATCAAGTGGGGAGGCAAGAGATAAGTAAAGAGGAAGACAGATGTCAGGGGGAAGGAGAAGGAGGGGGACAACTGACCCACTAGTTCCCACCAGGCCGCACACACAGTGGGATGTGCTGGGTTTGGTCCTTTGGGAAATTATGTGCCTTTGTGCTCTTGTGAGTATGAGGACACACCTCAGTGTCACTGCTGGCAACAGTTGACTGAAGATCTGTGGCACAAACTTATGGCAACTGGTATTCATGCCCTTGGCCAAGTAACATTAAGCACTTGCTTCTGTTTTGCAGTGTAAAACATACATATGTCCACACTCAATCATTTGAACCAGTTCCAATCTCATTGAGTAACAGAGATTCCAACAATTGTCCTTTTGTTGAAGACAGTTTTGGTTTACCTCCAGTTTCGCTTATCGCAGCTCTGTCTTTCCTCATACTGTAAGACTCTGCAAAGAGTTGAACTCTCTCAAAGCATGGACTATCTGCAGCCACACTCAGCTACCACCATGCCTTCAAACTTGTACTTGTAGGTGACCACACCTGTGTCATCCAGGTACAGCAGGGAGATGGGGTCCAGCTTGGTGGGCACGCAACAAGCCCGTGCCGCCTTTTGAGGACTGTTGATGTTGACCAACGTCTGGACAATGGCGTGCTTGGTGGGTGTGACATGCTTCGTCAATGGAAAGGAACAAATACCGGCGCACTCAAAGGCATCATAACCAGTGGGCGCAAGGATCCAACTGTCCCATCCAATATCTTTGAACTCTACATACAGAGATTGTTTCTTGCAGTGATTGCCCTTGGCATTGCGACGAATGCGGGATGCTGTATCGTAGATCAGATTGGAGCGCATTTGGATGAGGTCCTCTTCATCTGGCTCAGCTTCGTCATCACCCTCATACCTGTCCTGCCCCATCTCCCCCCACAGCCCATTCAGGCCTGTCCCCAAGTCGTTTTGGGGAACCATGTTTGAGGTTTCATGGTCAATCATCTCGTTCAGCTCACGCTTGTCATCACGGTGATCACTGCTTTGGTCATCAGAGAAAACAATCAGCAGAGGTTTGTGTTTTTCCTCTTGGCTGGTGTCAATCTTCATGTCTCCTTCAGGTGGATCCTTGTCTTTGTTGTCCTCTGTCATACCCTGAACAGTATCTTCATTAACCATGCTGGCGATGTGCACCTCCAGCCGTTGTGTAGTGCTAGTGTCTGATTTGCGCCAGCGCTGAACAGCAGCAGTGAGGTCAAAGGCCTCCCAGCCGCTATCGGTGCCGTAGACCTGGCGCGAAGCCAACTCCACCAGCTCTGTCCGCTCTCCTCCTCCTCTGAATCCGTCGCCTCGCATGGTGTTCTCATCGGTCGAGTTGTCATCTCTGTCATGCGATTCCAGTTCGTAGATAGTGACCTTGCGGTCAACACCATCATAGCGGTGACGGTCATTTTGAACAAGGGTGTAGAGGCGAAGCTCGGCTGCTGTGATGTGTTCATGATGGGGGACTGACACATTGAAGAGGAGTGGGTGACGCCTCACTCCTCCAACACCGACAACACTGGGAGATGAATCTGGGGTACAAAAAATGGTCAACGTTAAACTTCAGTATATTTGGTACAATCTTTTTGAGGTTTGAGTTTGAGTTCAGCAACATATCCTAAACCAGTCAAAATACTCCACTGAGAATTTGTCTTCAAATTCATCCCTAATTGGAAAATATGAACTATTATCACAATTTTAATGCAAGCTGTTCCACTTTAGGAAGAACTGCATTTTGATATAAACATTGCAAAAATCTTGCTAGTACATATTTGAAGCTACAGTCTACTTGAAACAGAACATATCAACAGTTAGACTCTTGCTCTGAGATGCATTACTTACATTCTTTGGCCCTGCAGTAATGAGGAAAATAAGTATTATATTGATAATTATTAAATCAAATTGTAAATGTCCTAAAAGTTATCAACAAACATGGCAGCAACTAAGAAAGATTCTCATTCTTTTCATTTTTCTAATTTTCTAATTTCTCTCATTTTCATTTTTAATCAACCTACATGATCAACAGGGCATCAACATATGCCCTTCACACTCTTACCTTCATTTTTGAAACTTCGGATGATGTTGGCTGTCGGCATTGCAGTGCGGTCATTTGCAAAACGGTTGTAGAGCTCCATCATGTACTCAGGTGGATCTTCTCGAGTGCTTCCAGGAGACAGTGGAGGGGGACCCAAGCCAGATAGGTTGAAAGTCCGCAGGAACTGTTCCTTCAGGCTCTCCAGCAGGCTCTGCATGCTCATGTTGCTGTCCTGCTCCAACAGTGATGGATCCACCACCCCTCCGTGTCCGTCTCCCAGCCCCGGAGCAGGACGATGCCTCTGATGGGTGTTTGAGATCGGACTGGTCTGTCCACAGAGAGGCTGCTGGAGCAGCAGGATGGAAAACAGTAAGAGCAAAGTCTTGGAGCTGCAGATGGTTCCCAGTTGAGAGATCCAAACGCTCGCCATGAAGGACAATCTGCAGCTTTCTATTTTATAGCCTCTGGGGTTATCAATGGATGGGCTGATGCAACAGTAAGAACAAATGATTGTGATCCTTGAACACCTTAATCCAAAAGTCACTGTAAATTGTGGTCAGTTCATCTGTTGGCTAAGAAAGTTTTGGTTTCCCGGCAGTAGACAGTTGTTGACCCCTTGCACTGACCAGCGTGAGTCTCCCTGCAGGAGTGAGTATTCCTGCTGCCCTCTCCCAGATCTCACAGCATTTATTCTCATGCACACCTTTTGATGTCCTTTGCGACAGGGCTGCAGTTCCGGTGACAGGGTGGCCAAGGCTTGACTTTGTCCGTCCGAGTCATCTCTGTTGTGTCCTCTCCTGTGTCAGTCTCTCTCTGTGCTCTGCTCGCTTCTCTCCAGCTCTTTCTTTCTGTCTCTTATCTATGATATGGTGGGCTCCGCAGGGCTCAGTGCTTATGGTCTCTTTGCTTGCTTGTGTGTGTGTGTACGTGCGTGCAAGCCTTTAACTTTGTGTGATGCACATGAGCGTGTGTTATCTCACAACTTCCTTAATGAGGATTTTGTAAACACTGTCCTGTAGCCTCTTCCTTGTGGAAGTGCTATTTTGTTTGGGTGGGTGCTTCAGGGTTGATATTCTTCATTTGTTTATTTGCTTTGTAAATGGTGGAGTTCTGTGGGCTGCTGTCTAGGCTCCATTGACCATTTCTTTTTGACAAAATACGCCAAGGGTCTGTTGATATCGTTGTATGTAACAGGATATATCTATTAGACAACTCTTGTCCAAATGAAATTGAAATGCAATGAGGTGTGAGGCCTTAATGATCAAGGGTGAAAGACACTGAGCTGACTCTCGAGAACATTTCAAGTTGCTCATGAGGACAACAAAATCATCTTTCATGCTCATTTGAAGCTTGGGTTGCTAGGATTTAAACAGTGAAACCAGCAAGCACACGCTGATTTTTTTAAGTATCTGACCGAAAAAAAAAAAATCCCATTCCCTTCCGAATTCAAGCCTTCCTCCAACGCACACTGTCTGAATACAATGACTTCCCCAACTGGGAAATGTGTGTTAGTGGATTGCTAGACATGTTCAGAAAGCTCTGTTAAATGCCTTAATCGTATTAAATACAAGCAAAATAGCATCTAACGTACCTCAGTCCAATAAGGCCAGCATGCTTTTTGCTAACGTCACTGGGTTAGCTACTGAACAAGTCTGTCAGAGCTGCAGCGACTCGTTCCTCAGTTTCAGGGCTGTATATCCTTGTCATCGTTAACCATATACAACTACCTCATGTCTCATTTACATGTAAGAGAACACCTAAACTAAAGCTTGAGCAATATATTCAACTAGCCATGTGGAAGACTTCAGTTATACGTAATGAGTGTACAGTCAAATGTGCGAGAGCAGGCCATTAAATAATTTCTTTGAGGTCAAATTTCGACTTTGACAGCCACAGACACCAGATTTATTTTGTTTTCTTCTTCCTTTTTTGTCAGAGCATAAGATGAATTGATTGCTGTCTTCAAATATTAAAAAAAGCTAAATAAACAACTCTGTCTTTGACACAGTTCTGACCCCCAATGTGCTTGCTCAAATGTTCTGAGTGTACCTCCTCTTCTGGTAAGTAGACACTGTGTCTGAAATGGGTTATCTGGGCATAAGAGGCTGCTTGCCAGGATGTACAACGAAAGAGTAGAAGAGGCACATTCTCAGAGACACTGCATTTTTTCAAGACATTCCTCCTGATTAGTTTGACAGTCATATGTGAAGACTTGTGGAGAAAGACTTTAAACATCCTGAGTCATTACTGAATGTACAGATAAATGGTACATGATGAAGCAGACATATTTTCTGATTAAATTAATAATGACTCACTTTGGCTTCTTCACAGTTCTGAATAAGTGACCCATTCGTCACCTGAACCCTCATTCCACTACACAACTGTCATTCCTGAGCTTCTTTGTGTGACCTGCAGATACACTCCTGATTGTGGTGCGTCACAGAGATGGGAAAGAATGAGCTTTTCCTGCCTCTGCCACTCAGCTGACAGTTGACAGACATGCTGTTATCTCTCACACTGTTGAACTGCTGCCGCAACGGACTACCACATCTTCCTGGTGGCCATAAGGCTTGATAATGGCAATGTTCTTTGCACACACATACATTCACACAGTCAGCCTCGTACATATGTTCTATATTATGGACCTCAGGGGGCGAAAAAAAGTGGATTTATGAAGGAAAGAGTGGCTATTTTTAGATTTAGCTGTGCAATAGACAACATTTTGTGCTGACTTGATATATCTTTTTTTTTTAACATTTTCATTAGTGTGTCCCCTAAAGTGCTTTTTAGGATGGAAAATGGATTGAAAACTTACACACCATCTGACATACTACCACAAAGTCATCAGGACGAATGGGTTGTCTATTAGCCTACACGTCCAGCAGACCCTGAGCCATGTTAGCATTAATTTAGAGGGATATATTCGGCCTCCCAACACATTTACAGCCAAAATTCACTCTCTGTTTACCTCTGATTTGGTCACTAACTGGGAAAAGTGTGGCTATAGCGGCTGAATGCTCCACTATGTTTCCGAGCTAGTTACTATTTTTGAGAGTCTGCGGTTTCATGGGGAGGTAGCACAGCAGGTTTATTTGCTGCTGCCAGTCCTTTAAATCTTTATTGACGTAAAAAAAATAAATATATTGATTAATTCAGCTTTGATTAAACAAACTGCACAAGTTCATGGTTATATCTGTTTTTGAAATGCTTGGCTCTGTGAGCTTGGCTCTGTGAATGTCAGTGTTGTTCACCATGTCCATTCTCATGTTTTATGACTGAATAAATACATGCAAAACCACTGATGTTACCATCATTCCTTGCTGCATCCTTGATGTTGAGTGCTACTTATATAAGTACTTATTACTGTAAACATCAGCATTTTAGCGTGGACATTGTGACCATGTTAGCATGCTGACAGTAGCTCAAATTTTAACACAAAAGTAATCTATCATGTTGAAATCCTTCTCTCTCATGTCTTCTACTTAAATGTAAAGTCCAGTCTCAAGGTATGTGCACTGGAGGCTTTGAGTTTCCACATTACATTTGTGTTTCTTGAATGTTAACCAAGGATTGGCTCCAGACTATTTGTGATGTCAGAAATCGGGTTCTTAAAATTAGATCTTCACTGAGCACAGAGAAAATGTAGACTTTGAGCAGAGGAATATGAAAACAACCTTCTGGTGTCAATCTCTGCACATACATCATTCCACAAACTGAAGCTCAAACATCAAGCTGTAGCAGCAAGAAGAAAAACACATTTTAGACTGGAAGGGGACTTTAATAAAAGCCTGCTATGTCCCGTTAACCCTGCCAATGTATTTTACCATCATGCACAATGGCCACTGCTTTCAGGCCTGGTTAAACTAAAGCATTCATCAGCGCTTTTCTGGCAATGATGTGGAAATACAAAAGGTGAACTGATTTGTTTTTCTGTAAATATGTGGTGCGAAATTATTTTATATATCAACAAAGAGACTTCAATTTGTGCTGTTTTATTAATTTACGACTGAAATGAAAACCACATATGACACATGGCATTTGTACTGTCCACCATTCACATCATTCAGTCCAGCTGATCTCTGATCAAAGGGTCTTTTCCTGCATATCCTATGTAACAGCTTCAGATCACAGCAGTTCATATAGAGTGAGATTACTCCTGCAGCAGGGAGGAACAAACTTGCGCTAAAGTCTTTAATGTGAACAGTGATATTAAACCCTGTTTAGAGCTCTATTCAGAGGCACAAACAAATGAGCCAATAATTTATTTTGTGAACCAAACAGGGCTCAAATAGAAACAATCCAGTGCCCCACTGGAGGTGGATAGTATTACATAACCAGTTCTTGTGAAAATAGCTCTGTTGGGGTTAACAAAGTCACAAATCCATATACTAGTGAGTCTGAAAATGACGATTAGGTGGGAGCTTGTGGCTGTTTGGTGAGGAACTGCTGCACGTCTCTTTGCAGCTCCTCGTTGCGTCTCTGAGCCTCATCTCGGCTGCGCTCAGCATTTCTCAGGCAGATCTCCAGAGCGGCCACACGGCGGCGATCTGCCTCCAGAGCAGACTGGAGCTCTGCCACCGTGGCCCTCAGCTCCTTGTTCTCTTGCTGCAGACTGCAAGAGACCGCGAGAGACACACAAGGTTCAGATGTACAGCAAAAAGCTCAGGAAGCGAATCTTCACAATTTTCATGCTTATATTGGCAAGCTATAATGGTTCCTGGAAAGGTCATTTTTACGTTAGTAACAGTAGTAACTGATCCCTCACCTGTCTATCAGCTGCTGGTTGTCTTTCTTCTGCTCAGACTTGCTGTTGGCCTGCTGAACTGAACCGCTCACTGTCAGGCTCCCAACACTCTTCTGATGAGTGAGCACTGGGGCAGGCCGGGAGTCACTGTTAGGCTTTGGGGAGCCAGCAGTAGAAGAACCTGTGTTATCACTTCCTCTCCGGGCTGTTAACCTATCCTCTCCCTCTTTGTTACTGATCTGAGACCCGCCGAACAATGAACCTGAACTCCTTAAGTCCAGTATCTTAAAAATATCCTCAGCAAATGTCCCACTCTTCTCCTCGGTGCTTTCCTGAATGCGACTCCACCGGTTGAGGGCGTCTGTCTTGGCTGCCATCCCGGTGAGAGGACAGTTGAAGGTGGGCAGGGTCTGAGTACGTTTGCGGGGACTTCCGGCCCAGTCGTCTGAGGAAGGGGAGAGAGGCTCCTGAGGGGTGTACTGGGGGCTGCAGCTTCCTATGTCTGGACCTAGACTGTCATTGTCTTCTTCCTCTTCTGGAGACTCGGACAGAGATGCATCGCCCATCTGAGAAGAAACACAAAACAGAAAATTAACTGCGGAATATTAACATATACTATATTCATATGACTATATATGTAGTGTATATTACACACAATAAAATGTATATTAATGGTACATTCTTTACTCAATCATGAATAATCAGTGGGTTCAGGAAAATAATTTCTTTTGGTCTCATCTAGGAAAACCATTATCCACTGTGCTCAAGAAAATGCATCACAAGACTTGTGAATGAATCAATAAGAGGAGACCAGTGTGTTTTTCATGGATGTTGACAATGAGATCAAGTGCAAATTCACCAATGCATCTTCAGATAGTCAGTCTTTTATGCAGCATGCAGGTCCTTTAAGTAGTAGCACCGGTACTACATGGTAGTACCTATGCCAACAGGTACTGTAGGCCTACTAATACCACAGTAGACTGTATATAGAGTTGTAAATAGCTTATCTTCTGGTGGTTTAATCTTGGAATGCCAACTTATTCACTTTCTTGCTGAGAGTTAGATGAGGAGATCAATACCACTCTCATATTAGTCCATTTAACATAAAACTACAGTTACACCTTCTTCCTATTACAGAAATGTTTTGGGGAGATATTCTGGCATGTGTCCTTTTCGCCATTGGACATCACATTGTCCTGTTTACTGAATACATCCTGTTGCCTGTGTAACGCCAGAATATGCCCCCAAAACACTTGAAGAGGTCTGCTGCTCGTACCTCTGCGGACTCCCAGCCCACGAAGCTCCGGGGAGTGTTCTTCTGGCTTTCCGCCTTCTTTGAGGGAGGGGAGGGGAGCACGTCTTTGGAGAGAGGAAACAGAGTCTCATGCTGTCTGATCATCACTGTCATCAGCTTCTGGATCTGTGGAGTCGCTGTGAAGAAAAACAAACACTAATGAGAAAAGATTAGGATCAAAACATCTTGTCTTCAGGTTCTTGTCCAAGTTCTTGATTCACTCTCCTCGGTCACAGGCACAGACATATCACATGTCAGCGGGAGTTCAAAAAACATGTAGTGGCAGTAAGTAAAGTTCATGGAACTGATGAAGTGGCATTTGTTTTTTGTTACTTCATCAGTATCACAATTACAAGGGTATTGTAGTGAAACATGCCTTCCTAATTTGTGAGATCTTTTTTTGTGAAAGTCTGTTTTCAGTTGCTTGTAAAAAAAAAAGGATGTAGAAATGTCGCAGTGTTGCCACATGCTATTGTGATTGCTTAATAAGACTGGCAGTCACAGATCATTTAGGTAAAGGTTGTGTTCCAGATGGTGAGCAATGCAATTTTCACAACAACATTTAAAGGTCATCAGGGAACACACTTCCGCCAACATGTTGGCTCAGGACACCTCAGCGACGCGTTCTTACCCTTCATCACAGTGATTGGGTCCTCTATCTGAGGTTTGAGCAGGTTAATCCCCATCACTGTAGCCAAGTTCTCCACATTCATCTTATTCACCTTGGAGTGCAGCTGCACCTCAAACAAAAACCTGGGAAACAAAAAAGACACGATCAGCACAACATGTACCGATTAAACTGATCTCTGAACATCTGGCCAGAAGGCCTTTGTGAGATCTGGTAGATCTACAGTGAAATGTCATGCTCAAGGACATGTTAGTGAAGTCTTTCCAATTATGGGAAATCCCCCTTGGTTTCCACTATAATGCTTTGTCCCAGAGTTC
The DNA here is from genome assembly GCA_963678695.2 of Diplodus puntazzo. NCBI lineage: Eukaryota > Metazoa > Chordata > Actinopteri > Spariformes > Sparidae > Diplodus > Diplodus puntazzo. The sequence continues at coordinate 14,596,723 of OZ023159.1, forward strand.
AACAATATAACCTTATAACCATAAATTTGTTGGGGTCAGATAAAGAAAAATAAAGTGTGGAGTAAAAATAGTGAAATAAGAAGTCAAAGTTATGAAATAGAAAGTCACAATTATAAGTCAAGACTTTTTTCTCGCAATTTTGCCTTCTTATCTCATAATTACATCTTACAATGGGAATATTTATCTTTTTAATAAAGGCTACATTGTCAGCACCTTTCTTTTCTTAACTGGCACAAATGGGCCTCCACAACCTCCTCCTCTGAGTGTGTGGTGGTCCGGTTTTTCATATTAGGACAACATGTTTCTTTCATCTCATTTATATCATTAACATAAATAAAAGCCACAACATTAAAAATGCTTTATTTGTGATTACAATAACTGGAAACGTGCTTTGTCTGCTCTCTCTACTCACCGGCAGACGTAACTAAGAAGGTTGTAGTTGGTTCTGGGGAGGAGAGCAATCTGTTTGTCTAGCTTGTCCCATCCCTGAGCGAGAGATTAAAGGACAAACACACTCAATATATCATAGTACCACTTCTTCATATACACACAATGTACGCACACAATCAAATATTCAGACACATTGTAGAAATGTACTAAATAAATCAACTGTACCTCTGAGCTGCTGGTGTCCAGCATGTTGGTGCAGTCCAGGAAGTCTTGGTACTGAGTCCAGGGCACCACAGGCTCAGGCAGCTCCCGCAGGTACAGCTTGAGCAGTGATGCCACCGTGTGGACATCTGTGTCACTGCGGAAAGAGACACATATCAAATGAACATGCACGTACAGTATAACTGAATCTTAAGCTATAACGCTCAGTGCACACAGAACACAATGTATATTTTTACCAGAACATGGCTGCACAAGTTTTAACCTACCCTCTGCATCATAGTCATGCAGCTGGCTCGACTGTAAGCCTGTGACCTGGCTTGAATGTAATGTATTTATTTTCAATTTTCAATTCTACACATAATAAATTGCTGTTATAGTTGTAATGTCTTCAAGCTTTTCCATCTTGAAGATATCTGTGTAAATATTTTACTGGACTGGATGAGAAGCATTCATATGGTGGGATGTCGTATAAACACGGTACTTTTTTCCTTAGGGTCCTTAAGGATTGCTGTCTTGGATATACTTGGCCCTCTTCAGCAGCGGGCTTGGATTCAGTTTCGCTGTTTGAACTCTGCCAAGAATGCAACCCAAGCGGAAAAACACTAAAGTTCTTTGTTTTGTTTTTTGGCCTTTTCTGTGGCCCTTGCTGGCTTCTACTCGACTCTGCTCTCACTGGATAGCAGACAAACAAGTGAGGGGAGATGGGTGTTTCAATCAACAGTGCTCTGTCAGAGGAGCTTGTGATGTTGAGTAATAGAGGCTTCCTCCTCTTTGCCTGCCAGAACAGGATGTGGTATCGCCTTCAGTTCTGAGCAGACAGAAATCTATCAGCCGCTCTGCATCTCTCTCATCTCTCCTTGCTTTCTCAGAAAAAAAAAAAACTGATGATGCTGTCAATCGATTGAGGTTAGGACATTTTCTCCTTATATAGCAGTGACCTTTTTAAGCGCATTCATTTGCCAACCAGGTTTAAAGAGGGCTTCCATTGATTTCCACGGACATTTTGTTCCTTATGAGTAGTAATACTCAATATTTCCTGTGTATTTCAACAACCAGACTAACCCTATTTCACACAAAATACATAAATTATGCCATACACACATGCACATTACTACATCTGCCATATTTTGTGGCATCAGATGTTCAGCTTAATGTAAAGCAAACATTGTGATACTATATTGAAGTCAAGTTCACATGGCACTAGTCCGTACAGAGGCAACCATGAATGAATTACCTGGGGAAGGAGGGCCTCTCTCCTGCATCAAAGGCGTCTCTGAACTGTTTCACAGCATTGTCCTGACCCGGGAGGCGGAAGATGCCCTCCTCGTCCAAGCCGTGCTCTTTAATGAACTCCACACACTTCTGCACCAGGATTGGCACCGTGTTAGGCCCAAATCGTTGCTCATATGTTACTGTGTCCATGAGACCCTTTCCAAAAACTGCAGAGAGGTAAGACATGAAATTGTTCAAATTCAGATGAACAACCTTATTGCCCTTTTCACATGGTGTTTTGAGTCATTGTCAGCTGGTGCCTATGCTTTACACACTTCATGGGTTTATTAATTTTCTTTGGCAGTTAAAGAAAAAAAGCCATTTCTCTTTGTTAAAATTAGATGAGAACAATAACACATTACTCAGATATGCTAAATATAACCAGCAGCTGGTTAGCATACAGTATCTTAGCAAAAAGACTGGAAATGGGGGACACAGCCAACCTGACTTTGCCCACTCACTCATTAATTAAAAATGACTAAACGTTTATACTTTATCTCAATTGTTTCAATCTACTCCAAAACTGTTCACTATACTCTTTGCTAGCTATCTTTGGCTGTTTTGACTAGCTGCTCTTAGCAAGTTAGCTCAGATAGCAGTGCAGCTAAGCAGTCCTATTAGCTGACTGAGGTCTGCCTGGACTGCAACTTTGTCTGGACACAAGGTCTGAACATCTGAAACTGACAGATGTCAGTTTGAGGACGGGGTAGAGTAGAGGGGCGATTTACATCAACTGTGATTTGGCTGTTGGAATATTTTCACATCTTACTCAGTGAATTGAGGATTTCTTTCAACCAAACCAGATGTAATTGTGGACAGACAAACCAAGACTGCTTTGGTGAGTGATGTCCAGTTTGAACTGGTGTGTGTCATGTGTTACTTAACATGTAAGAATTTCAGTTGAAAACACACAAAACTTGATTTAAATTATCAACGGAATGTTAAGGAACAAAAGTTATATGTCATTATGACATTTATGTTTTGTGTTTGCTAAGAATGTTTAGTATGCAAAACAGCTAGATCATGGTTCAAAGCACCTGTCCTAGCAGTAGAAACACTAACACTTCCCCAGTCTTTCAAACTCACTCCAGGCTGCTAGCTGCATGTTTAGCTAAGCTTACAGCTAACGGCAGCTACAGCTGGCAGCAGTTCGTGGCTACTCTAGTGATATGCTGCCTCTTGTTTATTTTAAGCATGAATTCAAGAAGTGGTAAATTATTATATATTACTCCTTTAAGCTCATCTTAGTTTGACAAAGAGAACAACTTGAATTCAGAGGGTGGTGAATTTTTTTTTTTACTTTTGCTCAGAGCAGGCAAGCTGTTTCCGCCTGATTCTGCCTTTATGCAAAGCTAATCTTACCAGGTACTTGTCTCAGTTATATAGCCTCCAAACATGATTGATGATGATAAACATATTTGCTAAAATGTTCAACTATTCCTTTTATTTCCAGGAATGTCTTGTCAGATACAGATCATACATAAACAATATAAGGTTTCACTGAACCTCCACTTGTTGGCACTCCGATGACTCTGCGCAGGGTGCGGACCCATTCCTCCATGTCACTCTGGGAGTTTGCCATGAACACATAGGGACACCGCTCTCTGTCTCCAGTCGTACCTGTGAAATGATGGGTATTGTTGGACAAATGCATCATTTTTAAGCAAAAAACATTTTGTCGTGCAGAGGCACATGTCAGGAACTGTGAAACCCAGACAAAGATTTCCAGAGTAGATTGAGATTGCTATCAGTTCTTGGTAGTTTTTTCTGTTTTCCTACTCTGCAAGTAAGACTTAACAAAAAGGGATATTTAATCCTATGTGGAAAAATAGCGATCATTTAAAAGTCCTGACATACATGAAATGTTAATGAGAGCTGCTGTTTCATGCTGCACACAAAACCATCTTTAGGTGCTGGAATAAACATGCCACACAACAAGGTCAATTTTCCTCTCTTTAAAGGGTCAAATGTGGTGCTTACGTGGTATGATCTCAAAGAGGTATTTCCCAGGATCATCAGAGTTCGGAGGGAGTTCATTAACTTTGCTGAAGCGCAGCTGTATGACTCCCTGTAGACCGAAATACAGGAGCATAGACACAGAAAAGGCACATTAGTGTACTATCCACAGTCAGTCACGTTAACAACCAACCACTTGTAGTAAGACTAATATTTACATGTACATTCACTCATACACCAACATATTCTAGCCCATGTTTTAAAAGCCTCAGCAAATATTTTCACTACAGCTGTGGTTCAGTTTCTTGTATCACAAGGACTTTATGAAAATCATTGTTTAGTCTGGGGTCTTAACCAGGGCACTATGGATTCAGCCTACTTCCTCTGTCTCCCATTCTCCACCCATGGTCCCCTTCGTAAACAACTTGAGAAATTCCTCATAAATTCTGTGGCTTGTAAAGCCTGTCCATGAACCAGATGATGTGTAGGGCTTGTGCATGCCCTTGTTCAGTGTCCCTGAATGGTGAATAAAGTTTTTTGTTTTTTTTTCCACTAATGCTCCTCTCCCTTCCTGTGTCACTACCATTAAAGTCTAAACAGGAAGTAAATCGGAAGGAAGGGAGAAAACAAACACATGGGCCACGCTCCCTGCATACCTGGTTGTAGCTATCCACATATGAAGTTACAGCTTGTAATGGCTATTGAGTCTTGGCTGGAAGGTACATCAGTGTTATAAACATGAGTCTAAACCAGCAGATTATAAAACACTCAAAAAAAGACTTTCAGTGGCAGGAGGTCTCTCTCATGAGGCTTCAAGCTTCATTTGGTTTGTCAACAGGAAGCGTGCAGCAGTTGGCCACAGCTAAAGTGTTTGTGGTGTTGATTAGAAATGATAATGGACACATTTCCGAAAAAGAATCTACGAATATAAAATCAATTTAATACAAAAGATTCTAACTTCATATATAAAATAGATAATAAACGTTTTGATTTAATGCTGGTTTGATTCTTTTTATATGTATAACATCACTACAAGTAATATACGTACGGCAGCAACATGTGATAAGGACACAGATGTGATTTTGATGGCGTACATACAAGCATACATACATGAACATACTTTAACTGCATGTGCAAATTCAAAAGGTCATCACAACTTTTTGATTATGGAATATGTGTTTTTTACTTGGATCGTTTTGGGAATAATGTGCACATGCGCTTTATGGCAAAAGCTGACAAAATAGGACACATTTATTATAATATGATGAAGGCATATAACCCCAGTGTCATACCTGGACCGTGGTCTCCTTGTCATCTTTGTGGTAGGTCAAAGTGCTTCCCCTCAGCACAAAGTAGCGCTGCTGCCAGTTCTTGACTAAACTCCTCTGCTGTTTCTTGAGCCAGCCAGCCTTCAGCGGCCTCTCCATGGACCTGGAGGAGCGTGGTGAGCCTGGCCCGGGGCCTCCCTCTCCAGGTATCACGCTCTTGGACCGTGCTGCCAAACACCACGAGAGAGCAGTTGGTAAAAGTTTCATGAATAGCAATACCCAAGGCGCTGTGTCACAGCCGGAGCCGTGAGACATTATCAAAACATCAGCGCTATACTCAGCTGCAGCAGAACACTTCCTCCTTTTTATATGAATATGTATCAGCCTATCAAGGTTGAGGCTCAGTGTGGCCTATTTTTGTTCTTCACCTCTACAGTTTCGGGCTGAAAGGAAACTGCCGGTCTGAGCTGACCAGCTTCCTGTGGAAGGTGAATGAATGCAGCTGTGATTGTTTGACACAAATAACACGGTGGTCTTCAAGAGACTGGCAACTGAACAACAATAAACAAGCCAAAAAGGTCAGGCACTGAGTTTCTTATTAAACATGAAGTGAAACTGACACGTTCTATTTTGAGTTTTTGGAAGAATGTCCAGTCCTTGACACTTGTCACCCTTAACTTCTGTGCCTGTGAGAGGTCACGATGTTGTGGATTAATGGAGTTATGAAAGAACAGAGGCAGAGGTCTACGTGGCCAGAGAAGGCAGAGTCAGACGGAGACAGTCTGAGTGCCAGGCAGGGTGGTGGGACTGCAGAGATAGCCAGATTGAGATTTAGCCCACTTGCTCAGTTGTTCTTAAATTCACCGTGTCCTGTTAAGCAAGATGATAGAGGAGAAGAGAAGAAGAAGGGCCGCACATGGGTAAACAGGAAGCTGCCACATCGTTGCCGGAGGGCCAGCGACACTTTGATGGTCTTCAGCTAAGAGGTTTGACAGTCCTTTGGTCTAATTATAAAAGCATCACCCTCCCTTGATGAGTGGAAATTTAAACTGCTGTTGAGGAACTGTGAGCCCACACACAGAGGCCGATGTCACACCACACCCTCAGCTGACAAACACACGGCTCCTTTAAACTGGCCTCGATTCGAGATGACTCTGCCATCCCACAGCACCTCAATGATGTGTTCAGGGCCCACGATTACAAAACAATTTACGTCAAGTGTAACTCTTGCGTCTTGAGTCACGTCAAGACGAATACAAGGAAGAATTATATATATATATTTTCCCACTGTGTGGAGGCTTTTCATGTAGATATAGAGCTACAACTAAAGGCATTTCATATTTAATCTGGTGGTGGTCTGTCTGTTCCTTAAATGCACGTGCAGTTTTTCATCTGTAAGACTTTTTATAACATGTCTTTTGAAGCATTTGAAGTGTTAGTTATTTTCTTATCGTTTGAAGGATCCAGGCTAGTTTTTTCCCCCTGTATACAATCTTCATGGTAAGCTAACCTAACTGGCTGCTGGCTGTTGCTTCAGGTTTAAGACTCGTGTCTATCTGCATGTCAGCCTCTGAGGTTCAAAAGCTAACAAACAGGTTTGAGGGTTTAGTCCAGGACATAACACCACTTAACAAACACCTCAACTTCCCTTTTTGTACTAACAAACATGATAGAACGTTTTACTTAGGGACTCACTCCTATTTTTCCAGGGCCCTAAGTTCTAGATGTCCTGCGTTCTCAGAGTCCCATCTTAGCCGGGTTCTATTGTCCCAGGAGCCTGTGCTCTCAAGGTCCCATGTCCCCGGAATTCTAGGTACCCAGAGTCCTACTTTCATCAACCAAAGTCCTATGTTCCCAGGGTGCTATGCTCCTAGGCTCCAGTGTTCCCTGGGTTCTTATGTTCCCAAGCTCTGGGGTTAGATGTTAGGGTTATTTGACCAAAACTCAATAGGAGAGCGTGTCAACAGAATATTAAACTGGGGAACATAGATTTGATCCCTTAAGCACAGAGCTTTAGAACTGCCAGTAGGTGGATTTTGTCAACTTTTCACATAGCCAGGCTAGCATTTTGGTGAGGTGTCTACACAGAGCCCACAGGATATTAACAGCCTGTTCACCCTGCTGCCATCTGCAAGGAGCTAGAGAAGCATTTCCTGTTGTACCACAGATGAGTTGTCTCATCCTACAGGCTTGTTCTTATGGCCTTGTTTTACTGTATTGTTCTATAATTTCTGAATGTTCAGCACTTTGGCCTATTGGATTGTATTTTTGGGGGGGGAATATTGTTATTGTGTTATTAGTCATTTTTAAATTACTTTTACTGTTACCTTACCTAAGTTTACATTGTTTTTATTTTCGTAGCAAATAAAGACGCATTGTAATATTTTCATGTGCTGGTGACCAGCATGGGAACACCTGTGCCTGAATCCTGTTCAATCAGCATCTTGATTTGCCACACCTGTCAGGTGGATCGCTTATCTTATTGGATTTTAACAAATGTGTGCTCAAAATCTAAAAGAATTTATTATTTTGTGTACATAAAAAAGAAAACCTTTATAAAATGGTTTACTTCAACTTGTGAGAGAAATGGGAGCAAAAAACAAAGTGTTGCATTTATATTTCTGTATAGTTAGTGCAGTATTTACAGTTTGTTTCGGGTGCCCTCAAATGACCCCTCAAATGCTGGTCACCAGCATCCCATGCTGATGACCAGCATACCAGCACCAAAACACAAAATATGCTGGTCTTGCTGGTCACCAGTAGCCTTTAGGGTCAGTGCTAAGCTAAACTATTCAGCTGCTGGATGCTGCTTTGTTTTTAGCCTCCAGAAATGAGTGTGGTGTCAATTTCTCTAAACGTAAGGTAAACAAAACAACATATTTCAAGAATGTCAAACTGTTCATTTAATCCTGTACATTATGAGATATTGTGTAATTTCCCTTACAGGGATCAGCAAAGCATTTCTGACTCGGACTCTTGTATGAAGCTGCAGATGAATGGAGTTTACTGCATCAGGAAGAGTTAAGGGCAGGCAGTTTGTCAACACTCACTCCTGTACACTGACAGGTTTGTGCACACACATCATATAGACACACACGCCCATGTGCAGCGTATAGGCAAAGTTTCGCCAACGGCTACATAGTCAGAGTTCTGCAGAAACTGAGCTCTTGCATCAGTTTCCTGCTGTCAGCCCCAGTCATACAGTCTGAAGTCTGTCATCTGTCATGGTTCACCAGACAATGACGCCATGCCATCAGCTTTCAGGAGGGTATGCTATCATTATAAGCAATAATATAGTATTCAGCCAACATGAAGCAGATAAACTAAGTTCACTACAGCAGCAACTTCCTCCCACAGTGCTGAACAACCGGCACCGTTGACTGTTAAGGTGATTTGAGCCAGAGCAAAAAGGGATGCAGGAGTGTACAGTCGTGAATTCATCCAGTCATTGCTTGTGTGTACACCTCTGTTATCAGAGTGTTGCAACTGTTGTGCCATCTGAGCCTCAGAGGAAACACGGCATGTTACTGCACTGATTCCACACTGTGCAAAGCAGGCTGGTAAGCACGGTATCAGTCAGTCTAGACTGCTGGATGGTAGCTTTACATTACGTGACTGCACATAGTTTTGAATGCGCACACACGCACATCCACAGACATAGGTCGGTCTATGTCGTTTTTTGCAACCAGTGGGAAGTACCTTTGAGCGGCTTAAGAATTGCATTTTAAAGTTTTAAACGTGAAGCTTCGTTGTAATACAGAAACAATATATTCTACGTTAGCGATGACAGTGATTTGTGTGAAATAAAAAAAGGTGTTCAGCCATCACCACGTAGTAAAAAGCCTCCAACAGGCTGGAAAAAAAGAAAACACACTTTGAAACAACAGAATCGATCACTAGTTAGAATCAGACTTATGTTCTCTCCGTTAAACATCCATTTTCATTCAACAACATGGTATCTGAATTATATCCAATAAACCATTAATATATATGAGGGAGATTATATTTTTGAATATAAATTGCACTGTCCTTCATGTGGATATGCATTTTTTACTCAGCGTTACCCAGGTTTCCCTCATAAATTAGGAATTGTATCTCATTTTACTGCTACAAGACATCAGCTAGATGTCCAAACTCTAAAGTGGCAAAAAAAAGTGAAGCGTGATGGTGTTGCATCCACCCTGCTGACAGTGAATGCAGCACAGCTTACCTATCCGAGCTGTCTCAGCCTTGAAGGTGCTGAAGTCCCAGTTGCGAGGTAGTTTCAGAGACATTGTCCTTAGCTCGTAGCACAGGTCAGCGTTTCATTTCACACATTTACCTCACCGGAGCATACACACGCGCACACACACACGCACACACACACCTATACACACTCACAAACACACACTAAGTGGAGATATCGCAGATCACACTTCCTACTTCCTGTGTGTTAATCTGTCTTCTTCTTTTTTCAGCCCTTCAAAACGCGTCCCCTCATGTTGCCTCTACTTCCATGTTCATACTTGTTCTAATAGAGCGATGTACAAATGGCTTCCAAGCTGATTCACTGAGAGGTGCAGGGCTCCTTCGTGTAGTGGGGAAGTTTTCAAATGACTAGCGTTGAGTGGTGTCACAAAAAACCCCACGGGTGTCTTCAGAAAGGAAATGGTTTTCACCTCAAGGTTTATGTCCGTCAGTGAGCAAGTCGCTTACCAGCTCAGACTGCCATGAGACAAAAAGGGCAACAGCCGAGATTCAGTGTTCAAAAAGTTGAATCATAAGGTCAAAGCTCAAGGTTTCATCTACTGATCCTTGAACACAACGTTTGTAACGTTTCATATCTAAAATTGCTCTGTGGGTGTCTATTAAAAAAATGGGGAAGAAGACCAAGAGGGAAGAAATGAAGTGACACACACAATACACCACATGATTTTATTTTTATACCTTTAATTTTCTTTGAACCAAGGCGAAGCACATTTTAGCATCAGCGTACAACTTTTCTCTAGACAAAATGTTCAACTCAACACAAACCATTGCACAGTTTAAGAATAATATACTGGAATCATACAGCTTTAGAAGAGAATCTATACCCACAAAATAAAATGTCCACAAAAGGGGAGCCTCCTACGGTACGTGGGGACAGTCACAACTCCCATACATTCCTTTTAGAGGGTCCTGCCTGAGCACTGGGCAGGTTCACAACAGCAAAGTGGCACTGTGTTGATTAAAAATGGCACAGAGGTGTTTCCTGGGTGCCAGAAATAAAAACAATCAGTTTTTTTCTAATAATACTATGCTTGTCTCTTATGTTCTGCCTCCCTGTGAGCAAATCTTGACTTTAGGGATATTGGAATGTATGGAACAGCAGTAACAAAGGGGTCGAACCTTTCTGCTCAGATGCAGCATCAGTGTTAAGCTCGACCAGCCGACCGCAGGAGCTCCAGCTCTCTCTAGTGGCCTTCTGGAAAACCAGAGAAATGGCAGTACAGAGCTGCAGGGACTACAACCTCAGACATCTTACCCCGCCCAGGAAATATAAGATACCTACGAATGCAGAGGCACCCAGTCTTTATGTTACTCTCTGGAAACTTCCTGTCGACTCAAAGGGAGACAATGCAACACAGTGCTACGGGTGTCTGCGTTGCTTTAACGTGCACTGCAACACAGAAGTTGACACACGACAGCTACCAGGGAAGAGCCTAGAAAACACCCAACGGCACTAAAGTCACGGCAAGAAAAGAGAGAAGACGCTTCTCTGCCATGTCATCACCCCTCTCTTATATGGCAATAATACTTTAAATATTTCTCTAACCGATAATACTAAAGAACACCCAACTCTCTAAACATCATCTTAAATGTACAATATAGTAACTTTGAAAAGATTTGATTTGATTACAGTAAATAAAATAAATACTTTAAGAAAGATAGAGTTTAGCATAAGACTGATGGCACAAGTCGAAACCAAAGACGTGGAGGAAATGGCAACAGAAGTACGAATGGAGTAACAATCAATTACGGGGAAAACATGACAGTCTTATAAAATCGATTGCCATTAAAAACCAGAACCAAAACCAGCAGTTAAGTCATTGCTTACAAATATATTTTCGTTTTTGAGGGGGGTGGTGAGAGGAGATTTTGAGGTGACAAAGTGTTTCCAAAATGACCTGATTGATCGTGCATTCATGAGCTTCTTTATACGATTACTGACCTCGACATCCCTGCTACACTGACTACTGTGAGGATGTTCATATTGCTGTTTCCCCCTTTAACACCAGGTACAGAAACAGGTGTGCATGGCTTACAACACCACCTTCACAACAGAGTTCATTTGGCTTTCACTGACGAGGAGAAATCAATTCTTTTCTCTGATTGGATAGAAACAAAATGTATGAACATGCACAAAGACGATGGAGGGCCTGAGTGGTTGATTAATGAGTGGTCAGCTGATTAGAGGCTAATCTTTGTCTAATCAGAGTTGGACCCACATTTTTGCTGCAATGATTCTAAGTACCTCTAAAGTGCAACAAGCCAGAAGCGTGTAATATTGACTTCACTTTAAAGAAAAGAAGCATTTGGGAATCGTTTGAGGAAAAGAAGTGACGTTTACCCTTTTCTAAACATTACCAACAGATAAATCTTGCTGCAGTCTTCCAATGCAACTAAATCGGCACTCCACCTGTTGGTTGCTGTCACTTATACATTATTCAGTCTCAAGTTTAAATGGAATCAACAGCTCAGTCAGACTTAATATAATCAAAAATGATAAAGATGTGTTGAATCCGACTTACAAGAGACAGATTAAAAGAAGGATCATCAAAGACATTGCATCAGAGGCCGACATATGGGTTTAATACTTCCCATGATGCAACATGATCACATTTTTCATTAGCTCCTCCCTGGCTCTTAAATACCGATGTTTTTTCATAACACAAGCTTATGGTCTCCACGCTTATATCATCATGGTTATTTTTCAATTTTCTCAGACTTAAAGCGACCTCCACCACCACAGAAGACATTATACAACTGAGTAGTACCAACTGTGACAAGTAAACTTTTCTCAATGTGAAATATCGTTCCCCTTTAACAGATGATTACATGATTTAAGACAGAAATGAAGTCAACACTGTGTAGAATCTTCAGCTTTTATGTTTTATCATCAAGTCAAACAAACACCAGTGCTATAAATGTCACAGAATCCTGCTGGAAAACCTCTTGAACCCATCACCAATTCCAACCTGAGCATCAGCTGTGCGATATCACTACTTCCGGCACACATACAGGCCAAACTGAGCAGTGATAGTCATAGAATATGGGTTTCTGCTACTGTCAGCGTAGACACCATCCATTGTGCCTTTTACTGTCGAAGCCATAACGCAGCAATCCCACCGCCTAACTGAGCACGTGTGAAACCTTTCGCAGCTCCTCGTTACATTAAGAAAAGTCTTAGGTAACCTTTCTGCTTTTGCCAGGAAACACCAACCAGGTGAAGGTAGTTCACTATTATTCCAAGAGGGGTGCTGGTGTGTGTCGCACTGACCTTTCAGAGACATCTTCTGATTCATAACAAAACACAACTATGCCCGGAGCACTGCTGACTGCTCCTTACAGCACAAAACCAACAAGAACCGACCCGCTCATGGACTGGACTCTGTATTTGTAAGATGCACTGATGCTGTCAAACACTTCAGGGTATCTTAGCCGTTCATCTGAGGATATTACTGCGTTATAATCAGAGATATAATGATGTCAGTGTTTTGGCTAAGCAAGAGAGGCAGTGAAATGGTGAACGGCAGTGAGAACACAGAAAAAGGACACACACACAACCACACACGCACGCAGACATAAATGCACAAGGCAGATGAAAGGTGAATTCAATCTAAATAAAACAGACACGACATTAAGATATAATAGAACATACCAAAAACATATATATAACATATCCATATAAAAACCATCTATGTATAAATAGAAACAATCACAATAAAGAAAATTAAAACTTAAATTTGGCGAGGGGGGTGTAGCAGGGATACAGTGAGTAACTGGGTTGAGAGCAGTGCATTAAAACAAAAAAGTACAAGAAAATATTAACACACATTAAAAGGTATATAGAGGTTATCCTGTATACAGGTAGAAATGTACAGCTGACCAACAGTTTTGTTCAACAGTGTGAATAGATACAAGTTGGCTATAATGGAAATGTGTAACAGTACAGTAATTCACAAACTCAACCCGAAACACTTGTGTCAGAAACAGAACTCACAGACAAACATGCTCCACTCTCACACCCAAATGAAAATGGAATGACCCAAGGCTGTAGTTTTTTGTTGTTTGTTTTCTTTTTTTTTCCCCCTCGGATGTGTTCTCGCTCACACAAAGCACTGCGAGTCTCCCAGAGCTCCGGGGACTGCTCAGGGCCCTCGGGTGCTGCCCTCCTCTCTGGTCTCCCTCTCAGGGCGAGCAGGTGCGGGTGGCTCTAGGCGGCAGCCTCTTCCAGCGCAGGCAGCAGGCCCTTCTCTGTCAGGTGAGCCTTCAGGGAGTTGAAGATGTAGAGCTGCTGGTCTACGCGGAGGGCCAGGAGCTGCTGGATAACCTTGGTGGGGTTGGGACCCCTGAGAGGAGGGAGAAGATAACTGAACACACATCCTTTGTTCAATTGAATTTTTGTTTCACTGTCTTAAAAAAGTAAAATATTAAGGACCACTTAACTACTAATTTCACAAAATACCTCAAGATTAACATGTTATTATACATTATGGACGTGTGTTTACCTGATGAAGCTGGCAATGTAGACATTAACAAATGTGGCCATGAGGTACTGACAGTCAAACCTATCCATAATGCCACCATGACCCGGGATAGTGTTGGCAAAATCCTGGAAGGACAAAAGACAGTTCAATATTTTATATATGATTAAGCTCAACGCACAGTATATTCTACACAGAGTGCAGAAATAGCTGCCCGTCATCCCTACCTTGATCTTGAAGGCTCTCTTGAAGCCACTGGCAAAGAAGCCCCCAAAAGGTCCCACAATGGAGGCAAAGGTGGACAGAGCGATGCTGTGGATCTGGAACGGATAGAGACGCACTGTGGTCTGTAGAGACAAGGAGGCAAAAGGTTACTCCAGAGCAGACACCTGCACATTTTTCTACAACTTTATAAAAGGTTCTGCATCATATCAGGTAGGTATTGTCTATGATATTGGATAGGATGCTGCTAAAACACAGTATTCGATTGATATCTTGGATTCCTTTTATATTTTGGCTTCTTGCATACTTACATTAGTTTGAATGCGACATAGTGATGACTGACAGAGCAGGAAGAGTGCAGTTGAATCTTACCCATCCAGTGACAGACTCCAGGATGCTGGGTAGGGCGTAGTCCTGCAGCTGGAAAAGGTCTGATGGCTCACAGTCCACCTGGAAACTATTGGAGTCGTTGTTGAATTCCACCGGACACACAAAGTAGCGGACGCCAGCCATCACATAGGAGAGCTGGGAGAAAAGAGGGCATCAGTTACTCTGCAGTCACATCATCACTGGTCTGTGGCTCTTATTGTAAGAAGTGCCAGTGTGTCTGCACTTTGTGACACACATGATTGTATAAAGAATAATACTACATTACTCATTTGCAAATACTTACATTTAGTCTGTTATTATGTTTCACACAGCGTCCCAACTTCAATGAAGTCGGGATGTATTATAGTTCAGACATTATACAGATACTGTATCTTGATGTTGCACACCTCAACTAAACAGCCACCATGATAATAAATACCTAAATCACCGTTTCTGAGATCCTGAGCAAAATAAACACATCTGGAACTCAGGATAGACAAATCAGGAGACAGAGAAATGTCTTAAAGGGTAACTCCACCACTTTTACTTATTCAAATGTCTTTATAGGTTGGGAAGTACCACTGCATATGTGTTAACAGCAGCATAAAGCCTTTCTCATAAATTGCCACCGGTGATATAGCTCAGTGGCTAAGTTGCATTGTGGGTAACGCATTGAACTTCTACAACAATGTTGGACTCATTATAGACAGTTTAACATCAAATGATCAAAATCAATACAGCAGAACCTTTTTTATTAAGCTCTTGCTTCTTCTTCCTTTTCAAAGCAAATTATTGAAGTTACCCATTAATGGCAACACAGACTTGTCAAGTGTTTACATCTCAGCTTGATGCTTTGTCTTATTTTAATATATGTGCATATATGTACTCCAGAGAGTATGGCTGCACCAACTGGGAACTTACAACAAGCCAGACACGTTTAAAAAAGGTTTGTGGTTACAGATGCAGCAAACTTTTCTGCGCTATGGAATTCATAAAGCATGCATCAAGGCCTACTGTGTACAAAATGTTGCTTGGAACAATTTCCTTGTAAACATCCTAATGAGCTGAATAGGCAGGTGAATAGAGGAAACATCTGGATTGGAGGTATTTCCCTGAAACGTGAAATGCTAAAATAGATACGTTATTCCGGAAAGGAAGGATGAGAACTGAAAGGCTCAAGGACGATTTTGGAGGGAGTTTTTGGGACCCAACGTAAACTTGATGTGAAGATATTGTTGATGACAAAAGTTACACTTAGGGTGAAAACTAATTATTACTTTCATTAACAATCAATCAGTTTATCATGTAGTCTGTAGAATGTCAAATAATTGTGAAAGAAAATGGAGATGGGGATCAGAATCATGACAAAATGTAGAATGTTTTATACAGACATAACATTTAAATCTTGTCTCACCAGGATGCCAAACACAATGGTGGCGAAGAAGCCACCGATGAATCCCTCCCACGTCTTCTTAGGTGACAACTGCAGAGGACACAGTCAAGGTGTGGACACCAGGTTGATACATCACCATTTTAATGTGTCAACCGAGATGGAGATGAGAATAATCTTCTACCATTGTATGGCAATTTACTAAAAACATGTGACTTTGATTTGTGGACATGTGGTGCTTGTGTTAATGATTTCTAAAGAATGAACAGTGAGACAACCAACCTTGATGAGAGGAGTGCGGCCGAAGAAGAAACCAAACATGTAGGCCATAATGTCGTTACAGATCACACAGGATATTGGCACAATGAACCTATTCAGACACAGCAGAGCTTTCATAAGGGTCACCAGTGAGACTGAAAATATGTTTGATGAAACAAGTTTTATGCGGTAATTCAATGTGAAAAAAGAAATTAAATTTACTGTCAAATCGTGTCTATACATCAACAGACCAGGAGTTAGACATAATTAGATTTTAACTGTGGCGCACACACCAGAGAGAAGGAGCCACACTTTATTGCTGATCTAGCCATCAAAAGGAGATAAAGACATGTTTGCTTACCAGATCATCCCTTCAAACAGGTTGTGAATGATGAGGTGAGACTGAGTCACGACAATCAGCAGAGTCACATGGGTCCAGCCAAACTGTAGAGACAATACAAGTATGTTTACTCAAGGAGATGTTTAGGTTTGCTGCGATTCCAACCTTATTACTCATGATTGTCTCAGTCATTTCTGACAGGCTGGACATGTAGTAACAACATTTCCTGAGAAAAAAGGTTTTCCTGGTGATACACCACCCAGAGATTACTCTGAACAGTGTCTGTACAGAGAAGGAGTTTTTCCAAGATGAAATCTGGAGACCACATGATATCTTGATTAAATCCACACTGTGGGTGGAGAAGTGTCTCCTCTTTGACATTATGAGCAAACTGTACTCCTCAAGAAACAGATAGCACAGTTTTGCAGGCACAATCAACTGACGGGTGGGGATGTTTGTGTATGTGTAAAAACTTTATTGACACATGAGCAAAGGTTGTCTTCCAGTATGTAAACAAAGACATTTTTAATCTGTCTGGGTGAGCTTGATGTTCGACACATGAGCTGTAGGATAGGCTCAGGGGACCTTATCCATAAAAGGCATGTTGTATGACTGGATGATACAATTCTAGGGTATTATTGGTCCTCTAGTTAATAAGGCTGTCCCCCCAATACCTTTTCTGGGGGCTTGAAAGCTTCAAAACAAGCTATCAAACTTGCCGCCATTATTCACCTACTGTCTATACTCTGCTATCACTGTAAACAGGAGTCTAATGAGAAACAAGGACAGAAGAGAGAGACAGAGAGGCCCAGCTCTAATCCAAGCCCTACACATCCCCCCTACTCGATTTTAACTCCATTTGTGCATTTGTGTGCACCATATTTTGTGTCATTAAGGTGGAGTGGATTATTAAGCCCCCAGCAGTCTACATTGGTGCAGGCTTACAAACTAAACTCCTCTCAGGTACAGAGGCACCTCTTTTGTGTCCGGGATGGATGAAACGCCACATACAGAGTTCTGTGTGGTTATTTCCTAAGGACATGTAATAAGTTGTCTTATCTAGGACAGACATCTGATAGACTATTTTTGTGCACACATAATGGAATTAGAGGTCGTATTTTGGAAGGAACATGCCATTAAGAAAATGATACATGTGGTTTTCATTCGCTAGATTTTCTGTGTTCTGCACTTTCATGGACTTTAGGAAAAAACAAGGACCTGATCACATAAAAGTGAAATGCAGCAAAAGAAGCATTGAGGGGAGATTTTATTCAATGTATTATTTATCAGACAAGCTTCCTCTGACATTAGAATCAGAAAAAGGCTACTTTATCTTTCTCTAAGGGGAAATAGGGACACATTAAAGTCGCGAGAATAGAAATGCATTCATAGAGGAATTTCTGGAAATATAACTACAGAATAGAGAATAAGAAAATGAAATTAAAAAGTATCAAATTAAATATATAACGAAATGTATAATGAAATAACAAATACAAATATGCACATTATATGTGAATGGCCCTGTTTCTGTCAGAGAAGCTGAGGGCGGAGGGTAAGGGTGTGTGGATTGGATTTGAAAAACATCAGCCATCGTCTCTGCCTCCAAAATTTCAAAGGTCAACTTCATGGGAGTGGAGTGTTAAACATGCACTCATCACAGCCTCATGCTCGCAGGACTGTTGGTTTTTATGTGTGTGGGTTTCGACTTCTCAAACACCATGGAGGAGTTCCATTTCTGCGCCACTTTTCTACAAATAATGATCTTGATCAACGTTGTTTACCATGGCTCTTTGAAGCACTTGGGTCACCCCTATTAGTTAAACGACCAACTGTTCGACTAAGTGTCTGTCAGACTGTTTCTATTGGAGCACTTTTCCATACACTCGCCTGTATCTTAGCTTTCTCATCAATAATCCAGCAGCCTTGAGGCTTGAGGTCAGGAGCAGGCAGGGGGCTACTTACCATGTAGAACTGAAGGCGGTAGTGTTTCTTCACCAAGCTCAGCACGAACATGCAGAAACCTGCAACAACATGACAAATACTGTGTGAAATGATTAATAGGGGCGTAATCCGGATTCAAGTGTCTGAGGGGAGGCTGATTAATTAACTCAGAATCCCGGTCATCTTTGGTCAAACACAACTAAATTTAGCTTGACCTACTTCAGACAAAGAGCAGAGTTAATGTGCAGCGAGCCTTTTGTTTCACACAGTGCACAAGACTGAGGTGAGGTGAGGTTAGGAGAGGATATGTCAGACAAAAATGGAGAAAAGAGGCAAAAAGAGATGTAACAAAGACCTTAAAAGTTTTAGACTGACATCTGCTCGGAGCCGGACAATTCAGTTTTAACCTTGAATATAGCAGGCAACAGACATACGTTCAGGGTGCTTCCTTCCTCTCCACATCCTGTTTGGCACCAGCACGCAGCTTTAGTAGCGCGGGATTACCAACTGACAAGCTGCAGTACAGGAAGTGGGACTTCTCCAGTTACCTAAAACTGAACACTGATCTATTATGTGTTTGGGATTCCGGCACAATGGAGCTTATAGTCAATTTGTAGTGGAAGGTATTCATTCGAAAACCTGTGTATGGCCGGAGTTGGGTAATAGTGTTAAGAGTGGCATTGTTTTGTGGTTGCCCACATGTGACTTCCTCTCTGCTTTGTTTATAACCCTGTCAGTGCAGTTGATTATTACAGTGAGCTGATACTGAATAAATGTTTCTGTGGCCCACTGGTATGGTGACATGAGGACATCAAAGCACTTTATTCTCAGTTGAGTCTAAGTGTTTGTACCTGTGAGGTAGAGGGCAAAGGAGATAAAGCGGTGGTATTTGCTGAGGATGCGGAGTGGCTCCTCCCTTTGCACCAGCGTGAAGAAGTAATCCGTCACCGTCTCACCATAGAAGAAGTAGTTTACACACAGCAGGAAGTACCTGCGGGGCGGAGGAGTGGAACAAAATGTACACATCTCACAGCTTAATGACAGCAGCAGCTAATCAGACATTCAATACGCCTGCAGAAAAAGCACCGAGGCTGACGCATTCAGTTTATCGTGGGAACAAACTTTACTCAATGACTCACTCAGTAATTTTTCTGGCTCATGGCACAGTGAATGTCAGGACACTGTTTTCTACCACACTATACTGTATACTACTATTGCTGAAATCAAATACTGCTGATTCACAGAATTTTTACTGATTGGCTTAATCAATCTACAATCTACTTAGGATTTGAACAGGACAGAAAACAAACCTCAGGAAGTCTGAAACAAAATGAAACATGAGACAACACAATAAGAAAGAAGCAAAAGAGCACATTTGCTGTGTTCCTGACACCTCCATAAAATGTGTGAAATTGTGTGTGTGTGTGTGTGTGTGTGTGTGTGTGTGTGTGTGTGTGTGTGTGTGTGTGTGTCTGTGTGTGTCTGTGACTGTGTCTGTATGTCTGTGTGATTGTGTTTTGTATGTGCCCTCACCAGCTCAATGTCCTGAACCAGGGCAGGTGGTAGGAGTGATACACACTGTACCCGATGGTGATGATTTCATGGAAGCACTTAATCTGAACACAGAGGACCTGCACAGAGAAGCACAGCGTCACCAGGGACGAAACTACACCGTGTGGGTGTGTGTGTGTGTGTCCTACTCCTGGTGTCCTAGTGACACAAAATGGCTGCCAGGCCTACATTCAGGGAATCCCCAGATCACAGCAGCAGCATGTTCTTAGCGAGCCAGGAATCTATTAACGCATTCTATTACTACTCATTAAGAAAATGAAGAGTTCAATATAAAAATATAAACATATGGATACCTAGACAGTGGCTTAAACATAACAATTTAACCACAAATGTTTTTTCAATTTTACACTTGATGGAAGTAATTTGTTACAAAAAATACACACGATTTCACATTTTCTGTTGGGAAACAGACTCAGGAGGTGTCTAAGCTTTTGCACACCTCCATCAGCATAGTTAGTACTCACAATCATCATAAGCACCATGGGGCCCAGGTAGATGATGAAGAAGAAAAAGGAGATCATGGCTAGTGTAAGGATGCCTCGTACCCACCAGTTCTTCCATCTGAGGGAAACACACACTCTTTAGTTTTGAGTCCTTTCAAAACTGAACAAAACATTGAGCTTAATGAACAACACATGAAAATTAAGTGCGATTTGGTGACAGGTGTGCATTTATATCTGCAGGACGCCTCATGCTATATGTTGATGTATATTATCGCTCATATGTGTGGTGAATATTTATAGCTATACAGTTTGCATTGTGTTAAAACAGTAGTGTAATTGTGTCTCATAAAGGGAAGATCCTGTGTTTGTTGTCAATAATGTGTCTGACTGGTATAAAGGTTCAACACTTCAAAGATTCACATCTACTGTTTAAGGAAAACAATGGAGGAGGGATTCCTTTGTATGAATCATGTACCCTTCACATACATAGCTCTATTCCGAACAATGGAGCGACTCATAGACTCATGGAATAAGTCACAATACAGAACTGTTGTGTCAACCATCCAGAAATATTTTTAGATTCTACACTGGCCACCATCTCTTCAGGGGAAGTTTATTGAGCAATATCCTGCTTTACAGTCATTGTAAAGACAGCTTTCATTCATCTAGCCAAACTTGTCTTTGAAAGTGACGGTACCTTGAGGAGAGTCCAGATAGGGCCTTGTTGAGAACCTCTGGGGTGTCATCAGGAGGGACCGGCACCTCTGGGACCCCTGAATCCACCTTGGACTCGCTGTCTGACACCCCATCTTTTTCCACCTTCAGCTCACTGTCTGAACCCTGTATCAAAAAAATATACATCACGATGGTGATAGGAAAACAGGTGCAGCCACGTAATCACAAGAAACATAAGCAGCACTTTAGTTTATTTTCATTGGTTTCATCTCAGATTCAGGCTGATTGTCAAAGTTTAAGAATAGCTCTTGTTTAGTTATATTTGCCTGAGCAGCTAAAGGAATGCAAAAGCAGCGCTCTTACATCATAATCTAATCAATAAAATGAAAAGTTAACACTATTCACAAGACATCTGCCACAGGGATGGTCTCAAACACAATCACATGATATGGCAACTAGGTTAGATGGCTTTTGGTACTTTTTTGCCTATTACAACATGGACAAACAACACTTCTTGCACCATTTCCCCACAGCACTGCAATACAACGACAACATGTCTGCTCACTCAGCTGAGAACTTTCCTCACAATACATTTCTCATCATTTCTCATAACCATATTAGGAAACTACTCCCTGAGCTAGATACACTAATTCATCATCACATATCTATGAGTCAAACAGTGTCAGTGTAGAAGTAGAGATTAGAAGTAATGCAGGAAGAAGCAGCCACTCAGGAGTACATTGTTTGCATAAACACTGAGATGTCACTGTTAGAGCACTAAGTGAGCAGTAATCTTATTTTAGCATCAGTATTATCATAATATATATAGTAATGATATGGTAATATCAGCATCTTCTTGGAATTGTAATAACCAGCATTGTTTATATCAAAGTTGCGCAAATACAGTACCCTAGGAAACTATTAAATGTCAAAACACTATCTTATAAACACATTACTCAATTAGTACTTTAATTATACATTTATTTCCACTGATATGTACAACTATGGAAACTGTACCCTTAAGTTACAACAATGTCATGTTGTGACTCTCTTTACCTGACGGAGCAGTATAGGTGTAAGTGGTTCCTCTCTAAGAAGCTCAATCAAAAACTGTTGAGCAAGTGAGATATCAATAGACCCTTTTCACAGCAGACATTTTGACTTGTCAAAGCAAGAGAAGCACAGATGGAATTTATTACATTAATGACAGCTGCATTTATTTAGGTGAACTAGTTCCAGGGCTCTGGTATTGTGCATGCTCACTCAGTGACATGGCTTACTGCGTCACTTAATAGAATGGTCACAAATGCTTTGACTAGTCAAACTATCTGCTGTGTAAAGGGTTGGCCCTCACTGGCTACTATGCCTGTCCTGCTTCCCATTCTCAGAAAGCACCTACATAGTTTACATTAATGGTGACTTATTTACTATTCAAAATTCTCGGTTGTTTTTATGTTTTTTGTTTAAATAAGTGGTCTTCAAATTTACATAAAAGGCAAACAAAAGTGTGTTTCTCTTACTTATAGCCAGCAACCACCTGATTTTTTAGCTGAAATAGGTTATGTCATGAGCAGCTAGCTAGCTAGTAAATGCTGTGAGTAAGTAGGATATCTCTCTCTGACTTTTTTATGTTTCCAGCTGCAGTTTCCCATATGCACTCAATGCTGACCTACATGCTGTAATAGATTGAGAGTAAAGCTGCATTAACCAGGTGCACTGTGCCAGTTCAGAATATGTTCTTATCAACTTTCAACACCACATAATGCTGTCCGACTTGCTGTAGGTAGTAAGCTTGCTAGTTAGCCAGGCACACTAACATTTCTATCTTACGTTAGAGCTGGGCCAACAAACATCAAGTTGAGTCAGTTTTACGTTTGTGTTTTTGGTTTCAGAAGAGTGAATAAAAAAAGAAACCTCACCACCATCCAACATATTCAGATGGTTAGTTTCTCTTGCACCACAGCACCGTGCACACTGATTCAACATGTTCCAACAATCCAGAACTGGACGGACTGACTGCAAATGGTCAAGACATCTGCACAGTCCGTATGTTACGCAGTCCATAGGTCTAATTAGCTAAAATAATTGAAAACACCTGTGCTGGTGGACCACACATGCTGTTCCAAATTTTATTAGTCCAGTCCTTTTGTAAACAAAATATGTAAACTACCAAATTCACAATACGTATATATACACACAGCATGTTCTGTGTTCCGAGTATTGGTATGTACTCAACCAAATATCAATACATCAATGAACAAGCAGCAGCAGCTTCATCAGATCGGGCTGGATCAGCACCAAGAAAACAGCAGCAGAACTGCCAGTGCAGGGGTGTGTGTGGGCAGTTAAACACTGCGCCAAATCATTTACATCCATATTGTTGATTTCTCAGAACCATCCGTTTACTGATGGAGGCCTGTTCTAAACGCACTGATCTCCGCCTTTCCACAGTGACAACAATCAAAGGATGGCTGACTGTCATAAGACGGCAGCAATTACGCACAACCACAGCTTGTCTGATGAAAACAGAGAAGCTTTTCTTCAGGTCTGTTTGTCCTTTCACTTTTTCAACCCCCCCCCCCACTGACCTCTCTGCTGCTGGAGTCCAAATTAGGCCAGAGTTCTCACCTCACACAGCAGATGGTCAGCTTGCTGTTTCCTGACACCCGCTCAGTCTCATGCTAGGGCTTTATTAATTAGACCCTTCTACATTACTGCAGCCACTAATAACACACCTTCATTGCCTTTTGCCTTGCCAAGGCAAGGTGGGAACATTTAAACACGTATTAGGATTTTATCCCCCTTTCTGAAGAACGTTAAATGTGCATTATATAAACCTAAGAATGTAAAATCAGCCACCTCACAATCATGTCCAATATGTAGTTCTGTGAGTGAGAACCATCACTTCAAACTTGATCCATATTCAATCTGTTAAGGCATTAAGGGTTCTTTCCAGAGTATGAAGATACACCAATTTGTTTTCTTTACAATGTTCCACATAAATTGAATACAAATTACAAAACTTAGCACTTGGTTTTTGAGAATGGCGGTGCACTGCAACTGTCCAATTCTTTAAAAGATCTATATAATTGTCAATGAAGGGAAAATAAGTTACAATGAGAACAAAATAACTGCAACCACAGCCCTGCACTTCATGTTTCTGTAAGGCCTTTTAAAAGCAACTGAATTAGTCCGACAATAATACAGCCCAGATTCCTATGTAACACATAAGTGAAACAGAGAGCAATAATTTGCTCATCCTTTTTTGGAATCAGGGTTGTGATACATACGGATTTAAATGTGATGTGTTTTTTTCCATTTCTGTTTACAACCAGGAGAATTTTTCTAATCTTAAATGAGGTCCTTTAATGCTAAAACAACATTTTACTAGATGGCAAATGATTTCCTTTGAGAAACATCTTGTTATCGCAACATTTTTCATTATCAGCCTCGAAAACAAACATACAAATCAAGACAAAAGTATTACTACATGGATATATGTTGTTATAGCACGAAGAGGAATTCACAAGAATTACTCATTATAAGCCTATTTTCTTCTGGCAATAATAACCAGCCATACTGATTTAGTTGGCTCTTTTCTGCCGAACGGGTCAGACAAGAGGCAATTTACTGACTTTACTGACAAATTATATGAAACACTTGTACAAATAATGCACACATCCATTAGGTCAAAACCTACCAACTGAATGCAGGAGCACGCACAAGAACACAAATACAGACAGACCCATTCTCCGCCTGTTGGTTTCTATGGAGACAGTATCCGTCATTCAGGATGCTTGAGTTAAAAATAGGCGCTCGTTTCACACAAACACTCCTCCCCTTTCATGCTTTCTGGTAGACCCGCTGCAACGGAAACAGCTAAATCTGACAGTTGTGAAAGGATGAGCACATTTACATTTGTCTTCATGGGGATCTTAGAGCTTTCAGGCAATGAGATGCAAAAACAGAGCAGCGTTGGTCCTTCACAAACCAAAGAAAAAAAGAAAAAGAGGAGGTTCGTGACTCAGGTCGGCAGCTGTGTCGTGCTGCGAGTTCATGGGCTACAGATATTTTAGAGCAACAGTTTGAAAATGTTTTGAATAGCTGACGACCATGCGTGTGTTCAGAAGGTCAGTAAGGATGAGAATTCCCAACACCGCGTGAAGGAGCACACCATCTTTAATTATAAGGCACCACACAGATTTTTAGCAAATGGAGGCACAGCTGGATCCTGAAGCAACTTTACTCTTTATGAAGTTTGATCAAAGTGTGACTCATTCATGAATGTGCATTTCATTTCCCATGACAAGATTCAAATCCTCAATGTCATATCCTTTAGAGTTGTTCTCATCAAACTGATCAAGATAAAAAAGGTCATAGCGGGGCCAGCACAGACTTAAAAATCACCTCCCTTTTTTTAACAAGCTTTTTTGCCCGACCTTCACATGGTATGATCGTGACATCATTAAAAGAGGACACACAAGAACAACTTTATGTCCTGCAGTATCAATAAACGCTATCTTGTGGATGAGGTTGTAGGATATTGCTCATGGCCCTCCGTTGCCTAAACTGCATGACATTTGACTATTTTTCCCACATGGTCTCCACATCTGCACTTGCATCTGACCCAGCTTATCCCACAACGAATACGTCTGAGGCAGGGCTGGTTATTGGTCTAACCCTAAACTGTTCATGTAAAACTTCTTTAGATTACCATAGTATTCCTACTACACATGTAAGGTTTATATGTCTGTGTTTGGAGCTTTACTTCACAAACAGCTGTCAAAGTAATTGTTAAATTAATTATAAAAATGGGTATTCTGTGTTCACCAGGGGCTGAACATTTCATAAACCAGATCATAACGGAGAAAAAACGCTGTGCAAAGATCAGTTTGACACTCAACATCTCCTTGAATCTGTCTCAATAGTACCTGAATAGCAGAACACCTCATTAAATCAATTCACTGATTGCATAACCTAACAAGCACTCCACAGCAGTACCACTAAAGCAACTTCATCAAATACTCTCTGCTACTGCTCTACAACACACTGAGACCAAAAGTGAAAAAATAAAAAAAAAAATGGTATATTAACAAAAAGTCACGGCATGAGCTGGGTTCCCTGCTAAACTAGCATTTCTTTAATTACCACCGTTCAGTCATCATGTCTCCCTGTCTAGATAGCTTCACATCCATCACCACGCCCCTTCCTTGGCCCCGACTACTTACTGGGGACCAACTTTACATCCATGTTGACATCAGAGACGTTGTGTTTATTTCCCTTCAGACTAAACATGAGGGTAATATCATAGAGACATCTGGCTGGAGTGGACACATCCATATGCCTGAGGCAGTCAGTCAGACAAGCCAAGCTAATGTTTGCTAATGTTGTTACACTGGCGGGGACGATGTGAGCGAGCCTCGCCGTTTAGCAGCAAACATGCTGAAGTAAACATTTGACGTTAGCTGACGCTGATGGAAAATGACGTATTGACGATATAATAACAGTCTTCATCGTTATTAGAGGATGCGAATGGCGTTTTGTCTCGTATTCGTAGCCCTGATACAAGCCCGTGTGTGTGGCGAGCGGCAACACAACGTTTCACCAAATATCACTCAAATGTTTTCCCACTTTACTGTTGCTTTGCCGAGCATTAAATAAACCCCCCAGTTCACAAATGAAATCGATGTGTTTACTTCATAAGAAGAGACATTCTCTAATTCGGCATATATCCGACAAAGACAGAAACGTTTATTTCAGTAACATTTTATCTTCTGTATTTGGTTTGCCTGTTGTTTTCACGACGAAAGCACACCCAGGAAGACCGTACGTAGCGTCAGCCAATCAAGTCTAAAATAAGAGCAGTTTGGCGGATGATTTGTACGGCACATTTCACTGATTTTAAACAGCTTTTAAGACACTGCTGTTATTCTGCTAAATAAGCGACTACACACAGATAGAAATGCCGATAAAATACCGATGTAATTGACTTTGACAAGAGTTTTTTCCGAAGCTGCACGAAACACAAGATAATGCATTTGAACAGCGAAATAGCGAGCTGGCTAGCTAGCGTTAGCATCACTTCTAAAGATGGTGGTGGCCGCCGTTACCTTGTCCTCTGACGGCTGCTGCTGTAACGTCGGGTCGGTGTCTTTGGCTGCACGGTGCCTCAGCTCTGTCATCTTAGCAGATCGAAGCCCAGCGACGACAGCGACGGTCCTGTGGCTCCGAGACACTCGTTATTAGGACTGACAGGTCTCCTGCTAAGCTTCTGGCTAGATTTTGCACTGTAACACTTTTCACTAGAAGAACCCCATCGGTGTCAAGTCAGCCCGAGTAAAAGATGAAAACAACTTCCGCTTTTCAAAATAAAGTCCACATTGATTACATGTTGGCGTAATAATACTATTACCAGTACACTACATAAACAAAACAAATACAGTTGAGGAATCTACTGTATATCTCAGACTTTATCTGTAGAGAAAAAGAAGCAGATGATACTGATCTGCGTACCAGAACCAGTATATAACTCTGTACAGATGGCTGAATGTAAAGTAAATCTTGAGCAGAAATTGAGAGACAGAGTAAACCAACATTGGATGCAGTAAAATAGATACACAGACTGTCAAGGGAAACTCAGGATTTCTCAATGTATCTAATTTATTCATAAAATGCAAAATTATTTATAAAATGTTACCGTCAAATCAAAGAAGCTTTCATGAAAGTTTTCCTGTTTTTGACTAATTACAGACAGTAAAAGATTTCAAAATGCCCCTGAAATAGCCATCAGAAATGTTCTCGTTTAATTCCTCTATTAGAATATTTTGTAAATCCAGCAGTCTACGTTCTCTACTTCCAGCTGAGCTCTTGCAGCAGAACCAGTTGTGAACATAACTGAGAAGGTGAGTGGCACATACATATCTACACTGAGTAAACCTGACATGGAAATATGGAAGGTATCGTAAAGTAGGCCTTAATGTCCGAAAGAAGGTATTATTTTGAAGGTATTGTCGTTCATATTTAACTGCATTCTGGCCAACTTGATGCTGCCATCAGATTCCCATGATGTCATGGGAGGTTTGGTAGGCTATATTCAAGACAAATACTGTGATGTGTTTGGAGTGCTGCAACTGAGGACAATCCAAACACTTAACAGATGTAGCAAATTAGCTATTACTTTGTGTAGCCCGTTCATTCATTACAGTTCACAACAGTGTCCCCTTTCTGATCCAGCTGTGGCTCACTAGGGCCTTTTGATATTTTACTATCGCTCAGACACACACATTTTGTCACTCATAATCTCACTCACTCACTTTAAATATGATGGCTGTGCGTACTTTTCTATTAACCTCACCAACTACAATACAAGTTACACTCTCTCACACCTTCAAACAAATATGCTTCCTTCTCTTCGGGACTTAAAAAAACATTGTTGAAAAAAGAAATCTCATGATCCTAGAAGACCATTAATTAGACAAGTCTATGGCATTATCAGTTTAATGTTGGATAATGTCTGCCAGTCAGGATTATCTGAAGGAGCTCCTGCTTGTAAAACTACATGTAATTTGCACCTTTAACACCAAGTGGCAGCAAAAGCTCACTATAATCTGTGTGTGTGTGTGTGTGTGTGTGTGTGTGTGTGTGTGTGTGTGTGTGTGTGTGTGTGTGTGTGTATGCGTGCGTGCGTGTGTGCGTGCGTGTGTGTGTCAGCTCTGTGGCCTGACAGCAGCCAGCGTTATAAATACTTAATGGCCTACCACTGTTGCAGCAGATGCGAAAGGGGGGAGAGCATTGCAGCCGAAATACAACAGTTCAATAGGATGTGACATCACTCTGTAGGTGTTCACTTTTGTCTGCAGCCAGTCATGAATCGTACTAACAGGGCCAGATACCTGGATCGAGCAGCAACTAAAAAAAAGGAACAGGGTTATTTGAGATCAGGGTGATGAAGGTGACGGTTCTCTGTATCACCCCCCAAATCAATCTAGGTAATCTGGGACTAATCTTAAAGTTGCATGTAGTTCAAAAATATTCTTATTTGAATGCCCAACTGTCCCTCCTCTCTCTGCGGTACATTGCTAATATCACCTGTAGTGAACACAGCTGGTGCACGCTGACTCATGACTCACCAGTTCTTTACAGCGTCACAGAGAAGAGATGAAATCAACCAGTGAAGGTTGTACTCCTCTTTGCCTGCGACTTGTTTTTTATTCTCGGTTTTAGCTTTTTAAAACGTTGCAACATTTAATTTTTTTTGCTTCATGTGTCTTTGATACCTTGTCTTAAACATGTCTTATGTAAAGCACTTTGACGTGCACTGCTGTATGGTGCTACAGCCTACAGATAACATGCTATGAATACCAAGCACATGAAAAAACACCTTTTATTTTCTTCCCATTTCAGTTGTTTTCATTGAATTCTCCTACAGAACATATGGCGTTAGACAAAATATTAGTCAGTGCCAATGATGTCTCACTTGACGCATTCATTCAATCTCTATTATTCCTCCATTCCCCCTCATTTGATTCCTGTTGCGTGACTAACTGCTTGAGAGAGAATATTTGTCAGTATTGCTGTCATTTTTGAAGGATTAAACTAATGTTGTTGTATAAAATGAGTTACCACTGAACAGTGAAGTTAATGTCTGAAAGGCTCCCTTAATTTGTCCGTCTGTTGGTATTCTATTGTTTAGTAACTAGCTTTGCTGCCATTGTGTTCCTGCAGATTAGGTCAAAAACATGTTTGTCTGCTTTTGTCTACTTTAGTCTGGTGATATTTGATTTATCACTTTCATTAAGAAGTTATCTGTAAACTTACTGACATCTGCAATCATTTACATGCGTGCAGCATCAGAAATACATCTATTCGAATGAATATACAGTGCAGTTTTTGAAGGTGTGCTTGTTCACCGTCCGTCCTTGAGGTTTTAAAGCTTCTGAAATGAAAAAACTGAGCCGTGACGCAGCACTTCTTTTACAGCAGGAATGTAAGAATACAACGGCTGAGAGACAATATCATGACAGGAGTACCCCACCACACACTCATAAGGATTATGACTGCAGTGGCTCTGTCTTCATTCTGTGGGGGGCACTTCATCCTTGCTGCAGTGTGGCGGCTCGGACGTTGCTGAGCAGCCGACCGCACATGTACACTGACACGGTGTAGAGACCTGTCATGGTGTAACTGTCCCACCCCCGCAGCTCACAGTTAGTGTTTCTGCTCGCTTGGGCTCTGTGTGTTTCAGGCAGACAAGGATTTTTGGCTGGGACTCCTCAGCAGCTCCTCCAGAACTGCAGGGCTCTGGGACATCTGCAATGCAGAAGTCTATATATAGCCATGGACTTACAGGGAGAGAGGGGGAGACAGAGAGACATAGACAGACAGAGAGACAGAGGGATGAAGGGAGACAGAGAGAGGAAGGGCGAGATAGAAACAATGAATGAAAAGAGGGATTCTTGAACTGAAAATGAGCTGGAGATTACAGGTGACACAGCTTTGCACTGCAGCTTTTGCATCTTATAAACAGTACATTCATAGTTTGTACAAAAAAAGGCAACCTCAGAAACAAAGTCCCAAATAACCCCAGAACCCCCAAACCAAATATTCACTCGGGATGTCAGCACTTCAAGGTCACAGTGAATTGTGTTTTCCAGAGTGACTCTGTTTAACTCACTTAAGAGAGGGAATGTAATTACATGCTTGTGGACTGGCAGCAACAGGAAGAGGGAAGGGTGGTTGTTAAATGCTGAGGTTGAGTATTTATTGCTTTATCTCTTAGGGTCTCGGGAGGGCAGTGGACGAGAAAGAAAGCGGCTCAATTATGTATGCGCCTCCACAAGCCCAGAATCTGCTGACAGCAGAGCTCAGCACGCACACAGCAGCGACGCGGCCGGATCAAGGACGACTCCACTGTCCGGCAGGCAGCGGGCCACGGGCCCTGCAGAGCTACGGGATTGATCGGACTCTTGAATTTTCGATAAATTTGCCCTCTGACACGCTCCCCGCCTGACTCTCCATCACACAGAGCCGCATGCTGACTCATAACTCTCCTTGTTGCACTGCTGAGAGATAGAGCATTAATCATGAGTGCAGAATGCAGGGAGAGGAAGACCTGATTACAAGTGGGGACTCAAATTTTGCATTGTTCAAGAAACATTAGCCGTATTGATGGTTTGATTGATTTGACCAATTATGGGCAAATTATTAATTCACATGAAATACCTTTTGAGAGGGATGCAAGCAGGAACCGGCTAGCTGTAGCTAGCTGTGTCCAAATGTGACTAAATGCACCTACCAGCGCCTCTAATGACCTCTAATGTAGATGGGAAAATTTTGTTTGCTTAAACCAATTACAAAACCAAAATAAAAAAAACTAAACATTGTGGTTAATCAGGTCGTCACGTGCTGCACTATTTCCAGACTAGCTAGCCGCAACCCTTACCTTTCTTTCCATTATGCTAAGCTAAGCTGCTGGCTGGAACTTCATATTCAACAGACAGACATAGTGAGTGGTACTGATCTTCTCATTAAACTCTCTGCAAGAAATCAAGTGAGCGTACTTCCCAAAACCACCAAATTAATCCCTTTCAAACTTAAAGGCACAATATGTCATTTCTGCCACCAGGGACCTTTCTTCATTCCACCAGAGGTGGTGTTTTCATTGTTAGGCATCCTGATGAAAAACTATTGGTAGAGATGTTCATGGATGAGGTAATG
The DNA here is from genome assembly GCA_963678695.2 of Diplodus puntazzo. Taxonomy (NCBI): domain Eukaryota; kingdom Metazoa; phylum Chordata; class Actinopteri; order Spariformes; family Sparidae; genus Diplodus; species Diplodus puntazzo. Next base: position 14,628,483 of record OZ023159.1, read on the forward strand.
TTTTATTCATGGTATGTCATAATGTCCGGTGACCAAATGAAGCACACCACAATACTTCATGGTTAAATTTAGTTGTAGAAAACCTAATAAAATCATGCTGAACTATGGATTAGGTCTCTTGTGTTGCATACATTTGCAAATCAATTTAACACTGCAGATACAGAAGAACACGTGGGTCCAACTTCTTATTGATTCTCCTCTGGCACATCCAGGGAAGCATCTGCAGCTCCTGTCCTTTACTTTGCTGTATCACGGTTCAGTTCACGCCTTGAAACTCACGTGGGCTCCTTTTCCTCCGGTACTTTATTCCAACACGTCCTTGCTATATTCCTCCTGCTTTTCTGACACTTTTATTGATCACCTGTTAGTACTCGCAATGTTTTTGCCACTGTGCAGATTCTCCCTCCTACACAAACACACACACATACACACACAGAGAGAGGAATAAATGTCGATGAGCAGGGAAACAAACCATCTCAGGCTGTAATGAAGTTCTTACTGTTGACAGCTGCGCTGGTGGGCCAGCGTTGGCAACTGCCATCCATCTTAGCTGGCCCCATCTTTCACCTCTGGGTGCATGCAGAGACTGAGAAGAGCTGATAGTAACACCCAGCAGACGTTATGCAGCACTGCCCATTAATGAAAAGGTATCGACTGCAGCCTGGAGGCGAAGGAGACAGGCCAGCTTTTGACTGGAAGTAGAAGAAGTTTCTGAGTGAAAGTACAGTGGACACCTCCGGCAGCAACAAATTATACTAAAGTGCTTTTGAACACACAGGCACGTAATATTCAGCTTCAAGCCATTTTGACATGTCACAGTAAGGACAGGTGCAAATAATCAAACAAAGGTTTGTTTGGGTTACAGTCACACGCAGGAAATCAACAAAATCTTTCACTACGGTGCGCCGTTTAGTTCAGTTGGTAGAGCGGGCGTCCCTTTGTCCCTTGTTCTGTCATTAAAGCCGATAAAAGGCCAAAAAGATAATAATTTTAAAAAAATCTTTCACTATGTGTGCTCACATGCACACATAGTGAAAAAAAATGTGTTATTTAAGCGCACCACATCTTGTTCGACTTCAGTAAACTTTGACTTTAATTTGCACGTGTGTCTGCACTCTCACGGCACGGTCACACTGCCGCCTGCCAAGAAGAAACTTGCGTTAAAGTTCCTAAAGTTGAACTCCATAGAAAGTAAAGATGTGAATTTGCTAACATGCTACTGTAACAGACCCTCTGTCTCTGCAGATGTTTTAAGTAAAAGCGTGGGTGTGACCAAAATGTTAACGATGGCTCCATTCTGTTAAGTGTTCCCAGGAAGCCATGGCAGTGAGTGAGCATGCACGATAACAGAGCCCTGGAACCAGCTCACCTAAATTGAATGCAGCCATCATTAATGTTAGGAATTCCACCTGTGCTTTTCCCGCTTTGAAAATTCAAAATGTCCTTTGTGAACGGTCGTTCTTTTGCACATGTACAAGTAGCTGCCCATCTCTACTCATTGGAATGCACTGGCTGTGCGCCCCTGCACTGTTTTAAATGGGCCTCCATACACAGACAGGAGAAGTAATCCGGGGACAGTAGCTGCGATCTGGAATGAGAATGCCTTTTTGTAGCGTTGGTGCACATAGATGGAGCAATGGCGTGTATTGATGTATCGTGCTGCATCACTGATGTATCAGCGCACAATGACGCGCGTGTTGCATTGAAGCACTTAAAAGACGTGTGTAGTTCAAGTGCAGTCCTACAAGGGAATGGCATGTAATTGTCAACTGAGGTGTAAACAGTGAATGCACTTAACTTGTCAAATAAAGCAGAGGAAATGGAAGCAGTTGGCGTGTTGGCCGCTAAAATTGCACACAACAAAAGAAGCCGAGGTTTTAAGGTGAAATGAATTTGTTGAAAAGAGCAGCAATCAGGCAAAATGGAATGACTGGAAGCAGTTGTAGTGTCAGTTCAAGGTCAAATGATGTGACTAGAAATGTCAAGTGAAGTTTTGCATTGAAAGCTGTTAAAACAGGTATGGTAAGGTAAGTGCATGAGGTGCTGTGTCAGTCTGAGGGGTGAAAGCAGTTCCAATCGCTTGAAGTTCAAGTGATGAGAGCTGAACTGTCGGTTGGTATAAGAGAACTGAAAGTAGTTGAAATGTCACTTTGAAGTGAGAAGTGTTGCAAACAGCTTATCTGAAGGCTTTGAAGGTGTGATATGTACATTTTGTCAAAGACATCTATGTATTGTGTCGCGGAGATATCTTCTGAAGTTAGTTCTCCCAGCAGTCCAAAGGCTCTTGTGCAAGCAGTGTAGACGCCAAGCCCCCGGGAAGGGCGCCAGGCTCTGAAGACAGTTTTCGTATTGGCCAGTCTATGCAATTACATCATCACATGAGGCACTGCGGCCCGTATATTCCTTTCCAATAAGATTACATTGTCGGAAAAGCATCTGTAATACAGTGGACACATTTCTCACTTTAATACTTTGAGCCATTTGGTCCAATAAAATTCGTAAAGTCTAGAAGAGCCGCACAATTACATTATTTTATCCCCATTTAAGTTAGCCAGGCACTAAACCGGAAGTTAGCCGACTCACTCTTTGGACCATACAACATTTTATTTTGCATTTTCATATCCAGGAAGAAATGAAAGGGGCTCCACCTCCAACACCTTGTCCACGTTTTAATGAAACGGTAGACACCTACACTTCCACTGTAGTCAAGCTGACTGGCAACAAGCTAGCTAGCAAGCTAACAGTTGCTACATTCATAAATGCATAAAGTGAACACTGTTAACAGCAGTTAGCATCTAATATGCTGCCTGTATTTGTTGGACTGTTAATTAAACAAGTTGCCAGTTCTTACATCCGGCTCCTTTTAAATGTGGTGACGGGGCCCCTGTGTGTGACTGCCTTACACCCAAAGGCATGCTGGGAACGGTTCCAGCTGTGTAATGTTCTTGTATATGTACGCGCCGCCATCATGGCAGACAAAAAGTGTCGATCCCCCAATGCGACCTAACAGGCAGGAGAGTAATGCCAAGCTTTCCTGTTAGGTCGCACTCTGGGATCGACACTTTTTGTCTGCCGAAGATGCAGCTGCTAACGTCAGTTGGTCAAAAACTTTCTTTTTAGTAAACTCTGTGTACACAAAAAATGTTCTCAATGCTCGTGTTCATGTGTAGAGACCCTGGTGATGCTACGAGCAAAGTTTCATGTTGTGTTGAGCCTTCTTAGTGTTTTAAAAATAGCTATTTTGATGCTAGCATAAGAGTGCCCCTGCACTCCACTGAAAATTAGCTTGCCCATAAACGAAACTACGGTAAATCTTAAAAGTGCCTTTTTCGTCGTAAATATGAAGTACGAAGGTTTGACTTGTATACATTCACAAATAAAGCCTAAGCTGCTTTTTGGCAAGAGTTTCACTTTAAGGAAACTGAGGGATGTTGTGTTTGTAGAGGGACTATATAGTTTTTATGAAGACATTTTAATCAGAAGAGAAAGATCTTCATTGACTACATTTTTTTCCTGCCTCAAACTAAATAAACAAACTTTCTTTGTTTTCATTACTGAATAAACTGAATAAACAAACTGATCTTAAAGGACAACACAGTTTCATACTGGTTTTGTTTTGTTTATATGTGGCGGACCCTGCCACCTTTCTAGCTTCAAACAGTGTTCTGGGGGCCTTATTTTCCTCTGAGAGCAGCTTGTTTATTCAGTTATGGAAAAAATAAATATTTCTGAGTTTCAATCATGACCTCATTAATATTGTAAATATAAAAAATTCTGAGTTTGAACTTCTTCTCCAAAACTACACAGTGCCCCTTTATGGTTCAAAAGTAATAGGCAGCTGCATCTTTGAACATTCAAGTATGGAGGAAACTGTTGCATCATGAATAAACACAGGCCTTCATCATATTTCATCACTCTTAGCAACCTTTTCAACTGAGCAATTTGTTATTGCCGGTGACATCCTTACAACACTTTGCATGCAAATAGATTCTACTCCTACATACTTTAACACTTCACTTTTATCATTTTATACAAACACACATTAAAAACTTGAATATTTTGTCGTTTAATTTCTGTGTTTTTCCTCACAGAATTACATACATAATAGCAGCGGAAGACACTTGTTTGATCTATTTTCACTTACCAATGTCAAACCTATTTTGTGACATTAAAGATGCAGAGATGGAGTGTGTTTGGTTAATAAATGTCTTTATTTGGCTTTGAGAGGAATATCACTGCATGAGATAGCAGCACATACAGTCACAGTTGTATAGCAGAGGTCTGGAAAATGTCAGCACTCCTCAGCCTCCCCAAAAAACACGTGGGTTGCAGGTGAAAATATGTATTTATTTTAACTTTCAGACATGGTTAAGGCAAGTTTCTTAATAGAACACACAACAAGCAAAAAATCTATCCCATCCAGCAGATATTCAAGCTCCGAGAGTCAGGCCATGCATTCATGCCCGTTGGTTGATTCATTTGTCACAAATAAAAAAATCCCAGGGGATGTAGAGATGGACCAACAGTGAAATAAAACTGTTCAGGGCAAAGTGATAGAAGGGGTGATGGTGAAATAGCCCTTATATGCTTCTCCGTACCATATAGCCATGACCCCTACGGCATCTGCCCCACCTGCCACTTCCAGTCTAAGCTGAGGGCTGTCAGTGTCATCATCAGCTGCCTGACACTGACAGCCACCTTCAATTTGTTTCCTTTATCCGCCAAAATCAAACAAAAGCTCTACTACATCTGTGTGAGGGGCAAGAAAAGAGGCTGGTCTACTCTTGAGATGAACAGAAATAGATGAGGAATTGGACTCGCAGATAAATGTTAAGCTCTGACCGGTGGCTGATAAATTGACAAATGAATCAACCAAGGGGGGGATAATTCATATTCCCAAAAATATTATTTAAAGCGGCAATTTTTAAACTCTACATTTTTCATTCCCATAGATGCACTTCCCCGCGGAGAAGCTGCAGCCCTCCTCCTCCTCCCCAGCAACTGAAAATACCTCCCACCCTCCCGACACATTCTTATATACAGTGTTTTTTCCGAGTTGCCATTATTGCCGTGCTGTGACGCTGCAGTGACTTGAAGAGAATGGAAAAAGGGGCTCGGATGGTTTGCGTGGTACATTTCATTTTGTCATGGTGGGATGAGACACGTGATGGAAACGGGTGGAAGAAAAGAGGGGAGTGGAAAGCGTTCACCTGCCGTGGGAAATGTTGGGTTTGACTCACAGTTAAGTTAATCCTTCCTCATTCGGGAATGAGCTAGTAGAGCTTCGGCCTACGGTGAAATCCTCAATCTACAGTACTCCCCAACTTTTAATATGTAAAAATCAAATAGCACCGTAAAAGTTGGACTGGCTGATACTCATGCGCCAAGATCTGTGCGTTTATCTCAAAGTCTTGTGTGCTGCTGACAGTGTTGTTACTTTCAAGGTTTTGATTGCTCGTACTGTGAATATTGATCGTTGATGGCACATTTACTGCTGCTCATATGAGGAAAAATCACCCCCTATTTTAAACTTAGGAAACGTTGTGACATCATGCTAGCTTTCAGTACATCTAAAGCTCCTTTCTTCATCTAGTAGTTTGTACTAATCACATCTGGCTACAGAGCAAACAGATAGTGAAGAACACAGGAGGTATGAGGCATCTGGAGTGTGCAGAGTCGTGTGTGTTCATGAGTGACAGAGATGAAGTGAACAGTGACCAGATCCATATAAGTGATTGGTGTGATGAGGAATGTGTTACTGATAATGACGAAGATGGCGACACAAACAGTTTAACTCTTGCTGGCCTTGCCGGTGGGGCTCTCCTTCTTCTTCTCCTTCTCCTCCTTCTCCTTGGGCTTCTCCTCCTCCTCTTCCTCCTCCTCTCCCTCGCCGTCGCCCTCGCCCTCCTCCTGGTCGTCTCCCTCCTCTCCCTCCTCTCCCTCATCTCCCTCCTCCTCGTTCTCCTCTCCCTCCTCCTCCTCCTCCTCTTCCTCTCCCTCCTCTTCCTCTTCCTCGGGCTTGGCTTCGGACTTCCTGTAGGCGCCGAGGGAGTAGGTGCGGGAGGACATGTAGGAGAAGCCGGGGTAGCCGGACTGGAGCATGGCGCCGCCAACGGAGCTGAGGCGGCACTCCTCACCTTCCAGCAGCTTCCTGCACAGACGGAGAGAGAGACGGACGGAGGACAAAAGATGACATCGCCTCCAGTCTGGTTCTGTCACTATAATTATCTCAGTGTGTCTCTCCTGAGGGATCTAATGTCACTGGATCAGCTTCAGTGGCAACACTTCTGCTGTCTGTTTTGGTAGATTTGCCCAGAACATTATCACAGTTGCTAAGATTGATTATTGTAAGGTTTCATAGTATATCATTTCCATTTGTCTATCTTATTACAGTAGAAAAAGAACTGATCAACTTGCAAGCAAAGGAGGGACTATCACATTTTTTTCATTGAAGCTCAATGTAAAGGTGAATTTTTACACAACGTTATTAAAGATAATATCAGCTGAAAACTTGTGCTTGAAATTCTTATCTCTGAAATTAAATCTTTAAACTTCCGATCGATCAACCAAAGCAAAAACAAAAGTTTTAGGCTCGACCGCCCAGCCGTGTTGAACATATCGAGTGGATTTTAAAAAGGATTCCGTCAGCCAAATTATTGGAATTTTGTCATGCGTTGCAGCAACTGAACTTCAAAAACATACAGGGAAAATCCAAAAATAACAAATATTTTGTTATAATTATGTTCAAAGATCTCTTTCACGTATGGATTAAGGCATACGAAAGATTCTCTGATGTGTCAGACATTTATTTTGCAGGAAAAGTGTAATTACCACATTAAAATCCTTAAACTAGCACCTACTCCGTCTTCCTCCATACAGAGTATCAGGACGTCTCCTGCTTAACAGTTTATGGGCACTGGAGGCTTTCCACATCAAACTCATAGGTCTGCCTCTTAAAATCAGGTTTTCAATTAGCACTTTTCACTTTCAGAGAGATTAGCGTTGAACCAGCCTTCTACTGTCATGCTCTGCACAAACACCATTCTGCACAGTGAAACTCAAACATTCAGCCGTAGGAACAAAGAAGAAAAGCACATCCACTGCTGCAGTGTTTGTGACGTCGCCCACCTGTAAGCAGCGATCTCAATGTCAAGCGCCATCTTGACGTTCAGCAGGTCCTGGTATTCACGCAGGTGACGGGACATTTCTCCTTTGGTGCTGCGCAGGGCACCCTCCAGCTGCTGAATGGTATCCTACACACACGCAAACACACACACACACACACACACACAAAGACACACATATTCGCATCACGAAATACCAATAACTTTGTCAGAAAATTTGCTGATAAACATCAGATTTTCACTTGTGTCTCATCACACTAATCAAGGAGTGTGCTCAGTTTTAATTGAAAGCGCTTCATAAAAAACACCAACATCGAAGGTCGTGTCCTTCATCAGTGCTATAAGGGCCTCCTTATAGCCTTTTCAAACAAATAGCTTGTAGAATTTTAAATGTATAACTTTGGGTCAGGTCTCTCCCTGGCGACCTTAATGAGACTTGGTTAGCTAACAATCAATTCAGTCATAAAACAAAATGTTAAAAAATAAGTAATATTTCACTCAATATCTGTGTAATTGACTTACCTGCATCTCTCCAATTTCATTGCTATGGTGATCCTCCATCTCGGCAATCTGCCTCTCCAGAGCCTCGTTGTGGCCCCTGAGGGCCTCGATCTCCAGGGTGCGGGCCTGCACCTGCCTGCGGTACTCGCTCAGCTCCTCCTTTGAGTGCTTGATGGCGTCCTGGTTGCGGGCGGCAGCGTCGGTCACGCTGGCAAACTTGGAGCGGTACCAGTCCTCAGCCTGGGCCTGGTTCCTGGCCGACAGGTTCTCATACTGAGCTCGGATGTCCTTCAGGGCAGCAGTCAGGTCCGGTTTGCTCATGTCCATCTCCACAGACACCTGAATGAAGGAGAGGAAGCGAGAGGAAAGATTAAAGATAACAAAATATAAAGGTTTTGTGACCATTCATCCTCAAACGTTCAAGGATCTGTTTAAATGCTTCATGGTACTTTTTTGGTTAGGTTTATTGCTTAATCATTTGAGTTATTTAAGATGATTTGTATCCTTAAAACCGTGACATTTTAATTATGGAACAATCTTAAGAAAAAGTGGCTTAAGTGAATGGCAGAAAAAGCAAGCTGGTGACCAGGAAGTGACCAGTTTGACTCTGAGTTTGCTTCTCTGTCCTATGAGGTGCTTTGCTTTTTTTTGTCTCTGAACTTACTGACTTTTAACCATTGATGGAGAGAAGCTTCTTAAAACCACACTAGACTACCTGTAGCTAATGAACAGAGTATTTCTTTATGTATTTTAAACTGTGCAGACTCACATATAAACTGAATAAACTTCAAATCTAACTGTAAAAATAAAATCACGTATAAGTAGCCAGCAGGTGAGGGTTTCTTCCTCTGTCGCTGTGTTCGACGCAGACCCTGCTCTGTGCTGCACTTGGACTGCATGCATGCCTCTGGGTGACATATACATATATGTATAAGGTGAGCAGGGTGTTGATGAGCTGAGTTGCAGTCCTGTAAGGTGGACCGTCGCAGGACTGATGAATCGACTGCTGAATCAGGCCTCCCTGCCGGAGAAAGCTGTGCTGTCAATAGCTTACATGGCAATAATATTCCCTGCAGGAGGAGAGGAGGGACCCCTGGGAAATTTACCCAGCAACCATCACTTGACTGCTCAATACTACCGCACGTTCAATGAATTGATTTCCTGCTGAAAGTTGCTGCTGCCCTTCACTTCAGTGTCTTCCCTTGTGTCCTCTGCTGCTCCATCTGCAACACGGTGAGCTCCATTACTGTCCCACAGATAACAGCTCGGCTCAACACTTCGTCAGGGAGCTGCAGAGAGCAACTCTCTTCAAAACTTTTGTGTGAAGCGTCCGATTGTATTTTCACTGCTGTGCTGTTGTTCATCGTGGAGTGAACATGAAAACAATTGCACCTCACATGCTTGCTTCTGCCCGCTGCCCCTCGGGACGACCACACCCCTGGATTATGCGCTATTTCTCCGCATTTTCTCTCCACCCCCCTCCTCCCCCTTTACCTCACCTCCTTGAGTGAAAACCTCACAGTTACCCCCAAAACAGTAGCCTAACCTCAGTCTTTCACTTAATTATAAGTGTATCATTATAATAAAATATATTTGCAATTCAAAGACACACCTCTGTGACAAAATACTCACATTAATCCAAACAGCAAACGCAGTTTGAAGCCACACTTTGCACAAAATGGCATCGATCACAAGCAAAAGAAAACCAACACTCTTTTTAGATTAAACATCTTTAAAGTTTGCACGGGGGCTGCAGGGAGGCTCGAGCCCCCCGATGTATGAGGGGATGAGGAGGAGGAGGAGGAGGAGGAGGAGGGAGAGCCTGGTGCTGAAACGGAACTGCAGTGCCATCAATTATCCAGTGCGCAGTGTTCAAATGTAGGAGGACGCAGCATGTCGTGCATACAGAGAAGCGATCAAGACTGCTATTAGACTTCATATCATACTTTCTAACACTGATGTGTCAGGTTATATAAACAGCTCTAGTGGACCTGCGTTTCTTACTCATAAAGTGGTCGAGGCATTATTCTGAGGAGATAAGGCTCCAAGATTCAGCAACTTCTACAAAGTCACTTCTTAAAACCCACTTTTACCACCATTTTAAACTGATTTGTCAACTTTCCATCTTTTCATTCCTTTTACTGCTCTTTATTTATTTATCATCCTCTGTTCCTTTTCTACTGATTGTAATCTTTTTCTCTGCTCTTAATTCCAACGATGTGATGTTGTTTACTGATTCTATTCTTTTATTTATCTCTATTTGTGCATCACTCTCTCTTTCTTTTCCTTTGACTTTGCCTGTTTTATGGTTTTTACTTATAATGACTCATATTGCTCTCTCCCATTAACTTACCTTTGGCTTGACTGTTGTGTTCATTCCTGACTTTCCTGCTTTTGCTCGTTCAGTCAAAGCATTTTGTAATGTCTTTAAAGGTTCAACACAAATAAAGTTTATGCATAATTATTTCTCATGAATAGCCTTCACGCAAGGCGTTTGGAACAAATAAAAAAAAATTGTGTCTTGTGAGTTCATGATAGGAGGTATGATAAGAATGTTGTTGTCTAGTGGAGCATAGAGGAACACAGGGGGAAGATCAAGTTTGAGAAGGTCACAGTAAAATCAGAGCAGGTCATTGCAGAAAGGCGCACAGTGTTGAGGGATGTTAGCGTTTAGTTGGCAGTGTGATTTGATGATCATGAATCTGAGTCCGAGGTGGGGTGTGTGTGTACCTGTGTGGCCTGCAGAGACGCCTGCAGCTCCTGCAGCTCCTCCTCATGAACTTTCCTGAGGAAGGCGATCTCGTCCAGCAGCGCTTCCACCTTCTTCTCCAGCTCCAGGCGCGACAGGGTGGCGTCGTCCACGTCCTTCCGGTAGCCCTTCAGGGTGTTCTCAGCCTCCTCGCGCAGCCGGGTCTCCTCGTCGAGCTTCTCCCGCACGCGCTCCAGCGTCTCGTTCATCTGCACGCAGTCCACGTGCATCTGGCTCTTCTCGTGCGTCAGCTCCTCAACGCGCGCCCGCAGCTCGCGGATCTCCTGCTCGTACAGCTCGTGGAGGCGCGACGGCTCGTTGTTGCGCTGCCTCAGCATCGTCACCTCCGCCTCCAGGACTTTGTTCTGCTGCTCCAGGTTGTGAACTTTCTCGATGAACGACACGAAGCGGTCGTTGAGGCCCTGCAGCTGCTCCTTCTCGTTGGTGCGGATGATCTTGAGCTCGTTGGTGACCGCGGTGGACTGGGTCAGGTCCATCGCGGAGTCCGGCATGGAGGAGAAGACGCGGCCGGGCGCCGCCGACCTGCGGTAGGTAGAGGAGGAGGACATCACGGAGGGGGACCCATAGGTGCGGTGGCTGCTGCGGTACCCCGCAGAGTGCAGGCGGGACGGGCTGCTGCTGCTGCCCAGACCCACGCGGCCGGACCGGGGTGCATCTCCGAAGATCTTCCGATAGGAGCTGCTGCTGTAAATGTCGCTGGAGTAACTCATGGTTGCTTTGCTGTGGTGGTGACCGGTGCCACTGCTCTGCACGGGAGAGAGAGAGAGAGTGCGTGGAGTTTAGGAGTGTGTGAGGGTGAGTGTGTGTGTGAGAGATAGAGAGAGAGTGAGATGCGAGTGATGTCTGGCCAGGACAGGTGCTTTTATAGGGAAGGCGCCGGCGCATCATTTGACGCAGGGACAACAGAGGATGAGGGGAAACCTGCAAGCTTTTGCAGAACGCCTCCACCCTCTGGGGAGACACGAATTCACTCATGCGGCTCCTCTTTGCTGCCTCGCAGCCCAGGCATCAACACAGCAGCTCTACATGACGATCACGTTTTGTATGGGGGGCTTTAATGTCGTAACTGTTTGATCTCAGAGCCCATACATGTACAAGTTTTGAAAAGTCACGTTTTTTCTCTCAAAGTGTAATCACATCATAATACAATCACGTGTAATCTCATCCCCCAGCACATATGATCCCCACCTGACTGTCTCGTGTTACCTCGGCCCACACTGTCCACTGTCACTGCAGTTTTTTTGTTCTCTGCTGTCCCAGCAGATTGGCAGCAGGGATCGATGTGCGGAGCTGTGCGCCACAGTGTGTTTTGGTGCTGCAGTCTGTACTCAGCCACCCCATCCCTCCCCCACCACCTCCCACCGCCGACCTCCGCAATATCAGAATACAGGATGAGACTCATTATAGTGGCCTGATTCTCGCACTACCACATCATCGCGGTCCCTCATGCGCAGCCCTGGACACATCCCACAGATCAAACACTGCAGTCCTCATCATAATAGTAATACGAGCCTGTATTTCTGCATAAACTTGACGTAACTTAGATCACCTCAAAGTAAACACTGCTGCCTAAATGTGTGCGTGAATCTGATAACCGAAGGTGGACAGAAGTTGATCCTATAGATGCATTCACTTTGTCCGTAGCCATGCAGTCTTGTGGGGGCCTGTGTGGGATTCAGATGCTGCGCAGAGCTGTCGCTGGCCTTGGTCCTGATCCAGGCTGGAGGCAGGAGAGGGACCACGCCCCTGAAAAAGGAGAGAGAGAGAGAGAGAGAGAGAGAGAGAGAGCAGCATGCACCCACAGGACTGCAGCCTCGCCATCTCCAAACACATCCTCTGCCCCCCTTCACACCGGCAGCCTGGCAAACAGCCCAAAAAGTGGAAACTTGCAGTCACTGCCAAGTCGCCCTCAATCACCCCCTCTCTCTGATTACACTACTTTTACAATGTGAGAGAAGAAATGGCTCAGTCCAAGGTACCCTCATGTCTTTTTAGTTGGAAGTGGGAAAATGTTTGTTCCCTGTTTTTCTCTCTTTACTTTGTCTTAAGCCAGTCTGGCTTAAGTCTGTTATTAGAAGCAAGTATTTGCACAGCCATAACATATCCAAGAGTAAAAATCACTAAATCAGAACTTTGCATTTGATTTCTCCAGTGCTTTCAGCACAATACAGCCTCTGCTTCTGTGGGACAAGCTGGAGCACTCGGGGGTTGACCACCACAATTCATCATGGATCCTGGAATACCTCAGAACCGACCACAGTATGTGAGGCCACGAGACTGTGAGCCAGACATTGACACGCCTGCTGACAGGAAGAGGCTTGACAAACTGATCAAGAAGGCCAGCTCTGTCTTGGGGTTCTCCGTCGAGTCAGTGCAGGCGGTGGGATAAAGGAGGACGATCGCTAAGCTATCATCCCTGATGGAGAACCACTCCCACCCTACGCAGGACACTCAGAGCCCTGGGGAGCTCCTTCAGCGACAGGCTGCTTCACCCAAAGTGTGTAAGGGAGCGATATCTCAGGTCCATCCTTCCTGCTGCTTTCTGACCGTACAACCAGCACTGCTCCCAGTAGACCCCCGACACACACACCATATCAACTTCAAACTGCGCAATCTCATGGAGTTTTTGTTTCTTAGTTATATTCTTCATATTTTCTCTACTGCTCTTTTACTTATATTTATTAACATATATTTTTGACTTATTTACTACAACTCATTTAATTGATGCTTAATTTTTGATGTCCCCTTTGTCGCTATAATATTGCAAATGTCCTGTTTGTGGGACTAATAAGGGATTATCTAATCCTATTTTATTTTAGGTAGAGAATCTTTTGATTTTTACTTACATATGTGAACCACTACGGGGTGCTAAAGCATCAGCGGTGCTCGCATGTCCAGCAGACCTGAGCTGATGCTGGGTACGTGTAAACAACATTCACATGCCTCCTTATAATTACAACGTTACCTTCATGTTATGATTTATTCATACTGAGATCAGTGCGTTCACTTTACCTGCATTCACTGCATGTCTCGGGGGGTTTTCCTGCTGCAATACACCTGATTCAAATGAATGGCTCACATTCAGGCCTCAGCAAAGCTCGATGTCGAGCTGATCATTTGAATCATGTGTCTTGGAGCAGGGTAACGTCTAAAACATGCAGGACAGGGCGACCCCAGGACCAGGATTGAAGAACACCATGAAGGTCATACTGTTGAGTATTTGTTGGATCTGTTCAAGAGAAGGGGTTCTTTTAACCACAGGGTTGGAGGGTGTAGTCTATGGTGCTGTTGAACTGCATCGCATAACAATGAAGGGTGTTTCACGTGTTTTGTCAGCCTTGTTTATCCCAATGATGTTAGGCTGGATAACAGGAAAACCTTGCTGTGTAATGTGATACAGCTCAACAGCAACACAAACCAATTCCTCCAAAATTACCATAATGTTGATTAAACACCAATCTAAAACCTGTTGTATTTGACAATGCTTTAGGGCGTTGCTACTGTATGTAGTGACAAGTAGCGGCAAACAGCATCATCCCTAGCTCCAAATATGGTCATGCCTGGCTCTAAAAAGCAAGATGGCTACAGCCATAATGTCAATCTCGGGACATTGAAACGTTGGTTGACAGTTGGAAGCTATGCCCATGAGGTCAAGTGGTAATGAATGACGCACCTTAAAGTACACAATTCTTTATCATCTATTTTACTCTCAAGTGGATCATAATGTGCAAAATGAACATCATGCTGTGTTGTAGAAGACTTGAAACAAGTGACTGAGACCACAAACCTACTAAAGTTTATGGTCTTCATTTGTGGTATTAAATGAAGTGAGAAGTAGGGTCATTTTCTCATAAGCTTACACACAATCAGACTTCTTTTTTGAAGCCAGCGGATTCACCCTCTGCAGGTTGTTAGTACAATGCAGGTTTAAAGCTATTCCACATCAGTTTATCAAGACTTGGAAATATCAGTGAATACACACTCATACACTCAGATTGTATTGTCTTGTTGTGTGTGTGTGTTTATGTGCGTTTGAGAGAGAGAGAGAGAGAGAGAGAGAGAGAGAGAGAGAGAGAGAGAGAGAGAGAAAGAGAGAGAGAGAGAGAGAGAGAGAGCCTGCAGTGCTTTACCTTGGCCGGTCAGCCATTTTGACTGCTTTTGGTAACAAAGCTCCTACTTAAGTGGGAGGGTGCCAGTGACTCAGCAGGAATGAACAGGTAGCCAGTTGTGACTGATTTCTATCATTGTGTGCTGCTCAGCCTCCCTGTCCTCCCATATAGTTGTAACCTACCACCTGTGTTTATTCTGCTGAAAGCAGTCAGTAAAGTGATACAAGCCATTAAATCCACCATTTCACTCAGTTGACCAGTGCATCGCCTCAGCTGTAATATAAAACTGCAGGGTTTGCTGCAGTATGATAAAGTGACTCCCGGTTCAGCATACGGGGGCAACGCTCCATGTTTTTGCATCTATAAACAACTACCACTTTAATACCGAGGCAGCAGTGTAATGACTTTAAACAAACAAGACCACAGTTGGCAGCCTTGAGCAGTCCTTAAATCACCTTTTGCATGCAGAAAGTGGCACTGGTCGGACACCACAGGAAATATCTTGTGGTGTTATACAACAAACAGCAGGATGAGGGCGCCAGTTAACAGAGCAGAAACAGAGAGCAAGCTTTCAGGGTTTGTAGCAAAAAGACTGAGTGATGCAGGGTAACAGAGCTTACTGGACAGCAGACATTTTGATATGACTTTGTCAGAAAATCACAGGCTAATAATGTTAGCTGTATTCCATTTATATCAGTGAGATTCATGGCCAGTAAAGTATAATGACACTGTTTCACCAGCACGGTTTACTACTGGAGACCAGCCAACATTTCAGTTATTCATTACACCTGCGAAAAGTAGACAATATCATATCATATCCATTTTCCAAGGTATTTTATGTGTCCACCACTATAAGATGCAATGCACTATTATATGAGGCAATAGATTAAAGCTGTTCTGCTTTAATGCAGTTTATGTCTCTATTTACACTTTATCAGGGACTGCAAACTGGCACCTATACAGAAATATTATTAAAGGGGCTCTATGTAGTTTTAAATTCAAACTCAGAATTGTAATGTTTACAACCACTTCATTTACACTTAACATAACTAAGCATAAAGACTGGGGGAAACAGCGAGTCTAACTTTGTCCAAATGTCACAAAAATCCTTCTACCAGCATCTCTCAAATAACACTTGTGTCTATTTTTCAATGTGTCCAAAAACCTTAATGTTCACGTGCCAATTTGAGGGGTTATGTGTGAAACTTTCTCGATTCTTGTCAACGTTGCGAGGCAAACACTGGAGAACCATGGTCGTCATTGCTCCAAGCTAGGAAACGCTCCAGCGCATAACCCAAAATATGCAATAATGCATGTTTAATGCAAGACTTAAAAGCACTATAAATAGCATCTGTCGCAGGGAGTCAGAGACGTTCACAGTCCCCCTTGGTCTGCATGCTGTTATACCATGTGCTGCAGGAAAGAATACTGTTTATCCCCCCTTTCCTTCTGCCTCTCCTGGTGGGACTCTGACATAGTGATCCTCCCTCCACCGGCCTGCGACTGCTAACATTTCTCCCTCTGCTGTCCAGACCATTGCTGCTGCTGCCAACACAGCCACACTATCCCCACTGTGATTTCATCTGATAGACTTGTAAACACTCTTCCACAGGGCAGCTAGTACACTCTGGCTGTTCAGCTGCAGCATAAGAACCAGAATTGATCTCTGGTTGGTTCAAAACTGTAAAGAGAGTCACTGAATATTAGATACAGCTCCGTGAGTGTGTTCCACCTCTCCTCATTGATTATATATTTATTGCATTCGGTACATTGTAAGGGAAACAATGTAAACAACACAGTGGCCATCTTGAGTGACTGCTGGTAGAATGAAGATATAACTTGCCCTTAATTCTTATGTTCTTATGGTTATTGTGGCATTATCTTCTCAACATGCACTGTGTAGCTCAGAAATTCCCAGCTCTCCGTGGAAGCCCCGACACCACTCCAGCTCCTTTGAAACTCTTCTCCCTTTGGTGCTTTGATATGCCAGGTGTTACTCACCGACACTAAGCGAGGCTCTCTGTGAAGAGCTTTACTACGTGTCACGTACAGGCCACTCAGCTCCCTCGCCTTTGTTCTATCTTGGATGCACTGATCTTGTCTGATGTGCACCTCATGAAGACGATCTCCCTCCATCTGTTTGCATACACGCGCACACGCGCACACACACACACACACACACACATGCAAAGTAGCACACGTATGCACACACTTAAAAGTCTATCTCTTGATAGGAGCTGTCAGTGGTGATGGAGGGTTGATCACGTGGGGCTGTTGTCACTCAGCCGCGTCCTGCACTGACAAATTATCAGTCAAGGAACTGGCCGTCTGTCTGCTGCAGGATTTCTATTAATGTGATGAAATCCAGTGATGATCAGATCAATGCATTCACGCTGGATGGTAGTTGCCTTACTTGATTAAAGGTGCGATGTGTATGTGTGAATTCACACTCCAAACAAACAGGGGGCAGCATATCACCGGAGTAACCACTAACTGCTGCTAACTGTAGCTGCTGTTAGCTTATAAGCTCTGAGCCCCCAGGAAACAGCTATGCTTTGAAGCTTTGAAGTAGTGGCCAAACCGTGTAATTACGACATCACCTGATGGTCTAGTGCCCAAAAGACTTTACCCCATAAACTTATATTGTGAAGGTCCAATGAAATTAGGAAAGTGTAATAGAGCCGCAAGATTAAATCATTTTATTTCTATTCAAATGAGCTGGATGCTAAACCAGGTCATCAGCCATTTCAGATTCATGCACCACTGAGCAGCTTATATAGGAATGACCAGGGCTCAACTCCAACGCTGTGTTCAGATTTTACTGTAACGTCTGTGATTAGCTCAGTTAGCGGTGCAGCTAGTGGTCCAGTGCAGGAGCTTATAGCACTGGGGAAGTGTTGGCGTTTTTATTGCTAGCACAGGAGCTTTGGACCAGCAGGATGGGGTGGTTTCAGGCCAAGGACAGGGATCCCAGCAGGGAATACTGACAGGGAATGGCATAAAAATAATGTCAGAATTGTTATTTCTTCACATTCTGTTCATAATTTCAGTTGTCATTTTTAATTTGTTCAACAAAATTTACTTTTTTTGTTTTTTTTAAATAACTTCTTGCATTTCGTATTTCTTACTCTCTATTGTAAATATAGGAGGTGAGCCAGTGTCTTGTCCGTAAAAACAGGAAGTTTTGGGCATCATTCATGTCATTGGCTCCAGCTGTGCTCTTCCTGCTATGATAGGTAAAAATGTCTGCAGGTGATCATGATCAATGATTAAATTAAAGGAGAGCCTCTTATCACGCAACTGTCACTGGTTTGTGGAGGGTGGAGGGAGTCATTATATGCTCTCCATTGATGACCTGATACCTATAGTGATTGAATCGCTGTCTCAATTGTTCCCAAGGGCTCGTTGTTGTTGTGTTTCCATGGCAAAAGTCATTTGCTGATTGTGGTGCTTTGGTGCGTGTGTGTCATGCGGGTGTGTTCCCTACATTAGGTGCCTGCGTGCTGAAATGCAAGTTTGCATGTGTGTGTTTGTTTGCCTGCGTGTATGCGCATGGTTGGTCAGGCCACCCTGTGAGGCGAAGGTCAAAGTAGGCAGGGTGTGCAGGTTCAGGATAAGCTGCTGGATTTGACTAATCTGACAAACGAGGACGAAGAGAGGTGGGTCAGTAGGCCTGGGCGTCTGACACACACCCGCAAACAAACACCCTTACACAACTCTGTCAATACCATTTCCATGCACACACACACACACACACACACACACACACACCAGCAGGTAGGTTGTGTCAATACACTCAGCTGGAGTGTGTTGTGCTTGGCTCAGGCTGAGCTGCATTGCGGTGGCTGTCTCGTGTTTCATGTGCAGATTAAACGTAAGGTGTGTCTTTAGGTGGACGCTTTTTAGGTGCTGAACAGCAGGATGTGACTAGGATGAGTCTTACACAAGCACAAAGATAGATGGACAGAAAGAAAGAAAGAAAGAAAGAAAGAAAGAAAGAAAGAAAGAAAGAAAGAAAGAAAGAAAGACAAAGCACAACTGTTAAACTGAACTCCCTTTGTAAGATGAGTCATAGTGGCCTCAAGTCTGTGGAAAAAGGCTTTGGGTCATCATAAAAATGGAAGTCATCCCAGAATATCCAGAGTTTGCACACATACTACAGTCTGGTATATCCACATTGCGCTGAGCCTCCCTCAAGTGTTTCCCTGACAGCCCTGACCCTGCCGCACCTCCCCAGTCACACAGTGGACTCATTATCATGACCTCGCCACTGTACTGTGTACAGCTAGGTCACACAGCTCAGCTTTCAACTGGGGTTCCCACATGGCTGCTCTCTACCCATTGATACGGAGCATCTGAACTGGATATGAGGCTACTTAATCACTGCTAACACTTCATTTTGCAGGTCCATTTACCTCAAATTACGTCAAAATATATTTAAAAAAATACCCCATGATTTAATAGAAATATCCTGTTTTCCAATAAGCAGCTAACAAGTCTTAATATAGTTTCAGTACACTTCAGTTATCTAAACTGCTGATCATGCCATTTTCATTTCCACCTCTTTTTAACCAACTTCCCCTCAGCAGGCCACTAAACTACAGTGAGTTGTTGCAGAATCATTTCCAGCTAGATTCTGCCTAACTTCTGCAGCTCAGTTTTCCTGTTATCAATTTATTTGCTATTGTATATTTGTTATGAATATAAAAAGAGTGATATTGTGATATTTAACTTGAGTGGTGTGAAGGCAGGTTTATTATCAGGTGTCAATGGGCAAGTAAGGAATACGGCTTGAAGTGGAAAATGAGTCCCTTGGTTCTTGATTATGAAGTTGTACTTGTTGGTATTTAGCAATTTATGGGACTTTTTCTGTTTACATTAAGGAAAATTCTTTCAAAGTTGGACTGATCTGTTGAAGTTATAGGAATAGGTGAAAACGTATATGGTCAAAAAAAAATTTACATGACCTGCAAAAGTTAGACAGACACTGAATGGAAGATTCCTGGAAATGTACTGCAGAAAACAACAACCACTTCAATTGCTGGAAAATAGCAGAATATTGCTATCATATCATGCTGGAGTAATTGTCAATAAATGTATAAGTAATAATTGTTGAAATATGGAAGGGTACCGGACGTTGGCTGCCCACTGCTCCTCTGACACAGGTTGAATACAGAGAACCAGTTTCACTTCGCTGAAGATTGTATGATTGAATGTGATCGATAAAGATTCTTCTGCTAAGTCTTAGTTAGCCTACTAAATATTGACAGCCAGGTTGAACTGCTGCATTACCAAGTGGTATAGCTGATTAATCTAAAAGACATTTGAGCTTCCCACCCTGAGCGCAATGTCAGAGGAAAATGGCTGCTGTGTGAATATTGTCAATAGAGTGGTGTAGTCTGCCGTCCTAAAAGCAAAAAATCAGCTCGCATTTTTGCACATCCAGTTCCCTCGTCACAAAGTCTTTGAGTTTTTGAATTGGTTTTTGGTTGAATGCCTGAAGTAAGGTAAGATATTTATATTTTTGTTCTGCAAGATTTAATGTCCCACAATCTAATTATAAAATGCTTACGTGTCTTAAAAGCAGCGATTGTCATGGACATTAAACGTCATCACAGCGAACACTCATCCACTCACTAGTCTGTCTTTACAGGCCGAAAACCTGTGTGGTATTGCATCTCAAACTTGCCACCAAGATTATTCCAAAATCCATGTCAAGAATGTCACAGGCTTTTTGTTGAGGGAACAGGGGCGATGCGAACTTCTGTATTAGCCCTCAAAAATACACCACTCTATGTGTAACCCTCTCTGGCTGACAAGTGATTTGTTAATCAAAGACTAAGTAGAGCTTCACAGATGGGTTTTGCTTACTTTACAGTGACAGAAAAGACTGTAAATGTCTGTGTGGTGTGCTTGGTTGAAGATTCAAATGATGGACTAGGCTCATGTAAGTATTTCTACATTTCACCTATTGGAGCTCAACCCTCAGGTAAAATTACGATATAGTAGCGCCAACAAGGCGTTTCAGGCTGCCCATGATGTAGAAACAGTCTTTTCCTGTTGCTCCCCTCCCCCTCAGCAGGCAGATACCTCCAGAAGGGATGAGGGATGCTTTTCAAGATGCTGAACCCCCCCCCCCCCTCACCGGTCCTTCTATGGCTTTGTGTGTGTTGGTTATTGAGCAGCAGTCAGATGGCTATGATCATACAAACCTGGGATTTAGCCAGCAGATTACGCTGAAACACACTGGAGGGCTGGCGAGGATCAAGCCCCCGTAGAGGCTCGCTTTCATCTGTTGTGCAAAAACCTCCTCATTACTGTCTATTCAGCCTCTACATGAAGATTAGTCATTGTATAAGAAACTGCTGGGTTGTGTTCCTCCTTGAGAGCCTTCATTTGTTCTTAGAATATAATTATTGCGCAGGCCAGAATGCCTCGCACCACAAAATAAAGACAAGGAGAGGGTGATAGGTAGGTAAACAAGGGTTTCAAATGTTTTTATTCCTTTAATATCAATGGCAAATACAAACTGCTGCTCCACAATTCATTTCCAAAGGTTCCCCCCCCCCCCACATTTGAAGTGGTCGCTTTAGAAGACGGTGTCCAAATTCTCCAATTCAGAAAAAAGTAAGTGCACAAAACACCCTCCTTGAAGTCATTGTTCAATAAAACAGACATTGGACCTTTCTGAGGAGAAAGGCAGCAGGCGACGATCGATGTTTCACAGATTGATGGCGCGGTGTGCCTGCGCATTTGATGTGTAATGCATGAAAGCACCACGCCTGAGACCGCCACAATGAAAAGGAATGGCCTTTTCCAGTACTTCATATACACTCATACATTTCATATACTTCTGTTAGCTCGTACTTAACACGTAGTTTCTGTTTTTTTAAGGCATTTTTAGCCACTTGAGTAATGCAGGGACATACAAAAAAAAAAATGTGCAAAAACCAAAATATACACATGAACATCGAGTTTCCCCTGATGCCGAAACCTGTAGCTTAAACAACTGGTCTGACTGTAGTTTTGTTCTTTGAGAGATTCCACACCTGCTTCTTAAGGCAGATACTCAGAGCACCAGGGTCTTTGTAGAGGGGAGGAGGGGGAGGAGGAGGGGGGGGGCAATGGTTGCATGCGATCATCACCGACGCACACAAACACACGCCGCTCCGCCATACACCCCTGCCTCGCCTGCACCACGGAAGCCAACACAGCATGTGGAAGAGGGAGTCACGCTCACAGGAGAACACACATACATTCACACATGTGTCGATTGGCGGAAGATGAACAACAGGCCATAGATGAAGAAGGGGGAGGAAACTCCCGTAGACAGACATTAATGCTTAGGTTAATACATGAAGTCTTTGTCAAGTGGACTTTCTTTTTTTTTTTGCATTTTACTAGTAAACAAATGAAAACCAGAACAGAAACATAGCCTTAAAAATTTGTTTTTAAACCACCCACCCACCCTCTACCACCCTGAAAATTTCTCTCTGAAGACAGTGACGAAGTAAACACACACGCGCTCACACACACACACACACACACACTGTACATGCCCACACTAACAGATGGCATTTCAGTGAACACACCTGCCCACTCACAACAACTTTTCAATATATTTCCCCTCTTAGTACCCCCCCCCCCTTTATTTAGCGTGGCTACACAGTTCCTCTCTGTTGGAAAAGGTTTCAATTTGACAAAAAATAAGCAGCATTCCACACTTAAAAAAGACTAAACAATCCTAATATCTATTTTTCTGATTCATCTTCATGCTTTAACGGAAATTCGCGAGCGGTGGAAGCAGGAGCGGGGAGGTTCCTTTGGCACTGCTGCAGGGTTGAGGACGGATCTACGTTCGAACAAAAGCTGCAATCCTCTCCCTGCCCGTGATGATCTGGAACAAAACGCAAAGAAAAAGGGCTAGAATCTCAACAGGCGGAGCAGCCATTTTGTTTGAGGTTCCCAGGCACGAAGACGGTGCCAACAGGCAAACACAGCCTTGCCAGAGGAATCATCGCACACCCTCCACCTGGCCACCGGCTCCTCTCCTCTTTTATACTTTTTACTTAACATTTTTAGAAATTATTCTGATTTTTTTTGTCCTTTTATTCCCCCATCAGAACGGGCAAGCTGGCGTTGAAAACGGCTAAAAATAATGATCAACCACAAAGAACACAGCTCATTTTCTAGGAGCACCGTGCCGAATTCTGAACAGACACAACAGCCTCGAGGCACAAGAGACATTTCTAAATACTCTAAATATTCTATGGGTCGACTAGGTTGTGCAAACAAACTACACATAGGAAACTCTCAATAAACCTCACAAGAAGAACATAGGCTATGACTAATTCAATATATTTATATATATATTCTTCTATATATTTAGTATATCTAATAAATACATTTTTTGATAGACATAGATCTTTCTGTAAACTATTTACATTAAAAGGTGTACATTTCTGCAGGAACAATAAATAGCTATGAAGGCAAGGCAAAGGAGAGAAAATCTGTGGTTTTGACATTTTAGTGCTTTTCACACAAGAACACAGAGAGACTTTCTTCCCTCAGTGTGCTCCCACTGAAAAGTTAAAGCCCGTCGTTCTGTTTCAGGGTGACTCGGCTTGTCTCGAACTAAAACTCTCCCCTTCATAAATAATTGGCAGGAACATCCACTTGCAAAAAATAATGCTCTCAGTCGCACCTGCCTTTCTGTCCTCTACATAATGGAATGTGCTGCAGACTGCTCTCAGTAGATCGGCTCTTCCCTTCCTATGAATACCTGGTGAACGGGGCGAGGGCAGTGAAGACGTAAGTGTACAAAAATGTACCAGCACCTGCCTAAATATACCAGCATTCAGCCTGGTGGCTGGTCTTCAAAGTTTTCCAAACCAGCTAGCTAATCCCTTGCCAGGCTCAGACGTGACATACACACATTATGATAAAAAGGATGCTGTAAAAACGCCACCGTCGTCAGAGAGAGGCAGAAAACATCACCCCCACCCCACCCCCCCAAAAAACCCCTCCCATATCCCCGAGCCCCTTCACAATCTCATGCTGCACAATTTTTTTTCTGTGTTTTTGTTTCCCTCTGAATGACAGGTGTGGACAGAACATTACAGGGTAGTTACGGGCCTGCCCACTCAAGGCTGGGTACTAAGGGACGTATTGCTGCCAGCCCCAAACTAAAGTCTACTTTAGAGTCCGCAAACTCTGCAATGAGCAGACAACTGACAGGGTTTTCAAACACTCATTCCATCTGGTGACATTACTGGAACAGCTGTAGTGGGGGCCTTTTTCTTTTCTTTTTTTTTTTTTTTAAAGAGACAGCATTTTTTTGTTTATAAAAGCAAGTATAAGTGCAAAACACCATGCACAGTTGGTTGACTGGTGAGCAGGGCAGAAAAAAAGCCCCACATCATGTAAGTGTCACACCTTTGGGAGGACTCTGTCTCAGTGGACAACTTGGAGCAATGAAGGTGTGTATGTATGTGTGTGTGTGTGTGTGTGTGTGTATGTGTTTAAGTGTGTGTGAAGTAAGGGTGAAATCTCATAAGTGCTTCCCATGGCTCTTGAGGCATAGAAAAAGAGGCAGTGGGATATTGTGTGGTAACATTCTCTGGCTGAAAGTTGTGTTTCTGACAGTTGGACGGACTGATAGACGAACGGACGGATGGACGGAGGGTTGGAGTGTCTTTAGATTCCTCGTTTGATAGGTGCAGAGCAGAGCAGACGACACCCTTGAGACTGACCACTGATGATGTGCTGGATGTGGGCGGCTGTCTTGGAGGTGTCGCAGTCTGAATGGAAGTCACCGTGGGGACAGGAAGTCCACAGAAGCCTGGCTGGAGGAGAGGCCTCAGACTTGGTCGGTCCTGGTGGGGAGGGAGGGAGACAAGGTGATGGGGAATGGGGTGAGGTCTGAGCAGGAATAGGTAGTGGTGATACAATGTTGGGGCGGGACTGGCTAAAGGGGCGGCGGGGGGATTTGGGTCGGTGAGCAGTGCTGTCTATAGGCTGCAGCCCAGCTGCTTGGCCATCTCCTGAGTGTCCTGCAGGCGCAGCAGGCTGGCGCTGGAGTAGCCCTCGTCGCTACAGCTGCTGCGCAGGCTGCCTCGCTCGTCCCCTGAGTCGCTCACGCTGCTGGTGCTCCACTCCAGGTCACCCAGCAGGTAGTCTGTCCCCTCCACATCTACGTCCAGGTCCTCTGTATGAACGGAAAGACAAGATTGTTACAAGGCTGTATGATAATTCAGTATTGTAATGTGCATAATGTGCATAATTACCATTACAACTAGAAGAATAACTCCATTAGTTATCAACTTAATCAGCAACTATTTTGATCATCGATTAATCGGTTTCAGCAATTTATTTAAGGAGAATAAATAAGTCAAAGGTCTCCGATTCAAGATGTTTTAATGTGAATTGTTTCTTTACTGTTTTGGAACAGTGAACTGAATGTCTGAGTTGTGGACAAAACAACACATCCCCTTGGCTTCTGACATTTCATAGACCGAACAACTAATCGATTAATCAAGGAAGTAAAGGAAAGATTCATTGACGAGACATCATCGCTCAGTTGCAAAATTGTCCTATTAGAAGGCTCACCTTGGTCAGAGTCGGACTTGTCGGAGGACAGGGTGGAGCCGGTACTGTCCATGCGGGTCCTCTCCACCCCCAGCTGCTCCAGACGCCTCCTCAGGTGTCTCTGCTCCCGCTGTAGCTGCTCCACGGTGTGCTGAGCTCTCCTATCGCTCTCCTCCAACCTCTACAGGGTGGGAAGAAGAAAACGCTGAAAATGGTGCTGTGTGTGTTTGTGTGTGTGTGTGCGTGTGCGTGTGTGTACGAGTTCCCTCTGTGACATTTTAGTCACTCTAGCACACAATAATAACACACACTTACTCAACGCGGCACTACGTGCACACCAATCACACAGATTTAGATCCACGCACCTTGATATGATCTCTGGCCTTCATCAGCAGGCTGAGGGTGGTGTGCCTGTTAGCATCTGGTCCTAAGGGAACAAGGGATTTCAAGCGCTCTAAACACAGCCGTAGATGTGCCCGTCTGAAGACAGAGGAGAAGAAAACAGAAGAAAACAAACTGTCAAACGTCATCAGCTTTTTTTCACAGGAGATACACAAAACAACCACGCGATTAGTTGAGCAGCACAGGTCACGTGCGGCCTTGGAAAATAAAAATATATAAATAATGCAAGGACCACTTGCTAACCTTTTTCTAGGCTTTCAACTGCATTTCATGGTCTTCATCTAAGAGGTGTGTTGGCTCAGACATGCATAAGTATGCAGCTTTGGACTCCTGACAACTGACCTGTCTCCTAAGGACTGAAATCTTTGTAAGTAGATCTTGAAATATTTGTCAATAGTCAATTGTCTTTGTGCAAAAAGGATAAATGTATTTAAGTGTCGCCTGCTTTTCTTTAGGCATGCCCAAATAGGCGGGTTGGAGAGAAAAAAGTACTGGGAGAAACTATAATATGCTAGTCCCAAAACAATACCAAAACAAATACCTTTTTTTGATACCTTACTTTAATGAAAAGAAACATGTTTTTTTTAATCACGGTAATGGCTTTTTTTTGGAAGGATGGCAATGTCAGTCTGCTGGTCCACCATTCAGGTCCATAGAGAAAAATCTCAACAAACATGGAGTGAAGTGCTATAAAACGTTCGAGTTCACGGTAGATGTTGAATCCCTAAGTCTCCTCAAAAATCCCCTGACTTTTCAAATCATACATTTTTTAGGGATTCTTGACTTTAAAAAGGGGCAAAATGAAATAATTTCACTTGCTGAATAGACATACCAACCATCTAGCACTGTCCTTTCCTGCCAAGCACCACTTTGTACCTCAAGATGCGACAGTCAAATAGTATAGCTAGCTCAGGCTGCTGGAGGTGAGCGCTGACTGATGGGACTACTTTTTGCAAGGCTAACTGAGCCAACTGAGCAAACTGAGCTGACAAGCTAACGACAGCTGCAGTTAGCAGGTACCTTGATGATAGGCTGCGCCCAATTTCTTTTAAGTATCAACTTGACAGGTGGCTGATTCTCACATAAAGCACCTTAAATGGTGCACTTTAAAATTGAGAAAATTGCCACATCAAATCAACAACGGTCTGATCATAGAATAAGTGAAGTGTATTTCTGAGGAAGAATTTAATGCTATCTTTCAACATTTGACAGTTGCTACGCATTTTACACGAGCTATGAGTATTATGTTCTGATTTTTTATACAAATGCTGGAGTTACTCATTCACATCAGGAGTTGGTGAGTAAATCATTTTCTCATGTAAGAGAATATCATGAAGTGATAAGACTCTCCCCTGTCATTGTAACATTATAACATACTGTTGCTATACAGGATATTTCCTTGAGCGACAGTATATCTGTGGCTATAGCCAATCCTCCCTTGACAAGATGAGAACAGAAATGTGCTGAAACCCAAAGATCACATGTGCCATATGTTCAGATCTGCACTCATTATGAATGTCACCTGTCCTATAGCACCGCCACCCGTCTCAGCCGCTCTAGGCTGGCAGCCTTGGCAGTTGCTGAGGTCTGGTGGGTGTTTGTGACCACTTGACCCCGCTGTTACGCAACCCACACCTCCATCTCCAGCCTTGGCGGAGTGTGTACGTGTCTGTGTGCCGGAGTATGCGCCTGAGTGAGTGGGCGTGTGTACGTCAGACACTTCATGAGAGTGAGTGTAAGAATGTTTTTTTTTCGGCAGCTGAGGGCCGGCTGTATGTGCTGTTTGTTATATTGTCTGCCGCAGGTAATCCTGATGCCAGCGTCACCGCCGGAAGAGACTTGATTCAAAGCAACTGTGGTCAGAGGACGCAAATATATTCTCAGCCCATGCCCTTTTAAAAGCTCACACAGACACACACGGCAAGCAAACCCCACGCACGCACAATCAAAGCAGTATTCAGCAGCTGAAGCCGAGTGCCTGGTTCTCAGCTGACTCAGTCCAAAAGGGCATGCACACTGACATTACATAACATGCAAATACCCTCGCCTGTGTTGTTCTGACATAAGAGATCAGCAGGGCTAGCTAATGTTTGTCAAACAACTCTGACGAGCAGCAGACGCATGGAACACCTCGGGGTCACATGGTGTCTCGGTGACAGAAAAGCACCATGGGTGTGGCTGCAACGGACAGCACTTTTTCAGCAACAGGTTATTTTGGTTCAGTGTGGCTGCAGTGCAGTGTGTCAACAGGTGAGTATGTATGTGGAGCGACGGGCTTGTGTGCCATCAGCCTAAGGCAACAACCTACATTTCTCTGCCCTAATTTCGCATTTCCACCATCCTCTGCAGATCCCAACTGGTGCGAGTACACCTGTTTGGTTGCAGTACAGTTGCACCGAATCCTCCCTGCAACCCAAAATGGTTTCCTCAGACCGACTAGGCCACTGAGGTCAACTTTAACCAACCAGCAATAAATCATCCTGCTGTCTTCACTCTCGCCCCCAAGACCACCAACAGAACTTGCATGCAAAAACAAAAAAGGCATGGCAGTGGCTGGAGTCGTGTTCCGTGGATGTAAACATGGACACACTCATGCAGGCTCTTGGTTCTACGTGCAAAGACAGAAGGGGAGGGGACTTGTACAAAATAGGACTTTGAATGTGGAGGAGGGGGGATGGGTCTGGTTAAACTCCTCCGGCTTTGCTAGCAGTGGGTCGCCGCAAGTGATTTACTATCTGCCTGTGATGGCTTTCTATCATCAAGCCACTGGTGGGAGAAACTGGCTAAAGGCTATGAATGTTCTCAAGTTTAATACGATGGGTCTTGGTCATAGGTTTGACTTACTGCCAGGAATGAGGTGTCACACACACACACACACACACACACACACACACACACACACACACACACACACACACACACACACACACACACACACACACACACACACACACACACACACACACACACACACACACACACACACACACACACACACACACACACACACACACACACACACACACACACACACACACACAGAGGTCTAAATCCCAGGCACAGGCCTCATTGCCATATATTATTCAGGATGTCCACTGAGCTGCTGGTTTGGATCAACTAGCACAGGCAGGATGGAAGCCCTGAGAGTGACAGAGACTCAGACAGCACCAAAATAATATATAAATAAATACAAATTATTATTCTGGTCTGGTCAGTGTCTGCCTGAGAAACTGCTGAAAAACAACATCAGCTTTTTCTTTTTTTACTTTGGTTGTTACATCATGGTACTACAACTGTGATATTATCCAAAAAATGTTATCATTAAAGTAATACTGTTGTGTTTTATGGCACAACTAAAGTCATGCTAGCAGATAACGTGCTCGGGCACAGCAGAGCACCCATTAACTGGTAACTTACCAGCTAATTCTTAAGAAAAAAATTCAAAATGAAGGGAAAAACAAGAGGTGTTTTCTTTTTAGGCCGACATGTCGCCTTTTGTTTGTGAAAGTCTGTCCAGCAGTTGTTGGTCAAAACTACCGTTAGCTTGTCTGCCCTGGCTAACTTGGCTTTTAGCTCATTGTTCTTCCTCATTCTCAAAGTGCTTTTCCATGCGTTTAGTCACAGGAACGTAGTACCAAACTAGCATTAGCTCTTTGAAACTCTTGTCATCTGCCACACCGACTGGCATTAATGTCACATGTTAACTCACATTATACTTACATGCTGATGTTAAGCAGGTATAATGTTTACCATGTTCATCAACTTAGTTTTGCATGACATCATGCTAACATTTGCTAATCAGTAATTAACAAAGTACAGCTGGTGCTGATCAGAATGTCATGAGGTCATAAAATGAAGTATTGGATAGATTAAACTCTTGACCTGAGGATGTCGGTTGAAGCAAAGTCAGCGAGTCACCAAAGAGATTTCAGTTCAGTTCAGTTCGGACCATGAATGTGTAAAACCAAATTTCATGGAAATCCCTGTGAGAGTTATTTTAGATTGCACCATTGTGGCGGACGAGCCAACTGTCATTGCCATCCCTGCAGCCATGCTGTTGGCATTGAAATAATTCACACATCTTGCTCTTACAAATGACCTGTGCTGGGTTTCATCGCTGATATTGTTTTGTTTTTTGATACCAACTTCTTCGCTAGCTACTAAAGCAAATAAGAAAAGTAATAATGGACTGATTGAGCAGAGCAGCATAAATCAACCAGCTCAATAAAGTTGTGTTGAAACAGCCCAGTCCAAGTTATTGAAACATGGTCAGCTGCTCTCAGGTGCAGAAGGGCACATTGTGTCACCTGATACAACCATGATAAGTTGCTATCAGGTTCAAAGGAGTTGAAAAAACAATGGTTTTATTAACACAAGCCTATTCAAGCATTGAAAAAAAGTATTATTATAAGTGTTGTTCATTTATACTTGAAAATGTACTCTTACTTTTAGCTGAATGTAACATCATTATGTGTTTGTACAAATCAAGTGAGCATTTTCTAATTCACCTTAGCTCACAAAAAACACTACAAAAAGATGGAATTTTATATTCATAAGGTTGAATTTTAAAAAGGTTTTGTTAAAAAACAAATATGATTCCATAAAATAAAATGTAAAAAAAATTAAAATGTCGAATAGACTTCTATATTCTACTGAAGTACTCAATAACAAAGGGCAAATGAAAAGAGGAAGGAGGACATATGGAAAAATACAAACTAAAGATAACTATCTTAATAATTCATTAAGCTTTTCAAATGTTCTTATTCATTTACATTTTCAATGACTATTTTTTTCCTCTCAACTTTCAGTTTTCTTTGTAATTCGGGGTAAAATGAGCCCCCATTCATGATGATGACTTTTAACTCACATATTTTCGATCTACAATCATTCATTTACACTTTTCATGGTGACAGTTTCAATGAATTGTGAACACAAACACAAACACAAAGACCTTTTGACATACCTGTTCTTTTCCATTTCATTGTGCGTAGACCTGTGGAGATAAAACACATATGAAAAACTGCACATAATAACAGAGCCACTGATTAAACAGGGTAAGGTTTCCTCTCTGTGTGCCATCATTGCAGTCCAGGGCCTTACTGCAGGGGAGTGCGAGAGAGCGAGAAAAAGGCTGTGTGGGAGTTTATGAGCAGTCAGTACGGCTGACAAAATGAGATTCTAGAAAATCAGAAGAACAGGCTGGGTATTCTGATGCCCGAGGCTTGTCCTACGAAAGGCACTTGTGCTGTTTTTAAAGGACCGCGCTCAGATCTGTGATGGAGAGGCTGGGGGTAAACATAGTAACAGTAACTAGAAACAGAAGCCAGGGGCAGAAGTAGACGGGACTATGCCCCTTTCATATTGCCTGGTTATTCAATGTGCACATAGCGCTGAGAGAGGTGGGGGGTGGGGGAAGACACTGAGTGAAGGTAAACTGAGAGATGGAGGTGTGCTCGTGGCCAGAATGAGTCCTGCAATGCAGTGTTACAGAGGCACACTCACAAAGACGAAACAGAAATTGGGCTAAGTGGAGTTTTTGGAAAGGAATGTGTTGGCCCTGACCTGGGTGACGAGAAGAAGATCCCCTCAGCGTTCCTGAACTTTCATCTACCTCCACCTGACCTCTTGATCCACCCCCCCACAACTCCCAAAATAGCCTCGCCACCTTCAGCTCTGCTATGCCCGACACCCTCACCATGCTGTGGCCAAAGTTCTCAGGGGTCTCTCTCACACACACACTCACACACACACACACGACAACATACTTTAAAGACTGTGGCTGTGTCCGAAATCACCCACTCAACCGCTACTCTCTAGTCACTACATAGGGAACTATATGGTGAGCTCATCGGCAGAAAGAAAAATGAACTTTCGGACACTACTCCGGCGCCGTTAATGACAGGCGTTCGTCCGCAGAGCAATGCATGATGGTAAATATTGCTTGGTTAGTACCCATCGGTTGTGCACTACTTTTCACGATGCATTGTGGGATACTTTGAGTGCACTATATAGGGTATAATGTTTCCAACTAGACATTCAGACAGCACTAACAAATGGCGTAGTTATTATGTAGTGCACTATATAGGGAGTAGTGAGTGATTTCGGACACATCCTAAGCTAAGAAAAACTCTTGGTTATCCTTGGTTGCAATTTCTGAACAGCAATGGTTATCGCGTGTGTGTGTGTGTGTGGTGCAGGGTATCGTGTTGTTTCAGCGTCGGGTGCTCGCTATCTCACTTGGCCTCCTCTAGCCATTATGCATTCCTGTGCAGGGCAGACAGCCGCTGGTGACATAACAGCGCTGGGAAATGATCCCACTTATTTGGCCTGGTGTTCAGGCCCTGGGACACCTCCAACCTTCTGCTCCAGGCCCATAAACATCTTGACATCCAGCTAGCACACCCATGGCGCGACAGGGAACGCTCAAAACAAGTTATACTAACGGGATGTGAAATATTTGATGGTTTGCACATGATCCCTGGTCCACTGCACATGGAGCACATTGGCTACGTCACCCGCAGTCACTACACATTATTAGACAATACTACACTACCACTATTCTACTATAATATTACATAATCGTTACATTCTGAGGCGCTATCTAGCTAATTCTCCATGTACCAAAGAGGAGACCCAGCTGGCAGACTCAGTAGTTCATCTCACAAACTTTGTTTCTAACAGAACAAGAAGCTCTGTGGTTACCAGCTGTCAACAAAAATGGCTGGCAATACTCACAATACTTATCTGCAGTTATACAGACATAGCACAGTAGATGACTAATAATGGCTCAAAGTTCATACCGCTGAATCTTTGGAAATTAACTTACAGAAGTAAAAATTCGTAAACTTAAAACAGTATTTTTCTTCATTCACTGTGATAAATGTTAACTCCCCCTGGCAGTGACAGTTGCATGTTGACTGAATGTGACAGTGATGGGATTGTTAGTTGCTTCTGAGTTTCAATCATAGAACTCCACATGCAGTGCAGATCCCAAATTGATTTGAAAAGATGTTGTTTACATCCTGTTGTAGCCTCTAAGCTACAAGTGTCAGCACGCCACCTGTCTGAAGTGGGTGGACAAGCTGGACAGCACACCGAGGGTGTAAATAACTGATTTTCAAATCAATTTGAGATCCTGGGGCTTTTGGAGACTTGGATTATGACAGAAAATCTGTATGGAACAATTTGGGGTTGTTTTCTGGGTTGTATTCTGTACGTTTTAAAGGCCCAATCTACTTCAGTTGTTTCGGAGAGTGCAGCAATGCTTTTTTGCTGTGAAGCTCAGAAAATGCATAATGTTAAAAGTATTTCCTTGGCCTTTTTATCGCTCAATTTGATAGGGAAGCTTGAGATGCGACAGGAAACATGATGAGAGAGACGGGATGACATGCAGCATAGGGCCACAGGCCGGACTCAAACCCTGGGCTGCCGCATCGAGGATGAAGCCTCTGTGCATAGGGCACACACTCTACCAACTGACCTACTGTGGCACCCCAAGCTCAGCTGTAGATAATGACGGAATTTTCATTTTTGGATGAACTTCCCCTTTAAGAAGCAGTAGCTGTTTTTTTAACATGAACAATGTTTGGGGGAATCAGGCCCTGACAGTGTACAGTGTTGTACTTTCACACAGCTATGACACAACAGGAGATTGTCCCTCCTCTAACCCCCTACAAATGCTGTGGTTGAGCTGAGGGGGTGGACATTTGCATTCACACATACAGCTTTGTCCAGCTACGGTAGGATGGCAGTGCATGCGTGAAAGTATGCTGGAGCACTGAATGTAGCGAGATGACTCACCAGTGCACCTTTCCTTCAGCTCGCTCTACAACAAGGTTTTTCTACAGCACCATTAACCTGCATTTTCACTTGTCAAGCCTTGCTGTTGCATCACCAAGTCAACCACCTCATCCTGAAAAACAACACAGGGCGGAGAACGTGGAAGGACTCCATTTGCCTGCCCAACAAGGACGGCAAGATCACTGTATGATTTCCATAGTGCGCTCAAAGTGTGTAGGGTGGGGGAGGAATCTCCATCTATGTAATGGAGAAGCTGGTGCTCTCCGCTGCCTGCCAAGAGTGAAGAACAGAGCAGGAAGACACAGAGGGGTGGAGGAGGTAAGGAAAGCTAGGGAACACAAGTGGGAGAGAGGGAGAGGGATGAGGGGGAGGGGGGGAGTCACTACACACTAACACACATGCACACATACACGCCAGAAACACGGTGGCTCCCCTCCCCCACGACTCACAACGCCATGAGGAAAGAACACACACTGGAAGAGCTTGTTCATATTGGCTTGAATGGCTTCATGGCTGCCTGCTCTACATTTCACCAAGTGTCAAGAGCAAGAAAAACAGAACTTATCATGTCTGATCAATTCATGGATCCTCTGGCAGAAATCAACCCTTCCCACCAGGTTCTAATCACAGCGCCAGTCAGCCTGTTAATGATCAGGCGCCAACATCATACCAGACCAGATCAACCCATCCGGGCTGAGCAGAAAGCCTCCTGAATAACAAGTGTGGCTCTGCCGCCCTTAAATAATAATGACTAACAGCTGATAAAGTGCACGTAGCTGATGAGGGCGTTGCTGCAGCTTAACGCAACCTTGTAGTTAAACTACAATGAATGGTCAAAGTAAATGCTGGTGAGCTAAAAGGTTCCATGTAAAGAAACAAGGGCAAACCCGCAGTAGCAGCAGCAGCAGCAGCAGCGAGTGGTCTGCCTGACACACAAAGCTACTTCCATATTTTCTTTACTACACATGTCTAAAAATAAAGTGCCTGCTAAGCATGTGGAGGCATGTTCTGAGCTGCGTGGTCCTACAGCACTCCACATCCTGGGTTTCTTTTAAGTGTATGGACAAGATGGAGGATGACTGACAGCAGACACAATGCTGGCGAACAAGATGAACCAAATATTTGAGTAACACCGTGTTCCCTTTAAAGAGCAGTCTTTTCTGCCAATGTACAGCATGTGGATACACAACGAATTAAAAATGTCTTCCTTCTTCATCAACCTCATTCATGATGTTAGAGTAGGTGATTATTCAGATGTCTTAGCTTACATTTTGACTACAGCTGATTCGATCAGCTGATTAAACTACAGTGCTGCAGGAATGAGTCCTAAAACCTGAAAATAAATCAGGATTGTTGCACTACTAGTTCCCTCTTCTCAAAGACAATGGGTTTCCAGTTAAATGCCTAAAATAGGGTCATTGGTTGAAACAAGCTCATGAGATCTTTTAATTTTTTTTCTTTGATGTAAAATACGTCAGTAGATACCTCACCTGTGCATTTTGAAGCGTTGACCTGTCTTAATAAAACTACAAAGGTTGTAGGGGACATTAAATGTCATCACGCCTCACACTCATTTAGTCACTAGTCCATCTTTACAGGTCGACTTTTGTTGCAAACTATTCTAACTGATCAAGTGGTAAGACGCATCGTGGTGGTGGCGTTTTAGTCGTGACCAAGATGTAGCCCGTTTATAGCCCAACATTAGTCTGTTTTTCTTTCTTCTGTTGATCATATTTATGCTTTAAAAATAAAAATAAAAATTGGTGTTAGTCTGTAAAGACCATCTTAATTATCCTTTAAATTTGCCACAAAGTTTATTTTATTTCATAATACAATTGAAAAATCCCATCGGCTTTTTGTCGAGGGCACCAGGGCGATACAAACTTCCACGTTAGCCTCCACGTTGCGGCACTTTACACAAGTCGATTGTTGTTGAAAAAAACGCAATCAAACCGAAAATGAAACTAAACAAATAAATAAATAAAAATCAACGATTAACAAGTAAACAAGTTTTGCAGGCCACACACTGACAGGTAGATGACGCAAATAGGGCTGTGCTTCAATATAACATGTTCTATAGTCAATGGACAGCATTCTCAGCTGTCGACGTATAGGGCTCTTGTGTCTTTAGATAAGCTGTGAACTATGCAATGTAAACTAGCTATACATTGGGTTACACGAGGGGAGAGGCCTATATATAAACCTGTACACATGTTTTACCTTAAGTGATCTTCATGATCATGTCAACACATCAGACTTGCAGAGGTTGTGGGTTCAACCCAAGTCTGCAATCAGTCTAAATGGGTTGAAGAGCATCATAACGACCGTGCTGCCACTCCTATCTTCTGTACCTCTGCTACATCGTGGCTGCTTCCGACCTAAAATGGCATTACGCATATATTAATAAGTTGCCTCTCTCAACACACTGCAGCGTTTTTTAATTAGTTCATGTTAGTTTTTTGGGGCTTTTTTTTTTATTTCCCCTCGCTTTGCTTTAGTTTTTTTTTTTACTGATGAAAAGGAAGCTCGTACCGGCGGGTGGTAGCAATTTGCCATTGTTGTGTCTACTAAAGAATCCGGTCCTCCGATGTCCCAGTTCATCTGAAAAATATATTTTGCTGGCATGACATTTTTTTTACCACCTCCATATCTTTCTTGCACTAATTAGGTGGTGTTTTCTGGTGTTTCTGCTCAGAGCCTTTCATGTCCATATGTGCACAATGACAGGTGGAGGCAAACAGTCCATGACTTATTTTTGGTCATATAGAATATGGCTGCATATGGTCAGCTTTGATCATGCAATGGAGGACTGAACCTGTCAAAATTAGAAATAAATGAATATATAAATGGTTCAATA
Organism: Diplodus puntazzo; assembly: GCA_963678695.2. Taxonomy (NCBI): domain Eukaryota; kingdom Metazoa; phylum Chordata; class Actinopteri; order Spariformes; family Sparidae; genus Diplodus; species Diplodus puntazzo. The sequence goes on from OZ023159.1 coordinate 14,664,633, forward strand.
AAAATAAATTTAAAAATGAAAATGTTAATAATACAGGAGTAAATATAGAAAATGTAAAAATGAATACATTAATAAAAAAAATGAAATGGCAAATTAGAAAAGTAAATAAATAGTTGTATTAATACAAAGATAAATAATTGGAGGGAAATTAAAGCTGAAACTAAAGCTGAGCTAGTTTGCTGAAACTAAATATATTTATGTCACATTTCATAAATTAGTTAATGCTTCTCTGTATTTTTTTTTCAGCCATTTATATATTTATTTCCAATTTTGGCAGGTTTAAAATGATGCACTGATGAAATTTCGTTTTAGCTATTTTGTTGTTGTCATGTGTGAAGCTGCAATAAACCACATATCACTTCCTATCAAGAGCTAAAAAATATAGAAAAATGCATTCAATTTAATTGTGTCCAAAAGCTGTAGGTTAAGTAGTTTTAACATACAAAAAGGTACAGGAGAGCAAAAACTGCGATGGCGTCTCCTTTAATGTTTTGAAAAATTAATCAAGTTCACTATCTTGTTCACACCCTAACTCACCACACAAGTACAGACTATATCCTCCTGGAAAAACTGCAAACTGCAGTCTAATCACGGAGGGCACATTGATCTGTGGGGTGTGGACACAACACAAATCTGTCCTGATATGATGGATTCATTGAATTCAGGTTCCAGACTCTGAATGTACACTATGTGTGTGTGTGTGTGTGTGCAGAAGGTTCCACTCAGGTGACTTGAGCTGTCAGGACAAGCCCCCCCTCACTGAAATGTCTTCTGCAGTCACCTTGACTGACCCAGTTAGCTTTACAGAGTGGCCGTTCGCTTAAAGCCGGACTGATCTTTGCTGCTGTCACTCAAATGCTTTAACACAGGACAAGGGGAAGTTAAAACATGGCTTTAACCCAATACACACACACACATACTCACACACACACCACCACAGTGTGTAATATCAGAGGAGCTTTTCTGTAGTGTCAGGGACAAATTAACTGTTGGGTATTAGAGCGGGTGATGGTCAAGAGGTGTCAACGCTTTCACATTGTGATTTTGATGTATGATTATCTGTCACACTATATTGCTCCTGGCTTTGGATGGAGAGCACATTCTTTAGGTCACTACCTTACACAGCATTATTTTCTCCAAATCAAGCGCTTAAGGTTGTATCAGTGGGAGAATGTTTGCACTGGCATCAGTTCACTCGGGGTAATCTCAAAGCTTTTGGTCTCATGGCGAAAAAATCTCAGTATTTTTCAGGTATCATGATCAAATACAATAAATACCCCAATAATGATAAGGCTGCCATCTTTAAAGCCTTTCAAACCCCTCCCCCATCAACACCTCCACCCATTTCAGTGGGTGGTGAGTTGCAGTTCATATTACTCTCATCTGAAATATGTATTATTACATGTGTCACCAAAAAGAAAAGGATATAAAAACTATGTTAAATGTTAACATATTTGATTCTGTCACCACAAATGGAAAATTATGAATGGGATTTGTTAAAAAAAAAAACAATCAAGGGAAAATGGATGAACCCTGTTGCACTCAGAGGGAACACTCTTGAAGTGGGTATATTATAAGCACGTTGTTGCAGAGCTGCAAAGTGACACACATTTCACATTTTTTGGCTTTTACCTGCTACTTGTGTTTTTCTTGCTTTTGCTTTTCCTTTTCAAGCTTTCCCTCTCCCGGCTGCTGATGAAGGGTGGCATGGAGGCATAGCCGTGTTCAGCTTCTGCAAGCGAATAAACAACATAGTGGTCACATGTCCAGATATCTGGCAATGCAAAATATAGCCACAGTGACAAGCAGCCAAACCAGGAATAGGAAGACTGCACAATGTGCCACATTTGATCTTGGTGCTTGTGGAATTCAGTAGCGATGTGATGTGCTGAAGTGCAGGCGTGCAAATGAATGGATTTCATGCAGTATCTTTATACAGTATTTTCTTCCCCCAGCCAGGACAATGATGTCATCTTGAACTGGAATAAACCCCACTAGCAAACCACAACAGAGGGAAAGGAGGGGCCTCCATGAAAACAATGTCTCCCTGCACATCTGACTGCATCTGCCACATATGCATTCGTTCTTTCATTAGAAAATAAAGGCAAATGCACGTATGTTTTTGCACATTTGCAGCATGTGAACAGGAAAAAAAATGTGAGAATATTGATTCGCAGCTACTTTGAGTAGGCGATGCGTTCAGCTGAAATGTTGTGCAAAATCCGAAAACGTTTTTATCTTTAATGCGTGGCACGATTATTTCATGTAAAACATAAAAAGGACGGAAACAGGCTTTAAAATCGATTTTATACGAGATGTGCATTAATTTGCGGGGTCTGTGGAGGGAGGGAGGTGTCACTGTAATTTCTCAGTAATACAACAGACCGTAGAAAACAATGTAATTACACTTTACCTCGTTCTCTGCGCTCAAGGTACTCGGCTGCTTCGATCAACATCTGCACCAGTCCGATCGCCGCCATTTTCAACAATAACACTGATAATATAACAATCCAGTGAGGGATTCCGTGTCTGTGCACAACCTGCTTCAGGTCCCACTGGCTCTGCTGCTCTGTCACTTGTTTTGTGTGTGTGCGTGTGTGTTTTAAAGGCGAGCGGTAACGTTGAAAGAGTTCCTCCTGCAGTGTATCAAACGGGCTATTTTAAAGTTAAAGGTCGTGAATGCAGCACCACTGGGGTTTAAAAGCCACACCAGTCTGTTCCTTAATGACTGCTCAAATGGTTCAGGTGACTTTAAGGGTTTGGTGTTAGCTGGCTAGTCGAGGCTGACGCTTCTCCAACGGCTAAGGTTGCTCTGCCTTCTGTATTAAGCAAAGTGTTTGCTAAACGTCGTTGGTTTTCTCAGCACTTCTTCAAGTAAAACAGCGGTTTGTTGACAAAAACCAAACGAATGGTAGCCTGACATATATTTAAAAAAGAAAGAAAGAAAGTAAGAAAGGAAAAAAGGCCAAGTGTTGTTCTGTTTGGCAAAAAAAAGAAGAAGCTAGCGTTGGTGACAACTTGATGAAATAACGATGAAAAGTTTCTTGCTAGCTTGGCTGTATTACTGTAAGGAATCGGCCAATCAAAAAACAACGTCGGCTTGCTGTCTGAAGTTAAATGGATAAAAATGCGAGCTAGCTGTCTTAAAGTTAAAAAGCCGACGATGTCATCCAACCTGATCGCTTCGGATCTATGTGGCTGGCTAGTTTTGTGCTGGTTTATCGCTGGTCACGCGTGACACGTCTCGCTGGAAACAGATAGCGACTGACATCAACCGAGGAACAGTCAGTGTTTGTCAAACTGCTTCCAAAATAGTGGCTTGTTGATCTGGACGACAGCTAACTACTGTACTTTACCACAAAGCTTCTGTGTGCTGCGGTATGATTGGGCACTGGACATAGTCAATCATGCTTCTATTGGGCGTTTGAGAGGTCAATTATCCAGAGGGGCGGGCACTGTCTGCCACTGAGGGCCTGGTTCGGCCATTTTGGTTCTAATTCGCATTGGCGCAGGCACACCGTTTTGAGCCACAATGAACTGCTTCTGCGCTACACATTCTTGCACCATGATTGGTTGATTTCTGGTAAACTTGCTGGCGATTGGCCGCAATGCCCACGAGCTGAAACGACAACGCCTGCTTCTGACAGAAAACACGCCTCTTTGCCATGCTGTTTCGCGGTGTATGGCAATGATTGGCTCTCGTGATGTTGTCTTATTTCTCAGTAGGTTATTGGCCAGATTCACATGCTCGCTTACTATTGGTCCATTGCCACTCACACAAATACATTCGCGCAGGCGCACGCCCACTGCTTTTTCGGAAACAGGATAACATTAAAAGCCTGCTTCAAAATGACACGGATGTCCATTTTAAAGAAGGAAAATTCCCCGGTCCTCCACAGACGACAGCATGCAATGCGTTTATTGGTTGTAAAACACCCTTCGTCTTGAACCAAATTAATCTTTTAATGAAAAATCCCTCAATACCAGAGCGTTTGCAGGGAACACCAAATTAGATCCAAATTGATGACAATAAGAATTTGTCAAGTAAAACAAGCTAACATTTTAGATTAAGGTTAGTATTGCTCTAGAGACCTTGGTAACAGTATGATCATATTCATCAATTTATAGATAGCAGATTTCATAGTGTCTAGTATTTCTCAAGATATGCATGAGAAAATATGACTACACATTATGGCAGATGCAAGAGGCAAATCTGAAGTTAAATACGCATTCTTCACAATCAGGACTGCAAACAATCACTTTTTAAATCATTTTATTTCAGTCAAAACCCCACACACCTCAATAACACATCTCCATGCATTAGGTCCACAGTGGGTCTCCTCTGAGTACTCAGCTGTGGCTTACTGCAAGCACTACTATTTACATTTATGTGTTCACTTGTAAAAAGATATTCAGAGTTGTTGCTTAGCACAATACAGGTTTGAAATAACAGAAAATAGCATAACATCATCTACTATTGTGAGGGCAAAATGGAGGCAAACTTGCCAAATTAATTGTTGATACTTTTAAGCGATGAAGTCCAGTGGCCTGTTGAATCCCCCCTTTCTGTTCATGTACTGCCTGAAAAAAATAAATATAAAAAAACACATTACATCACTGTTACCCTCGCAACACTTGCAGATTACATCATCGAGCACCAATGGGAGAGCAGGGATCTCTGCATAGAAACACCTGCAGAGGTGATTGGCTATAATAACAGGGGTTGACGCTGAGGGGACTGAAGTTGACGTCTTAACTCAGTAACATGACCAGCTACGGGGGTTCAGATAATAACTTCAAAACAATCACTGTGTAACAAAACAGGGTCTTATGAAGCATCTGGAAAAGTGCTCCGTGGCCATGTGCAGCACTGCTGTGCTGCTGCATTCAGAAACATTTGCTTTCTTTGCGATTGTCATACCTGTATTTTCTCTTCATGGTCACGTTGACGGCATGTGCATTGGCTGCTCCATCTGCTTTCCTACCCTGTTTGAAAACAAGGTTACTGCCTAACATACAAAACATCACATACTGCACTTAAAGTTAAATAGCTGCATATTCCTAATTAATGACATGCAGAAATCAGCTTGGCCTCCACTGTTCCCCTTTATCCACAAAACTAAGTGATAAGGATAATGTTAAAGATGAGCATGTGTAAAATCTTTAAAATCAATTCAGTCAACGTACAACTGAGAATCAGGATTGAAGCAGGTTGAAGAAATACTGTACAATGTCTGTTTAACTATTTGAAAAACCAAACCATGATGGCAGTTTTCACATTACATCTGACCGAAAAAAAAAAAAAAAAACATTGACAACATTCTCAGTATCAAACCTGCATTTTGTGTTTTGATTCACTTAAAAGAGTGCAGACAAATTTTATAAAACTTTTAATAACACAGCCGTCACAGCTCAGTGGCTAACACATATTATGCCCAACATCACACACCTGCAGCTGATTCACAGTCAAACACTTCCAGCTGCTAACAATTTGATGTCAAGCATGTAGGAAGGACAGCTGCCCAAAGGACTTCATTGTAGAGCAGTTGCAGATACAATATATAATGTAAATTTAGAGTGAAGATGGTGATGGAGGGCAAGCGTGTTGTCCAGTAAAATTAATCTTATCTTTGATTTATACATTTTTCACTTTTCTTCTTATTCACCATAGATAATAATTACTGCAACAGAGGCAAAACCTTCACCATGCCCTAAAAGAAAAGAAGTATGAAAAACATGCAAATCCTGACCGTTACAACGATCAGGAGCTACCCACTCTGTGAATCCTAGCTGCTCTGATACTAAAACCATTCACAGTGGTTAGGGTTTAAAACTGGTACATTGAGCTGGCACACCAAAATTAATGCAAACAAACAACATGCCCATCCTCAGTTTAACTGCAGAACGCAATTAACTGTATTTGTAACAAACTGCACCTCCTTGTGGCTGTATAAAATAGGTCACCCTCGTTCTCTCACCTTGGTGCTGTCAAAGGAACCAAATCCCATCAGTTTCATCATCTCAATTTCTTCTTCTGTTTTGCCCTGCATGTCCTCCTCTGTCAAAAAATAGTGGAGTTAAATTTTTTGGCATTAACATGTTTGTTACACTCGGAAATGTCGTAAGCACTGAAAAATCTGAAGTTCCTCGTTTATTAATATGAATACCATGAATACATGACTTTTTAAAAACATCTTATACCTGAGATCTGAATGGGTTTTGCTTTGTCCTTAGAATCTTTGCGGTCATCGTCACGGCGGTCTTTTTGTCTCACAGGAGAGAGGGAGGAGGAGCGGTGACGCCTCGGAGACCTGTAGAGGGAACACAAAGATGGCTGCAGGACGGGTTACCACGACTACTGAGGGCAGACACGTAGGCTACTTAAAGATAATAATATAGTACATCAGATCCCGCAGATCACTGAGCTTGAGGGAAAAGAGTCCCATAAATGCACTGCAAAGAGCACACTGCTTTTCTATTACAGTACAGGAGTACAAGAGTACTTGACTTGGTTGCCTTGGGTAAATTGAAGTTTAGACAGGTAAGGAGATGCTACAGGAGATACTATCTAGTGTTCCAAAATCTGTTTCTCACCTTGAACGCCTCCTGTGAGGAGAGCGTGAGCGGCTTCTCCGCCGGTCTCTGTCCCGATCTCTGGAACGAGAGCGTTCCCTCTCCCTACGCCTTCGCTCGCGTTCCCGTGAAGCCGAGCGGGAACGCCTTCTCTCTGCTCAAAAGGAGGAAATTAAATCATGACATAAGCAGTAAACTGGGAAATTTTAAATTGGCCAAACAATGGAACATTCTTCTCTATTAAGAGTTAGGTTTCCTTTTCTACTTTGCTGCACTTCTCTACATGATTGATGCTACACCTGATGTTAACACAACATGAATACATTTTAGAGGCAGCATGTGATGGCTATTTTAGTGGCGAGTACCACTTTCTCTGACTACGATATATTGAATTCAAACCTATGCCACAAGGTATAGCTTGGTGACTGACATCAAGTTTTAGATAGTGATGAAACATGCTCTGAAAGTGCTGATACATTGTTTAGGTATACAATTATTATTGTTGATGTAATTACAGATACAAAAGCACTGTGAATACAGACTTCCTTTAATATTCAAATTTAATCACTGTAGGTAAAACTTGGCACACTAGTATGCGAGAACACATAAGCATGCTGTTGTAGTTCTGCATAACAGATAAGTCCCTTATAACAGGTCACCCTCACCTGTATCCTGTAACCCAAGATTGTGGTTGAAAAAGCTGTGAAAGTTGCCGTTCATGCTGAGCACTGAAGAGCAAATTCTTTGAAAACTGCCAAATGTGACACTTAATGTCAGCATACTGGCAGAATTAACCAACAGCAGTCAGTCTTTCATGTTAGACAAACGCAAGACAAGGTAAGACATCAATCAGTACTTACTGTCTCAAATAGGGTGCAGAAACAATGTCTCTTGAAACATGTCACAGTATCTAAGACTTGGTCAAAGTGTAGTCAAACTCATTAAACTCCTCAGGTTGTATCTCCACACACAACCAGACAAATATGACAGATCGTATCGACACTAAGGTGAATAACACTTATACTTAACGACGCAGGTAAAAAAAATACAACAACTATAAAACGCCAAATACGATAGATATTAACAAGTCCACCGTGAACTATGGAAAGATCTGGAACAGTCTGTTAACCTACAGTATTCAGACTACACCAAATCACAAATATCGAAATAAAAATCAATTAAATATAATCTGAGTTTAAAACCGTGTTATCCACTTAATGTAAACAGCAAAGCTAACGTAACGTACTTGATTTACTCCATTGGGAAAATGATATCCAATGATATGATGATAACCAATCTAAAAATGATAATGTTATACACCGTGAGTATGAATTTAGTGTTGAAATGTATCGTTTACATTTTCTCATTATATATTTGCTTTCTTTGAGTGTAAAAGAACAAGAAAAAGACGTTGTTTTTTGGGCTAGCTGATCATCCGGCTAGCCATACATTGCGTTAACGTTAACTTATTTAGCTAATTTATCTCCTTCTTACCTCGTCTGGGAGGAGTGCGACTCCTGCTCCTGCCCATTTTCCCCCAAAAAAATCAAGAATCACCCTCGTAGATCAATACAGTAGGAAGAAAACAATGTGAGCTTTGCAGTTTTTCAGCGATAATGGCTGCTACTTCAAGGCAGGCTCCTCCGTTGTCTCTCATGAGGTCAACAAGCGAGCTTCCGGTGACCTTTCTGCAGAACAGCGCCCTCTACCGACCAGGAGGAGCGCGTCCGTGTTGATCTGGAATGAATCACACTGAAACTTTAGTTGAAGTTTTGTAGTTTGCAAGTTAATTTTTCACGTCTATTGAAGAGGAGCTCAGATTTTTCTTTTCTTTTTTGAATTATTTTGTATTTTTTAAAAACTTTATTTCAAAATGTCGGCAAACAGGAACAGAGGTTTACATGGAATCACATACAGACGGATAAAGCATTAGGAGACAAACAGCAGAACCACTGGCAAACAGAAGAAGACAAAATTATTCAACAGATGTATAATGACAAAAGAAACAAATAAGGACACTGAGAGCTGTGATTTCACACAGGTAGTGCAAAACACAAAACTACATTAACTATATACATGATCGAAAAACATTTCTGATTTTGCGATTCCACGCTTTTCCATGTCATGTCAGGTCACACTCAGAGCTGTGGTTTCATACAGGTAGTGCTGATGCCAGCACAAATGATGTCATCCCAGGAGTTTAACCAATCCTGCTTTTCAATGCTTGTTGGAGGGACAATTGCAACACAGTCCTGTCCCACTTGGCTGTTTTCCCAGAAGGCCATGGCATTGTTTGGCTCACCACTCCTCCAATAAGTCACATCTGGATGGATTCTGTGGCCAGTTACCCAGAAGCAGTTCGTCTCCATCGCCATATCCTGCAACCCAATCCACGCTGTTGTCTACACTTGAAAAGAAATTAGATGTTAGCCTTAACAGAGTAGTAATACCTGTGTACAATTTTGAATGGAAACTCCCAGATCTTCACTCGCTCAACCTAACTCTACACAATGCACTCATGTAGAAGTCTTGTCTGTAGAAGAAGAAGAAGAAGAAAGGAATGCTACTTTAAATCATACCATCGGGTAAAAGCCACATTTCAGTATCAAATTGGTCTATAAATTCAACAATTATTTGACATCAGAAAATAAACATATTAATTTAAAAATATACAATAATTTCACCTGACAACTCTTTGCTTTAACTTGGAACTCTGGAGTAAATACTGATTGCACAGTGTATTGGTTGCAGAAAAAATGTAACCATATATAGATTGGTTATCTATAAACCTCACTTTCACCATGCTTTTCGGTCTGCCACTGGGCTGCATTTTTCGTTATTGATTCTAAGTCCCATTGAGCCATCAGGTGAGCCACATCTGACATATTCACTACCTGCAGAACTGGCAGAATGTAATACATATTATATTTGCATATTAAATGGGTATATAGTCACCATACAATGCTTGTTATTTTATAGGATCAACATATATGTTGATGTTTAAAGTAAAATTTGGTTTTATACATAAAGTAAATTCAGATCTCCTAAATTGTTGCATATTTTACTTGATGGACTGCATTTTACTGTCAGATTTGTGGTGCAACAAGGGCCTACAAACAAATATGTCCCTTTAAATGAAATGAAAATACATCTAATTTAATACATGTAATACAAGAAGATTAAACATGTTGCTATAATGCCTGCAGTACTTCACAGTATAGAAAAGCAAATAATCAGACAATTAAATACATAGTAAAAAAAATAGCAAATTAAAATGTACAATAAAAAAGTTAATAGAAATGGAAAGATAGACAAAGAATAACAACAACAAAATATTTTGGGGTCTGCTTAACAACTGCAGTAAATATGACATGTCTAAATAATCTAATACTTGTAGCCAATTTATGATTTAGAGTTTCAAGTTTTCAATAGCAATCAGAAATGTTTTAAAATATTGTTGAAAATATAAAAGAGGGGAATCTTTTAAAGCCATGTCATTTTGTGGATGTAATTTTCAAGATATTAAGTAAGTTAATCATGCACGTTTCATTTGACCAGAAACCGGGTTTGTTAATAAGGAGCCTAAACATAACAATCTTTGCTGGTACTTTTCAAAAACATCCTTTATTCGTTATTATTATTTTTGCCACTCAAAACCTCTAGCAATGGTTTCCTTTTTTTAGGAATTTACATAGTCTTTCATACCTGTCCCGAATCACATGCTCACAGATTAAAAACATCAGTCACACGGGCTTCTTGTGAACGAGCTCCCATGATGCACTGCCCCTTTCCGGTTGTCCAGGCAACGAAAAACAGTTACTGCTTTTCTGTTTTTACTCCTCAACGGTTACGGGATGGTAAGTTAATGTATGAAAATTAACTAACAAGTTTAAAAGTAAACTTAACTCAGCCAAGATGAAAACATTTTACCCGTGTAGCTCACAGTTGTTGGCCAAAATTCGAACGAATGCTCGTACTTTTGACGTTGTAAATTTCTGTAATTAAGACGGTTAGGATAACCAACGGTTGTGTTTTTTTTTACCGTTAACGTTAGCTAGTGACGTAAGTTGCTAAAAGTTTGAAAGCTGGCCAGTTTACATGTTTGAGAGTGCAAGTAACAGTCAGTGTCACCTTCATGCAAAAGGTGACTTTTTAAATGTTGTTTCTCATGAGAATAATAATTCAATAAAATAAATATCGTTACATCGTTGCATTTATTTGGTCACGAAAAGGTCGAAGACAACCAAAATGCACTGCAGGTTAGGCAGTGTTTAGTTTTAGCTCTAAATCTGTTTTAAAACAGGAAACAGTATGGTGGCCAGCTTGTAACAAACAGTATCATAGTACATCTAAACAGTTCACTAAAATAAATGCATGAATACAAAATGCAAAACAACAATCTGTAGATGATAAGACAGCCCTACAATCTGGCAGATGTAACTGCCAAGCAAATGTAACTGTTTTTGAGCCCTATATTCCTTTTCTTTGATACCAATATGTGCCTTCACCTCTTAAAATGTTAAAAGACCCATCATTTGAATTCTGTGTAGTGTTTGTTGTCAAAATGTCTGGTCTGCTCTCAACTGCACTGTAAACTTGCTAGTGATGACTGATCTGTTTAATTTCTTTGACACAAACTCTGGAATAGTAAATCATACCTATTTTATAAACCAACATTTTTGATATACCCACAATGTTCCGGGATTCCCTTTTATGTCCCTGCGTTTCAATGTATCTTGTGTGTTTGTCTGTGTGTGCTTACATGCTTCAGTGTCCAGTGTAACAGAAAGAAGGAACATTTGAGATGGAAGCTATGGCAAATATGGAAGAGGAGGAATCCTTGAAGACCATGCGTCTGGTAAAGCTGGGTCATTGACTGTAGTGTAGAAATTTAGATAAGAATGATTTCAAATTAAGAAAATAAGAATTAATTTCTCTTTACCCCCCTCTTTTTCTCGTCGGACACCGCCTTTCATCTCCTCATCAAACCGAAGATGTTTATCGGTTGTGCAGCTCTTCCTGGTATAACTGAAGAGTCATGGTCAGAGGAGAATAAGAGGGCTGTGGATCAATTTATTGTGGACACTACTATCAAAATCCTGACAGTCTACGTGGACCCCAGCGGCAGGCTGCGGGTGGAGCACTCCTTGCCGTCTTCGGTACAGCACACTTTCCTCTAGACTTTTAATCCTAAAATCCTAATTTTGATTAGGAATAATTTTTAATTAAACTCCCTCTCTCTATTTCTCTCTTTCTTTCGCAATCACACCTAAACATTTCTGCAGGTGGAAGATATTTGGTGTTATTTTATCCGCGAATCAGGGGCCACAATCACAGCCGAGACATTTGACATGGTTATACAGTTTGCCATGGAGGGGGGTGACCATGCCAAGAACCTGCTGGAATTCAGTAACTGTTTGATTGCACCCCTTGTTCCCTTCATGGACATCATGGACAAGAACTCAAAGGACCACTATCTCGAAGAGATGCACTGCTTCCTTAACTTCCTCACAGGTGAGTACCTCAGAAGAAAAGAGAGAGAGGCACCGATCACAGTTAAAGGGACAGTTGGCCCCAAAATCAAGAATACTGTTTTTACCCCTTGATTGTTGTGGTGTGAGTTTCTGACTTTGGACGGTATCAGCCAAAGGGAAGTCGGCCTTTTGTCAAATACAATTGAACGGACGGCACTCTTAGCTAGCAAGCAACTTTGATAGCTTGTTGTAATCAAAGTGCCAAAATTTAAAAACTAGACAGCAATATCTGTTTACAGATATCATAACCAAGTAACTTAAGATAATCCAAAGACCTGGTTGTGATCAGTTTCATGTAGGAACTATTTTTGTTCCACCGTATCACAGCCTGTGGGGAAAAGTGCTTCTACATGTGTTAACATTAGCTATCTTAGAGAGCTATGTTAGCTAGCCTCTGCACACTGCCTTCTGTGCAGTGATACTGCTGGTGTAGACGAAAAATAGTTCCTGCAAGAATCTGCTTGCAACACGGTCTGTGAATTATATTAAGTACCCGGGTCATAATTTCCAAAAAGCGACATTGCTTTCAAGATTTTTAAATGGGTGCTTTGAGCACCACAAATCGAGTGCTATTTGGTTCTATTGTATTCAAGAGCAGGCAGACACCACTACATCTGATACCTCCAAAACTCTGCAACTTACACCATAACAATCTAGATGGGTCAATAGCACTACAGGTGAGAGGGAAAATATGTCTTTTGAATTTTGGGATAACCTGTCACAACACTCAACATGGAAAGGAGCTCACTTTTTGACACCTGTTAAAAGTGTTTTTATTGCTTTTTCCGCTATGATTTGAGTCTCTTTCTGAGTCTCCTCCGTACATTGTCATAAAAAAGATTCAGCAACGTTTTTATCAGCCCCTGTATGCAGGCTGCTCACATTTTGCTTCAGCTGGTGAAATGTCCACTGGATAGGCATCATGACTTGTTGAAATTGTCACTGAGCTACATGCACGTGTGCTGCAGTGTAATATATTTTTGACTTTTATTTTTAACAGATGTGGTATATAAGAAGGAGGGCAGAACAGTTCTATACATCCCAGCGGAGTGCCTAAACTACAGCTCTGAGGAGGCCTGCAGGGATAAGATGCTAGTACAGAGAATGGAGAGTAAGCCTCTATGTCTGTGTGTTTATGTGTATGTGGGTGTGTCTCTGTGGACGTTTTAGGTCTGTGAATTTGTCCCAGAGAGCAGGATCCTCCTGTGTGCTGCTATGTCTGGTGTTACCACTGTGTTCGTGTGGTGACAAAGAGAGCAGGGAGAGGATTGCTAATGGGAAAACAGACAGGAAGTTAGCTAAAATATTAACAACACTTACAGCAGCTTTAATGAGGCCTTGGGCTCAGAGCCTTTCCCCTGCATCAGTCTGACTTCTTCACTGATTTTTTTAGTCTTCACCTACATATCTTTCATAATTTCTTCCTACAACTCCTTTTTTTCTCATCATATCCATGCTTCTTTTCCAAAATGTTCCCAGTCATACTCAGTATTTTCACATCATTCCAACCTTCGCTCTTCTTTGTCTTTTTTATCTTCCACTCACTTGTTCATTCTGTTTTTAGCTGTCATGATCGAATGGACAGATCAGATCAAGGAGCTGCTGAATGACCAAAATACGATGGCGATGAACGACACCGGTGGCCCGATGCAGGAGATGGCCCTCTGGGAGAGTCGCTCTGCCAAAATGTTGGAATTCAGCCAGCAGCTGCAAAAGCCAGAGGTCAGGCATGTCCAGGACATCCTGCAGCACACCAAGTCTCTCTATTTAGAGCGCTTCTGTAAACTGGCCAAAGAAATACAGGTAGAAGAAGTCTGCACCATAATTCTAAAATCTGCTATGATGCAATTAATGTATGATGCCGTTAATGTTATTATCAACCGTCCTTTGTGTGTGTGTGTGTTTGTGTGTCCAGGATTTCTCTCAAGACGCCCAGTTAAACATGAAGTTCCTGTCTATATTGAAGGAGCCATGTGAAGTGCTTGCCCAGCTCAAGCCAAGCCAAATTACTCCTGAACAGCTGAAACACATTATCCATCTCATTCGCGTCATCTGGATCAACTCCAAGTACTTCAACACCAGCGAGAGAATGACTGGTCTCTTCTGCAAGGTATCTGCATTTTCCTACACTAGTGCATTGCCCGTAGGAAGTATGTATTCCTATAGAAAAGTGGGAGGTTAAGTAGCTTTTTCATGGATGGCCAAATGAGGTTGTGTTTGAAGGTGGGACGTCAGGGATATAATTGGCTGTTTTTGACTACTTTTGATTATACCATTATATTTCACCTTAAAAACTATTTACCTTGCCTTGTTTGGTGTCATTATTTTCAGCACAACCTCACATGTGTGACTGTACATTTATTTTTTCATTTTGACAAATTATATTAACACTATGGACCTAAAATCACAAAATAACATAAAATAAGAGTAGGAAAAAGTTAAGATTTTTTACTGTGAAAACCACAAACAGTTTAATGAACCAATTGCATTAGTTATAACGCAAATATAAATTGTTGTTTGCTTAATTTGTGCATAAGTTTTTGAAATTTACAAAGTTATATCTAACTATTTGCATTAAAATGCAGGCAATGCCTCAGGCTCCTCAGCTCATTCCTGCCTGCTCCGCAATTCAGCCATCTCCTCGTTTTGACTCACAACACAAAAAAACGACTACACTACACACTAAAAACACTACACCAAACACTACATTACAAACTAACTATACACTCCAAACACGCTATATGTCACAAATCCCTCAACTCTCAAAACTCGCTATCTCTGTCGCAGTCTGTATAAACCCCGGCGTCCCTCACACAACTTCCTGTTCTTCAACAACCAAACTTGCTGCTTGGACACTTTCATGACAAAAGCCCGTTTTTACCGTTTCTTCCTGCACCAGACAAAAAGCAAACGTGACGGCAAGGTTCGCGAAAAAGCGTGGCGGAAATTATTTACTAGGGATGTGAATCTTTGGGTGTCTCACGGTTCGATTCATTCCGATTCTTAGGGTCACGATTCGATTCAAAATCGATTCTCGATTCAACCGATTCTCGATTCAAAAATTGATACAATACATAGTGTGTTAAGGCAAATTATGGCATCAAAACAATACAGTTTGTATGAGATAATGTGATTTTTAAATAAACTGATTCCAATGATGTAATCACACAAAGGCAAACTTAAGACAAAAGGTAACATCTATCTATGGTCACATTATGCTATATAAGAAATGAGAACTTCCTCCATGAAATGCGCGACAGCACAACTTTAATAGCGCAATCTGCTGCAGAATGAAAAAAGCAAGCCCTTAAAGAGTGTGTTTTGACTAGATGAATGTGGGTTTTGAAAAAGTTGCTGTCTCTCTGCTTTGAAGGAAGGTGCTGGCTACACAGTGTGTGGATGTTATGACCTGCACCTTCTTTTTTGCACTTCTGTTTGACATTGTGCCTGCAGTGCATGGCTGCCTTGGTTTGCATAGTTAATAGCCGCTTATATACTGGGCAGCAAGCCGCCAATTTGACCGTCCTTTTTGTGGCTCTGTCCGCGGATTTAGACAGAAGCCGGTAAATTGGGGGTCTGTCCTGGTCTGCCAATTTGCCACCTCGGAGGGTACACTTTTATCCAACTCCATTCCGATGTAAATCCGAGACGTCGTTATGCCGGAAATTGCGTGAGATGGGCGGAGGTGTGGATGACCTGCACTGTTGTGCGCCCCACAGCTGAGGAGTTTTAAAACCAGGAAACAGCTGATCACAGCAATCAGTCCATCGCTTCATCAGCGGACGTCAAGATGAGCAACTGGACAGCTGCTGAGTACAGGAGATGCTAGCATCTCCTCGGTCTCTGAAGCTGTCTTCGCTGTTAGCTTGTTGTTGTAGCGGCTAGCCAGGAACGGTCGCTACTTTCAAATTAAAAGCCCCCCGCTAAGAACCCAGTTCTAAACTCCAATGGGGTGCAATGTCAAGCTCTTATTTTGAAGACAAATTCCTTGTCTTGCTTTCCCTAAGCTTGCTCCAACGCTGTGTACGGAAGCCCGTGGGGGCACACAGAGAGACGGGGGAACGTTAATACAAAAATCGATTTTTGAAGTTTATGAATCGATTCAGAATTGTGGATGATTAGAATCCCGATTCTTGTGTGAATCGATTTTTTCCCCCACCCCTATTATTTACCCTAAGTCCGGTTTTGGACGTGCCGGTGGGTCCGGTCCATCGTTCACAGTATCATTGCAGTCCAATTTTAATTTCCATTTCATTATGTAAGTCACAGCAGTGGGGTAACAGAATTTTGCAGATATGCAAACCACAGAAAGAAAGTCAAACAGACAGCGAGTCCTTGACTTTTATTTAGATAGTTGCATTTTGTGTAAAAGTGACTAATTCTACCTCATTATTGAGCATTTAATAAATGTGAAAATATCTCTGTTAGTTGGTCTCCAAATATGTATTATTTGTTTTCTTCTGTGTTGCAGATGACTAATGAAATCATCTGCCTGTGCTTACAAAGCATCTCTCTGGATAAGATGTTTGAGGGCTATGTGACATCCACCAAGGTCAGCCTGAATGACTGTATCAAGTGCTGCGAGTCCTGGAAGGAATCTTACCTGCAGGTCTCAAAGAGTCACCAAATGTAAGAGAAATGTCACCTGTGTTAAGACTCAACCCAGTGTGATCTGGGTACATCTGGAGACTTCTGGGGTAGTCTTAATTCTAAAATCATCAAAAGGCAATGTGTTTTATTTTAAGAAATTGAAGTCACTACTCTAAATGGGTATAGTGTGAAGTTTAACTAACATTTGTTGTGTCGCAAATCATATTTTGGTTTAAATGCTGAAGTAAATAGTGCCTTAAAGAGTAGTGTCAAACAGAAAGGCGTTGTTTTCAAAGAGTTTAGTCAGGAGATGACCTCAGTTCTCCTGGCGATTGTTCCGGATACAAGATGCATAAAACTGAATGTTGTTCCACCAGGCTTTAGCCATGATTAAGGAAAACTATTCCTTCAGATCGGAGATGGTCTGTGTGATTGGGGTTTAGCATGAATTGATGGCTGTTGACAACCTGTTTTTGGTTTTGAACACTTGACACTTGAGTGATCGCTGTAGACCCATGCTACTGAGGTACTCAACTAACTCTGCATTCCTGTTTCGGACACTCTCTTCCTCTCTTACCTCTCTTATTCCCGCTCTGATTATACATCAGGTGTTCTCCAATAGAGTGGGTCCTGGACCATAGGAGTTTTTTTGAAGTGGTTGATGCTTTCATTCAGAGGTTCACGGAGCTGCTTGAGGTAAATGTTCCCCTCGTTAACCTGCTAATGCGTCAGTCATTTCAACTTCATGTCATGCTGCCAACCAGGACTGGTTTTAAAGTCTATCCAAGATTTCAGACAGCTGAAGATACCTAATGTGTCACACCAAATTTTGGAGACGTGTGTATGATATGATGCTCAAGACATCAAGAATGCTTCCATTTGGTCCAATGGTGCAACATTAAAAGCAGCAGTTTGTTTGGAATACTCTTTTGTGTATGATTTGTGACAGGTATGTGACTGCATGCATCAGTTTGCCCGTTGGGAGGATGGTCAGCAGCGCTGCTCACCGATCTTCGGCACTATCCAGGGACCAGCATTCAGCCGCTACCTCCTGGAGATTGAGGGCAATTTCCACCAGGGCCTACAGACCCTGCGCTCTGTTGGCAAGGGCATCCTTGATGTGGAGAACACCACATGGCGCAATGAATTCAATACGTATGTCTATTGCTCTTTTAGACATTCAAACTAAAACTAAATAGAACAGTATGAAAGTATTGGTTTTAAGAATGGTTTTAAGCCCGAACCGAAAACCACAAAATCAAAGAAACAATGTCCTCACTAAAGCATCTAGCAATACCTGAAAATGTTTTAGCTTTTCTGATATTATCTGTGTGCATGCTCGCTACCTTATTACATGCTACACAAGATTTCAAGCTGCTGTTTGGCATTAGTGAATCTCTCTCTCAGGTTGCTATTTTTCTGAGGGGGCAGGCAGAATGTCTGTGTGCAAATGATCAACTTCAATTTCAGTAATGATCAACCAACTGAGCACCCCTCATCCCTTTTAAAGGCATTAATTGGTGATACACATAACATATTTGTCTGCACATATCAATTGCACTGCAGCGTTAATCAGCATGTTGGTTTGGAGCCAGGAAATTAAACCAAACTGGCACAGACACAAAGTATTAAAGTGTAGTTTAATGTTTTTTTTACTGTTAATATCAGCTGATCTTCACACATGTGTGTTTTCATGTGTGGGTATGTTCTTTTGTGTGTGTGTGTGTGTGTGTGTGTGTGTGTGTGTGTGTACACAGGTTTCGCGCATTGGTAAAGGATCTGGAAGTGATGATGCAAAACCTGATCAATTCAGTGTTTAAGGCCGAAGGGAACCTAGTGCACCGAGGAGTTCACATTGTGAACATTTTTAGGCCTATGATGGCTCGAGAGGTGTCCCCTTACACACGCACACACATGCACACACACGCACACACACTAAACCACACACCTTCAATTCCTCAATTTGCTTTTTAGGGGTGTCCTGATTTTTATTCTAATTAGAAAATCAGTTGGAATGAGCTTTCAATTTCAATCGTCAATTCTCCCATTATTTTTTTCTCTCCACCCTCACCTACTTTGCATGTCCCGGCTCGCACTGGTAAAAAGGCCCTAAAGACATTAAAGATGACACAGCTAGCTTTCCAGTAGCCTACAGCTTCACTTCCAGACATTTATCCTGTGAGCGAAGTCGATCAGATGGCTGATAACGGAGATCACTCTGAGAACGTCCAAGATATTGGGTATATTTTTGTTAATTTTTAAATCCCCAAAGGGTGGTCATTTCTTTTGCACTCTGGACTCTTTATTTATGGTGAATGTTATTTAAAGCCTCTGTAAGTGATATATTCTTTATTAAGATAAGTGTTAAATAGCTTTATATTCCAACAGTTATCACTGTTATAAAGTGTTTGGTCAGTAATCTATGCCCCCCCTCCTGCTCATGCAGTAAAAGAGAAAAGACATTTTCTGGTATCCCTTTACACTTTATCTGATAAGGACAGAGAACTCCATAAAGAGGCGGTCCTGTCTGCTCATCACTTCTGGTACCTATAAAGGCAATGGCGAAACTAGGAAAGCTCCCAATTCTAGCGATTCCAGTGACCGCTTATACCACCAAACGGGCCAAGTGATAAAAAAAATGTTTAAAGCAAAGAAACTGGCAAAGAGAGCTGCATGTGTGGTGACGATGAGAGGAGGGAGGGGACAGCTAACTGCAAAACGGACAGGGAGTTAGCGAAAACGAAACCAGCAGCTTTAAACTTGCCTTTCACTAAGTTGTAAAAAGCCACCAGGATGAAGTCAAGCAATCGTTGTATAGTACCCCAATCTTTTTAAAGACAATTTTGAAATGTAAATGACGGACATCATGACAATCCAGATGAGATAGTCTCACAATGACATTACTGTCAATGGTGAGAAATAAATCAAAATCAAAACTAATCCGGGATTTAGAGAATTGTCACACCCGTGTTGTTTTACATCACTTTACTAACTATGCATTTCTCAGTTAATCACATTCTCTAACTTTCTATTTATTAAACCTTTAAAGTTCATGAAGTGTATATATGGGTTCCTCATTGAATGCCTGAGGCATCTGTGTCAGTCAGTTTTCTTCCTCTTATGTTCATAGACAGCTTATCTTACTTCCCATATTAGATTTGGTGTACTGTAAAGTTCATCCTTGTTGTGTTGTATTTAGAGCTTTTTTTTAGAGACCCTAGATTTGTCTTAAGTGTAACTTGCAGTCAGTTAAAGCTGCATTCTCAATTTCTCATTCTTAATTTGCTGCTCAACTTCTTTTGCTCAAGTCTTCCTTTCTTCTCATACTCCCACATAATTAATTTACTCATTCTCATCCATCCAACCCTCTCCATCCCAGGCCATTAAGTGCACCATTGATGATAACGTGGAGCTCATTTACGATAGCTTCAAGAGGGAGCTCCGACTGATCAACAGAGATATGAACCAGACGACATGGTATATTCCTGACTTTATGCCCCAGATGGCAGGCAAAGCACACATGTTGAGGGGCCTGATAGCTCCCTTTGACAGGCCCATGAAGGTAAGTTCATTAGACTACTGAGTAATCTTTGGCTTTTTGTCTTGGTGCATACCGGTTACTTCACACCATCACCAAAGTAGTGTAGAGAGTAAAGGATGACATAAAGAATTCTGCACATGCTGGTAATGCTTTGATTGGATTTTAACCATATATTGACTGTAAATGGATAGTATACATGGTCTTAAGTGGACCCTCATTCTGGAGCTCCTTACTTGACTTATGCCTCCTTTTTCCCCTTTTTTGCCCTCCAGGTGCTTCAGAATGCCTTCTTCATGCCTGAAACAGAAAGCCGCAAGGAGATAGAGACTATCTATGGCCAGACGAAGCAGGCTTTGGATGACATGGAGAAGGAGACCTTCAGAGAGTGGAGCCAGAGCCTGGATGTTCAGTACTTCAAACGGCTAGAACAGCCAATCATGGTGCGCTGCACCGACGGATCCGGCATGTTGAGCATCAACTTTAACAAGTGGGTCACACAATTAGGCAAGAGACTCAAGGCATTCACATTAAAGTATAGATTCACCTAGTGCCTTACACTGTATACTGTTGTCTGTGAACTTACAACACACAAAACTCACACCCATACTTTGCGTGTTAAGTTTGCATTCATGCCCACACAAGAGGTATACTGTATTTAACCATAAGTTGGAAACAGAGATATACTCTTACTGTATATCCATGTAGAAACCAAACAAATTCACACAAACACAAAAATACATATGTACATATTCATGACAAAAAAATTTTTGCTAATTTTTGCTTTTTTGCCTTTACAGATACCTGTTGAACCTGTTCTCTGAGATTGAGTACTGGGATCATCTGGGATCGAAGTTTGAGATACCCCAGGATGCACGTGACATTTACCAGTACAGTGGGGACCTCAGGCTGCTGGAGGAGAGAACACGGCTGGTGGTCACAACCTATAACAGGTCACACACACAGGCACACACACACACATAGAAAAGGAGAACAAAATGCATGTAAACAATGAACAGTAATAAGGAAAGGGGTTTACTTGGGACACAATTGAGAAACAGAATTTGTGTAAACTGAATTTATATTTTTTGTTGTTTACTGTTAAATCCCACAGGCAGTTTTTAAACAAAAAGGTCTCTTTTCCTAGTGCAATGAGATGAGTTTGCCTTTTTTTCCTTGTGTGTCACATTTTACATCACAAACATGAAACTGTAGTAGCGAGAGATCAGACTACATTCAGAATATAATAAACTAAAAGTCTTAATAACATTCTGAATTGCCTCTGTGACTTTTCAGAGGATTTGAAAAACACACATAAACACTCACATTGACAAACTCACATATACACATTCTCAACAGCTTTGATACTGTTGCCTGCTCTTGTAAAACTCACCAATTATACACACAAATATTTTCTAAAATGCATTCTTATCTGCCTTTGTTTGTGTCTGTATGTATCAGGATCATTGATATGCTGTCTCCGATTGATATGGCTCTGTTTCGGGAGCGTATTCGTTTCATTGATGAAAAGATTCAGCCAGGCCTGACCAGGTTCCTGTGGTCGAGTAAAGCTTCTGACATCTTCATTCGAGACTGTCTCCCGCACGTTGACAAGGTTGAAACAGAGTTCCCTGCTTACTGATATTGACATATGTACAGTTTTGCTTTTACTGTATTGAAGTTTTTTCTTTGTTTTGTTTTCCAACTGGCTTTTGATATTCAGTCAACAGTGGTAGCCTATAGTTTGGACATTTGGGTGAATGCAGAGTTGTTTAAAACAACTGACTGACTGCTCTGAACAGATTTGGAACCAATTTTTGGTCCAGTATGAAACTGGTTTGTAGGCACTAAGGAGGTACTTTCATCTTACCTCCTCTTCATTACACTCCAGGTCCAGAGGATAGCTGATGAATACAAAGCATCGACAGCATCCATCTCCAACCTCTGTCACAAGATCAGTGAAACGTTACTGGTTAGACTGGATGGAAAGACTGTTTACAGGTAACAGACATGTGATTTCTTCCTCATTACATAGGACACCTAATACAGTAAATACATAAAATAATGTCAAGTGCTTCTTTGAAATCTGCTTTCCCTCTCAGATGTAGAGTAAATGACTAGAATCCCAATAGATAGTTTAAGTCAACAGCAAGCATCACTTATTGACATTGTCAAAGGCGATAAATACTGGCTGTACTGTATCTTAATTGTACCTTAACTGGTTTCCTTTGTTGGTTGCATCTTGGGCATTTCTCCTGCTGTAATTTTTAGGAACCTGGAGTTTGAGGATTACCAAAAGGCTCACCAGCAGAGCCAAGTCAAAATACTGCGCTCAGCACACCAGGATATTGCTGATATCATGACCCGCATTCACAAAACCTTCGCTAACGACGGACCTGAGGTTTGTGCTGCTTTTCATTCATTCAGTAGCAGCATTCCATCAGAAATGTGCCTTCATTTACAGAAAGCTGTAATCTGGCACATTTATAAGATTGTTATTTTAGACTTACTTTGTGATAGGGCTGCACAATTCAATGATAAATCACAGCTTGGCTTAGTGCAATATCCAAATCACAAGAGGCTGCAATCTTTTGATGAAAGTAAAATGTGTCAAGAATTGTCAAACATGTCATGATTGAATTTTTTTCCGGTGAAAATTAAGATTGTGGCACAAAAATGATTATACCCATTAATCTTTCATCTTATCTTGTTAACCATTTCGTGCAGCCCTACTTTGTGTTATATACTGTAAGTATGCAAGGATGAGCCAGAAGCTTAGAGGATAGAGAAGCAAGACTTTTCAGGTGCAACTGTTAAGTGCATTTTAAATTGAAACTCTCGCCAAAAAGCAACCGAGGCTTTATTTGCGATTGAATATGAGTCAAACCTTCGTTAGAAAGCATAATTACGACGAAAGACGCACTTTTAAGATTTACTGTAGTTAGGTTTTCGGGCATGTTAATTTTGAACGGGAGTGCTAGGGGTAGAGATACGATGGCATCAAAATCGCTATTTTTAGAACACTAAGAAGGCTCGACACAACATGAAACTTTGCTCGTAGCATCACCAGGGTCTCTACTCATGATCACGAGCATTGAGAACATTGTTTGTGTACACAAAGTTTATGTAAAAGAAGGTTTTTGAACTACTCACGTTAGCTGCTGCAACTCCGGCGCGGCCGTCATGGCAGACAAAAAGTGTCGTTCCCTGAGTGTGACCTGACAGGCAGGCTTGAGGAGCGGTTCACCATTACTTTCCTGCCTGTCAGGTCGCACTCGGGGATCGACACTTTTTGCCTGCCATGACAGCGACGCGCCGGAGATACCATCGTATCTCTGCCCCTAGCACAAAATTAAAGTGCCCGAAAACCCAGCTATGGTAAATCTAAGTCTTTCGTCGTAATTATGCTTTTACACGAAGGTTTGACTCATACTCAATCGCAAATAAAGCCTCGGTTGCTTTTTGGGGAGAGTTTCACTTTAATTCAGTTCTTTCCTGGAGATGAAGGTAAAAGTAGTCCAAAAATTGCTGGTTACAATAGAAAGGTATTGACCCACATAAGTTGTTTAACCAGTGGTCAAAAAAATGTAATAAATTGAAAACATCTAGATTTAAACTTTCCCAACTACTGCTTGCACAAGCAAGACAGCAAAGATTGTAATCAACAGCCTTATCTGTTAGGTAGTGACTCTTTCTTTTCTTATTGAAAGCCAGATTTACCAAGCCCTATGATCTTAAATTAACAGGCACAGCCCAAATTTGCATCGTCTTTTCATGTGTGTACATTTTTACCATGGTGTTAAAGGTCCAGGAGCACTGGGTTACCTTCACAGAACAGGTAGACCATTTGGTGGAGAAAGCTCTAAGGATCAACATCAAGAACTCCATGATGAAACTCTCTATGGCAATTAATGGAGACAGCAAAACCACCCAATCACCCAATCCCTTGTTCAAAGTCCTGGTAACACTGCACCGGGCAACTCCTCAAATCACACCAAAGGTACCAGTAATCGTCCACATACACTGACTTAGTCTTACTTATTCTTACTCAGACACAAACACTGTGCTGCTAGTTTAAGTTCTGCTCCCAAGTCTTGTGTCAAGCTGAGTGTCGGTATGTTTGTGTGAATATGTGTGTGTGTCCCTGTTTTGACAGGTCGAGTTCTCCCCCACTCTTGCAAAGCTTGCTGAGATTGTTAACATTTTGCCTCAGCTCATCAACACCATCTCAGAATTTAAACGACTGGCTGAACTTCTCCCTGGCAAACAGCCACAGGGGAATCCCATACACATCAATATAGGTTAGAAAAATGTTTCTTTTATTTTATTGAGCATGCTTTTTTAGTAATCTTGTTTTCCATTTTTTTAAGAGAGACTACTAGTGTTCACATCTGAACTGTTCATACTGGGTGTTGAGCAAATGTGGACCTCATTTGTATATGAAATTCTTGTGAATTACAACATTAGATACAATGCAGACGATGTTTACTAAGCAGTTGTAGATGTGACCATGTCTATCTGTCTGGGCTTCTACTATTTGTCCCTGTTATCACCGTGGTCCTTTTTGATCCTTCAGAGCAAGACGAGGAGATACGGAAGATTCAGGCTGCTCTTTCCACAGGGATGACAGCCAATGTCAGCCACCTGCAGGCCTCTCTGAAGAACTGGGACAAATACAGAGATATCTGGGAGATCAACAAGGACTCCTTTATACAACGTTACCAGAGACTAAACCCACCAGTCACAACTTTTGATGCAGATATACACAGGCACTGTAGCACAATAAACTTATTTCTAAACATCCACATCCATTGTCCAAGTATAATTTAGCTGTATTCTGTCTGAAAACATTTTCTATAATCTGTTGTTTACCAAGATGAAGCATGCAGAAGTATTCATCTCTCCTCTGTTCTTGTGTTCTGTCCATTCTCTGATTCACTCTCCAGGTACACAGAAAAGGTCAACAGTGTTCAACTCGAAGAGACGCTACTGAACATTGGCTTTGTCATGCTGGATTGTTCAAAACTCAAGTCCTCCTTGGTGCAGCACTGCAGTGACTGGCAGAACAAGTTAACTCAGCTGCTTAGCCACATAGCCAGCTCCCGTCTTAAAGAACTTCATGCCTCAATGCAAGACAATGGCAACAGGTGAAGTGAAACGACTTTATTTTGGGCTGAATTTTTACATGTTTATTACAGACAGAAGGACTCAAAGCAAAGTTTATGGTAGGCATATTAATCTCATAAAGCACTGGAAACCTTAAATGAACTTTATTTTAAAGGTGAGGTTTTATAGCTGAGGGTTTATTGCCTCCACCATGGACCTGATGTTTTCATCTGGGCCCATGTGTTAAGGTTTGTAGGTGGTTTGAAAGTCAGACCCAAAAGCGGACACCAAGACAGTGAAAAGGTTGAAAGGAATTTAGGTAGTGGGCAGTGGAGGGAAGCTCAGGCTGGTAATTCAGCAGGCTGAGTAGCTGGAGTTCATGATGATGCAGGCTGAGGCTTAGTTGGAGGCACAGGAGAATCCACAGTAGGATTAAGGCAGGTGGCAGAGGTGCAAGAGGCTCGGAGGCAGGGTGGCTGTGGCGCTGGAGTATGGAGTTTGCTCGGGCTCTGGTGAAGGTGGGGAAAGAATAAAATTAGTCTCATAGTGGCACAAGAGTTCAAACGAGCAAAGAGTCACAATTAGTAGCACTGGCAGGGTAGCCATATACCACAGGTGTTGATGATCAGATATCTGCTGCAGGTGTGTGAGAGGCAGGAGCTGTAGCCATCCAGGGGGGCCACACTCAGCCTCTGCAAACCACCTCTGAGAACACTTAAGACATCAAACAAGGAATGAAGTACAGAAAACACAAAATCCAAATCATGACACCGTGTCTCTTTTTATGAAATATACTTACATACTAAGTGACAACATGGTGAATTCAGGTAATAAGAAGAAAAGATCATAATCTCTTTGGTCATTAGGGTAAGAAGAGACGGGAAGAGACAGGGAGAAGCTTTTGAACTTGAGATACGCATTTTGCCAAAGCCTGTGTGACACATTGTTGTTTTGTTTATATGTGTGTGTTTAGGCTGAAACCACCCCCCCAGACACTGGTGGAGCTTGGTGAGAGCCTGAAACTCTTGGAGACTCTCCAGGGTGATTTGCCTAAGACAAAAGCTCTGATTCCTCTCATCCATGATCAATTTGCTGTCCTGGACAAATATGACATTGATGTGGAACAGGATGTAAGTACCTCACTCATGCATGAACACATACAAATATACAGCCAATCGAAAACTTGGACAGGACTGCTTATATTCAGTCTGTACTGTGTGGTAAATTCACAGTTGTTAACAAACATTAATAACCAGGATTCTGTATTATTAATTTACTTTTAGAAATTATTATTACTAAAAATAAAATACCTGTCATATATTCTCTTGTAGTCCTGGGTGTTGTGTGTCTACACATGAATGCATAAACAATGTGTCATTATTCCAAACGTGCTACTTGGTTTACCCATAGGTGCACAAAATGCGTGAGATGCTGAATGAGAGGTGGGTGTGGTTCCAACAGCTGTTGTTTGACAGTGACATCATGCTGCAGAAACAGAAGGTGAAGTTTAAGGATAGCTTCATCCTTTCGGCTAAGGAGCTCAAGAAGAAGAGCCAAATCGCTTTTACGGACTTCAATAGAACAGGTCACTCATAGTCTCTCTGTAACACTCATTAACACAAAGTGTTTCATCACTGTGGTCTGTGCACCGCACACTGATTTCTGACTACATTGCTGCTCCCTCAAGTTATTTCATGCTCCACCATCGTCATCCCTTACTCCTCTCCACCTCCTGTCCGCCCGTCTCATTTTTACCCTTCTATTCTGTTTGGATGCTACTATCTTTCTTCTATCACATTGAATGCTCATTTGACCATCTTTGTCTTTGTTCTTCCTGCTGTCTGCCAGTTGCACCAGCAATTGTCTGTACAGCTGCTGTTCATAGAAAAATAATGTACCGTAATATTTCTCTTTTGAGAGAGAGAACAGACACACTGTGTAGCTGAGCATTCAAGGATACAAAACTGTGACATTGTAAACTTCCTGTAATCGTTGCTCCCCTAATACCAAACTGAGTGTCTTTCGTGAGATGACCTGTGTTTTGGTTTTGTTTAGTATGTTCTTTTTACTGTATATATGACAAAGGCATGGTTGGGTGACTGCTTTTTTACTTATGTGTGTATCTCCCCGCATTTCTGCATGTGCATATCCAGGTCCATTTTCCAGTCATCTGAGCACTTCGTACGCATTAGAGGAAATCGCAGGCCATCGCATGCAACTGGAGGATCTAAAACAGGAAGAGTGCACCATCCTTCAGGGGCTCGAATTCTTCAAAATAGAATGGACTCCATCCAAAACCATCCAGATGCTGGAGAAGGTCTTACACATAACTATGTTCATAGTCCTAACATGCTGCTGTAATGTCATAATCGTATGCAGACTCAACGTAACCTAGAGAAGATTACTGAGGGTATTGTGTTTGTGAGGAACCAGCTCAACGTGTGTAGATTTTGCAAGCAGGTTATAAGCTTTCTTGGATCAGTTCTCACAATATATTGATATTGAAAATAAATATGATTAAAAAAAAATTAAACATTGATACTGTGTTATAATACATCCCCTCTTAAATCAGCTTGTCACCCGCCTTAAACAGAATAATGTTATCAGTATAATTGTACTTTTTGTATAGTTTTGTTCAGATTTGGTTATAAACACTCCCTCCAACCCCCTAGACTTTTGAGTGTAATTCATTTGCCAGAAAATGAATTTGACATAAAAACGTATTTGATGCATTTTTTTATTTTTTTTTATGTTTTTGGTGATAACATCATTATGATGAATCCTTAAGGCCATGATAATCCTGAAGTGAGAATCTGGTACTGTAACAGCATTAATTTGACTCTATTTAATGATTTAAGTGGTAGGAAATTGACAGGACACAAGACGCAGAATCCATCTCAGGTTATCCTAAAATTTGAGATGGATTTTAAAGAGATGTTTTTTTTCTTGCAGATGCTAGAGTAATGCAAGGTGCATTTAATAAAACGGTTCGTGCCTATATGTTTTGCACAGGACATAGACCACCTGCAGCAGGTCTGGGAGATTACGCAGTACTGGAATGCCAACTGGGATGTCTGGAAGGGTGGTCAGTTTGCCACGCTACAGACAGAGGGCATGGAGAGTGCAGTGCAGGACATGTTCCAAAAAATCCTAGAACTCCACAGAGATCTAAAGGTCAGTTCTGCCACACAGAATCAGATTTTGCAGATTTTGGCATCCTGCCACAAACTTTATTATATTACCAGTGTAAGCTTTGTTTTTTTTTCATTCAAATAAATTGTAGAAAAATGCCAAAACAAGCAATTCAGTCTATACTGTACATTCGGAAGCTGTAACTCGGTGATGGTCTTTGTAGAAAGAACACATGATAAACTCTGCCTTAAATGCCTTTGACAGTGTATAGCTGTCAAAGCCCCCCAATATGGAACCCTCAGTTGCTCTCCCATTTACATGACACAATAGCGAGGATCTGATATTTCTTGATTGCAGGATAAGAAGTGGGAAATAGTAGATTTCTCCAAGAACAAGATTGATCAGTTCAAGCAGATCATCCCTCTCATCGCTGATCTGAGGAACCCAGCCATGAGAGACAGGTACTGACTGAAACCAAAGTATCTACATGTTTTTTCCTTGTCAGTATATCTTGCAACTATTGTTTTGCAATAGGCACAATGTACAAGACATGGCAGGGACGTAAATAAGGAATACCTGTCAAATGGGTAAAAAAGTGGTTAATGTTTTAATGTCCTGACTGAAAAGACCAGTTTTAATGGGATACATGATATGCACACTTTTTTTGGTTATACAGGTTTGACTTAAAGGATGAACATAAAGCATGTTAAATCACATGGAGCAGACTAAGCTTATTACTATGGTTAGTCCAGTCAGCTCTTCTGGGAGCCTGTTCTGCTGCTTTATTTCCTAGGTCCATCCATCCATCCTTCCATCCATCTTCTACCGCTTATCCAGGGCCGGGCAGGTGCCTGAGCAGGGATGCCCAGACTTCCCCTAGCACTTCCGGGAGGATCCCAAGTCGTTCCCAGGCCAGCCGAGCGACATAGTCACTCAAGCGTGTCCTGGGTCTTCCTCGGGGTCTCCTCCTGACGGGACATGCCAGAAAAACCTCCCGAGGAAGGTGTCCAGGGGGCATCCGATACAGAAGCCCGAGTCACCTCAGCTCCTCCCGGGTGACAGAGCTCCTCACCCTATCTCTAAGGGAGCGCTCCGTCACCCTGCGGAGAAAACTAATTTCGGCCGCTTGTATCCGGGATCTTATTCTTTCGGTCATGACCCAAAGCTCATGACCATAGGTGAGGGTAGAAACGTAGATTGACCGGTAAATCGAGAGGTTCGCCTTTCGGCTCAGCTCTTTCTTCACCATGACAGACCAATACAATGACCGCATTACTGCGACTGCTGCACCGATCCGCATATCAAACTCGTGCTCCTTCCCTCACTTGTGAACAAGACCCCAAGATACTTAAACTCCTTCACTTGAGGCAGGAGCTCTCCCCCAACCTGGAGGGAACAAGCCACCTTTTGGTCGAAAACCATGGCCTTGGACTTGGAGGTGCTGATTCTCATTCCAGCTGATTCACACTCGGCTGCAAACTGCCCCAGGACATGCTGGAGGTCCTGTCTCAAAGGAGCCAACAAGACAACATCATCTGTGAAAAGCAGAGATGAAATCTGGTGGCTCCCAAACCAGACCCCCTCTGGCCCCTGGCTGCGCCTAGAAATTCTGTCCATAAAAATAATGAACAGAACCGGTGACAAAGGGCAACCCTGTCGGAGTCCAATATGCACCGGGAACAGGTCTGACTTACTGCCGGCAATGCGAACTAAGCTCCTGCTCCGGTCGTACAGGGACCGTACAGCCCTTAGCAGAGGGTCTCTCCGAACCCATAATCCCGAAGGACCTCCCACAGAATGCCACAAAAGGACACGGTCGAATGCCTTCTCTAAGTCCACAAAGCACATGTGGACTGGTTGGGCAAACTCCTGTGAACCCTCGAGCACCCTGCGGAGGGTATAGAGCTGGTCCAGTGTTCGATGGCCAGGACAAAAACAGCATTGGTCCTCCTAAATCCGAGGTTCGACTATTGGCCGAACTCTCTTCTCCAGTTCCCTGGAATAGACTGAGGAGTGTGATCCCCCAATAGTTGGAACACACCGTCCAGTCCCCTTTTTTTAAAAGAGGGACCACCATCCCGGTCTGCAGGTCCAGAGGCACTGTCCCCGACGCTGCAGAGATGGGTCAGCCAAGACAGCCCCACAACATCCAGAGACTTGAGGTACTCAGGGCGGATCTCATCCACCCCCGGTGCCCTGCCACAGAGGAGCTTCCGAACTTCCCCAGTGACTTAGGCTTGAGTGATGAATGAATCAACCATGAATCAGTCCCCAACCTCTGCTTTCTCTATGGAAGGCGTGTCAGTGGGATTGAGAAAATCCTCAAAGTATTCCTTCCACCACCCGACAATGTCCCCAGTCGAGGTAAACAGCTCTCCACCTCCACGAGTCCCCCGAGCCAGCCAGGCTCGATAGAACTCCTTCTTCAGGTTGACAGCATCACTTACTTCCGGTGTCCACCACCGGGTTCGGGGATTGCCGCCACAACACGCACCGGAGACCTTACGGCCACAGCTCCGAACAGCCGCGTCAACAATGGAAGTGGAGAACACGCTCCATTCGGACTCAATGTCCCCAGCCTCCCTCGGGATCTGGTCAAAGCTCTCCTGGAGGTGGGAGTTGAAGACGTCCCCGACAGAGGGTTCTGCCAGATGTTCCCAGCAGACACTCACAATACGTTTGGGTCTGCCAAGTCTGTCTAGCTTCCTCTCCTGCCAGCGGATCCGATTCACCACCAGGTGGTGATCAGTTGATAGCTCAGCCCCTCTCTTCACCTGAGTGTCCAAGACATACGGTGGGAGGTCAGATGACACAGCTACAAAGTCCATCATTGACCTCAGGCCTAGGGCATCCTGGTGCCACGTGCACTGATGGACACCCTTTTTGCTTGAACATGGTGTTCGTTATGGACAAACTGTGACTAGCACAGAAGACCAAGAAGACCAACAGAACACAACTCGGGTTCAGATTGGGGAGGCAGTTCCTCCCAATCACACCCCTCCAGGTAATGCTATCACTGCCCACGTGAGCATTGAAGTCCCCAGTAGAACGACCGAGTCCCCAGTTGGAGCACTTTCCAGTACCCCTCCCAGGGCCTCCAAGAAGGCCGGGTACTCTATACTGCTGTTCGGCCCATAAGCCGAAACAACAGTGCGAGACCTATCCCCAACCCAAAAGCGCAGGGATGCGACCCTCTCGTTCACCGGGGACAACTCCAACACATGGCGGCTGAGCTGGGGAGCTATGAGCAAGCCCACACCAGCTCGCTGCCTCTCACCACGGGAAACTCCAGGGTAGAAGAGAGTCCAGCCTCTCTCAAGGAGTTGGATTCCAGAGCCCAGACTGTGCTTGGAGGCGAGCCCAACTATCTCTAGCTGGTACCGCTCAACCTCCCGCACTAGCTCCGGCTCTTTCCCCCCCAGCCATGGCCAGAGTCACCGTCTGGGGATTGGGTCGTCGGGACCCCCGTCCATGATCGCCACTCAAATCACACAGCACCAGCCCCTTCTGAACCCTCCTGCGGGTGGTGAGCCTACTGGAGGGCGGGCCCACGCCACTCCTTCAGGCTGCGCACAGCCGGGTCCCATGGGCAAAGACCTGACCACCAGGCGCTCGCCTGTGAGCCCAACCCCAGGCCTGGCTCCAGGGTGGGGCCCCGGTGACGCCATTCCAGGCGACGTGAACTTCCTTGTTGTAATCTTTTTAATCAGGGGCTTTGGAATCGCTCTTAGTCTGACCCGTCACCTAGGACCTGTTTGCCTTGGTAGACCCCGGACAACATAGTTCCTGGGATCATTCAGGTACTCAAACCCCTCCACCACAATAAGGTGGCGGTTCAAGGAGAGGTCTTTCCAAGGTTTTCTTCCCATTTGTGTTTCCCATAATCATTGTCATTAGCTCAATTAATAATAATAATAATAATAATTATGTATTTTATTTAAAGGCACCTTTCAAAGCACTCGAGGACACCGCACATAACAAAAACAGTACTGCAAAAACAGGAGACAAATTGGTGCAAATGAGGATAAATAAATGAATAAAAAATATTCCCAGCTGGATGTACAGATGGTACGTTGCTTTTGCCACATTCAATAAGAAAGACATTTATGCCCTTTAGTGCGCAGTAAGAAGGTCAGGTTTGAATTCAAATCTGTACAAACAACATGTGAGGTTAAATTAGATTAAATTAATTTAATCAGAAGCGTGCTAAGGCATGAGCCATCTCCCTTCTTTCTCATCTATTTTGAGAGCTTTTCAATATCTTTTACTTCAGTCTAACCCTTTTTCAAACTCTGACTGATCAATGACTGAGTGACAGATGAACACATCCGCTGCCTTAATTTCAAAACACGTCGAACTCTGCAACTGAGAAAGGATGAAAATTAGTTAATTAATTTATTTTTTGATTAATGCCACCTTTCTTTCAGGCACTGGATGCAGATCTATGAAGAGCTGTCTTGCTATTTTGACCCGACCAGCAGTGAATTCACCCTGGAGAAGATCATATTTCTGGGCCTCGACAAATATGCTGAGAAGATCTGTGAGATCTCGGGAGCAGCCGGAAATGAACTCTCCATTGAAAAGGTCGAGTTTCTTCCTCTTGTCTATACTGATGCTCAGTTCACATTTTTATAGTTTTTTTTGCCTCGGTCCACGGTCTCGCCCAGGAAGTTGGCATGTTTGTTCATGTCTGAGAGGTGGCAAATCATGTTTGTTTGACAGTTCATACTGTGTAGGGTGAAAATTTTTTTCTCATTTTGTAAATTTCTAAAAGCTCTCCATCTCAAATCTATGCAAGCTTTAGAAGTCAAAGCTAAGATTTATGGCTTCAGGCCATTAATCATCTAGTCATGTGAATTTATTATAATTAGCTTGTGGAAAAAGAATAGAGGAGAAATGTCACCCCCTAATTTTGCTACCTCTCAGTGGTGTGTATTTCTGTTGACATTACTTTCTGTGATGGATATTTAAGCGTCTGGAGGGAATGACGACGACATGGGCAGAAACGTTCCTGGACATAGCACCATGTGAAGCTAAAGGCCACTACTGGCTTAGGTGAGTAAGCTTTTGGGTTGATGGTTTGAGAAGGACTTTACCATAATTGGTGTGCCTTCATCATATTCAGTCAGCTAATATTTATGAATAAGCTACTAAGGCTACTAACACTTCAATTTTATGCAGTCAAAAAATGGAACCATAAATACAGCCTCAAAAACTGGTACTGTACACTGGACTACACAAAACTGCTGGTTTACTTTATAAATAGATTCTTTTGCTACTTTTTCTGCTGTGAAAACCTTTTTAAGCAATCATCAGCAGTCAAGTTTCACTCTCCCTCCCTGTCTCCCAGGAGTACGGAGGAAGTTTTCCAGGCCCTGGAGGACAACCAGGTTATTCTGTCCACAATGAAGGCATCTCAGTTTGTCAAAGCCTTTGAGCGGGAGGTAGATTGCTGGGAACGCCGGCTGTCCCAGGTGCGGGAAGTCATCGAGATGATCATCAGTCTGCAGCGTCAGTGGATTTCTCTGAAGGTACAGGAAACACACTCATATACTTTACTATCTCACATGGATTCATCATTATATGTTGTTTTTAGGGCTGTCATTAAAAAAATAATCTAATTAATTACAGGATTTGAAAAAAAAAAATTAATCTAATTAATTACAGGATTTGAAAAAAAAAAAATCTAATTAATTACACGATTTGTAATTAATTAATCTAATTAATCGCATTTTAATCTCATATCTGCTAAAGGTACCCAAATAAAGAATTCGAATTCTAGGACATTACAAAATTGTATTGCATGACTAATCAATTGAATACACTAAGAAGAGAAGAACTTGCCGTTCAAAGGCCCTAGCAACGATGTGCTCGCCTCGCTCCCCTGAGTCGCGTCCATGTCTGTTTTCATCCTGCCTTGACTAGCGACGCAGGTGGGAAGTGACGAACACGTCCGGACAAGTTCCTCGGTGCTAGTGCTACCGTGACGTGCCACCGCCAAGTAGCCTACTGGTCGTTCAATGGGCCAAATTTAAAATGCTCGCGCATTGAATTGCCACTCAGAATCTCAGAATTAATTGTGTTGATTTTTATAACGTGTTAATTTGCAGTGTAATTAATTAATCTAATTAACGCGTTAAACTGACAGCCCTAGTTGTTTTAATGCATGAGTATTCATTGCTTTATGGTTGGCTTCATTATTTTCTGTGAGTCATCATAGAGTGTACATTTATTATGTGTTGTGGTCTTTTGATGATAGTTATGGTTCTTTTCAGTAAACATGTAGTTTAATTGTTTCTGATTCTGGCACAGTACATGCACATTATGGCACCCCCTGTTGGCTATATTGTTGCTATTCAGCGTAACAGTGCAGAGCAGCAACAGTTGTTTTATTTTATTGTGTTTTATTCATGTTTCACTGACAGACAGTTCTCATTTCCTACAAAATCATCTCTGCATAGGAGGGATTGCAGCTGCTTTTCCAATTATCCATTTTACACAGGGAAAAATATGCAGGTCAATATTACATACACATTGGTTTTAAGATTGCGACGTGTTAAAGGTTGTAAACAATGACTGTAGTTACTGTGTAAAACAGAAAAATAGACTTGACACTTAAGATTAAGTGTTATGCTGCATTTACTTATGTATAGCGCAGGTAAACAGATAAAAGTAGGATCAGAACTGCAGTCTTGTTTTGTAATGCTCCATTTTTCTTTTTTTTTTATTGCTCCAGAATATTTTTCAAGATAAGGACATCCGCGAGCAGCTGCCTCATGAGTGCAAAGAGTTTGAAGACACTAGTTCTAGTTGGAAGGCCACCATGGGCCAACTCCAGAAGGATAACAACGCCTTGCAGGGAACACACCACCCGAGTATGTACATACTGTATACTTGTATAATGTTAAACACGGAAACAGACATGGCGTTTCTCTGTTGTATTGCTGTCTTGTCTTAGCCACTGTCCAAAACAAAAA
The DNA here is from genome assembly GCA_963678695.2 of Diplodus puntazzo. NCBI lineage: Eukaryota > Metazoa > Chordata > Actinopteri > Spariformes > Sparidae > Diplodus > Diplodus puntazzo. The sequence continues at coordinate 14,700,083 of OZ023159.1, forward strand.
AAGCAATAAATATCCCAATTTGATCTAGAAACCCAGATGTCAGTGTGATGAAAGGCAAAGTAAATGACTTGATTGTATTAATAGTTAGGAAGATTTTCAACAGCTACTCAAGTTGTTCGATGGTTACTTGGGGATAGTGACCAGGAAAAACAATGCCTCTCCCTCTTTTTTATGCATAATAGCAGATGTCTTTCCTCCGCGCTGTAGTGTGATCTCCATTTTTATGGAAAAAATGCAACCAGGTGGCAGGCCAAATAGCAAAGTTAGAGCGAGTTCTATTGGGAATAAAATTTGTGATGTAATTTTTTTTTTTTTACAACTATTACACTGTGCAATTGGTGTTTACTAATGTTTTAATAGTAACCGTTCATGGAGTCACACTTTCTAGATAGCATAGAAACAAAGACTGTATTTTCAAAATTGTATATTCAAATTTTGTGTATTCAGGGCCTCTATATTAGTCTTGAATTTGTGGTTGTGTTTTCTAATGTTATTTTCTTGTAGTTATACTGTGATGGGTCTGGAGCTGTTTTGAAATGTGTTAAATCCATATCCTTCATCTCAGACGCAGATTCTGTAATTTGGAGTGAAGAAAGTATCAACATTTTATTGTGTTAGCAAAAAAACTGTAATGATGATATTGGCCTAAATAGACTTCTTATTTATGAATAAAATATATATTATATATCACCATAAATCCTCTCCCTCTTTTAGGCTTGCTGAAGGAGCTTGCACATATGAGCGCAAAGCTGGAAGAGATCCAGAAGGCACTCGACATATACCTGGAGACTAAGAGGCAGCTCTTCTCAAGATTCTGCTTCCTGTCCAATGATGATTTGGTGGAGATCCTAGGGCAGTCAAAGAACCCAAAAGCCATGCAGCCTCACCTGAAGAAGTGTTTTGACAATATCAAGAGTCTGCGCATTGAGGAGGCAGGGAATCACAGGCACACATACACTCAATGGCCAGTGACTACACTATTACTGAGAAAAAGAGTCATTTAAGCCTATTTAGTCAAGATTAGATTATTAAATATAATAGTTTACATGACTGGTGTTTCTTTACCTGACGTTCTTACACTCTAACACTCCTCTACTTTGTGGGTATAATACGACACAAAATATAGAATATAATTTTTGCCTCTATTTAGTGAAGTAAGATGTAACAAGTGAGACCAAACAAGACATAACTTGGTACACTGGGAAACATGACAGAATTAATACCTTGAGGAAAGTAAAAGAAAATTCGATTGCAAACTGTGTGTGGGGTTCTAGTGTGTCTGTTGGGGAGCAATAAGGGGGAAGGGCCTGTTTAAAATAACAGTGGGTTTAAAAAAGCAGGTAAGGAATTAAAATCAAAAAAGAAAGAAATAAAGAAAATTACTATGTTGAGTTTCCGTGGCAGGGAGGTGATACATCCAACACATTTTTGGAATTGTCATGACTGACAACAGAATAATAATATTTGTGTCAATGTAGTCTTACGGTTTGCCCTGTGCATAAGTAGGGAATCTAGATAAAAAGTATTTTTGAAGCAGATTTCAGATCAGAGTTTGATCAGGATTCAGGGCAAAACTCCCATCTGAAGATCCAGATATTAGTAGACATGTTAGTAGGTAAGATCATTACACTTCAATGTGTTGCTCAGTGATGGTACATTTGTTATAAACAATCATTTTTTTAACTTGTCAGTATCCCCAAACAAGACATAATAAGGTGTGAAATCAACTGTACATGCTTATTGATAATATGGAACCACTTTACATCCTACAGAAACACCTTTTCAAACTGAACCTTGTGCTTTGTGACTAGTATTTATTACTTTTTAACAGATGTTAGCATTTATCTCCAAAAGCTTGTGAATCCAACAGCAATTGGGTCATATTTTGCTATATTTATTGCTTGACTATATATCAAACATTCAGTATGGATTGGCCTAAAATATGGAGCTCAAAACACTGTATTAGGATTGGAATGGACCACTACATACAGAAAGCTGTCACTGTGTGTCTTCTGTAGGTGGTCACTACGCCAATCGCTCTTGGGATGTTCTCTGCTGATGGGGAGTATGTTGATTTCAACGAACAAGTGATGCTTGACAGACCTGTGGAGGTACAGCAGTGATGATTATGATAATGGTCATGACTATAAGACTGTTGATTAAACTTGTAGTCATGATAGTACTGGTGAGGTTGAGTAATGATGGCAAATGTCAAATGTAAGCACCAATGTAAGCACCAATTTATCTTGTGTATGTAGGTTTGGCTGTGTGATGTTGAGGAGAACATGCGTGCTACACTAAAGGCACAGCTGAAAAATTGCCTTTCTGCTCTGAAGAAAACGTCAGGACAGAGAGACAAATGGGTCAAAGCATGGCCAGGACAGGTAAAATTGTCTTTGGCTTTTCACTCTTTATTTGCATATTCCGCATTAGCAGTGAGTGTTGGTCATGGGAAACAAGCTCTGTGTCAAGGCAGTGCAAATCGGTTTCCCAATTTGAAAACAAGTGTGTAATCGCAAATATTATTTTTACAAATACCAACTCAACTAAACGTTTATCTCTATCCAGGTCGTTGATTGTTGTGGTAATATTTTGCTTTAAGGTACACAAGCTGTATTGCATATCAAATGTATAGAATGTTGTTCTGCTTGTGGAGTTTATAGAGAATAAGCTTGGAAACTTTTTATTTTAAAATCAGATGAAAATAAAGTTGCAAGGTTCTTAAACTAACGGATTCAGTTTTCCTTAAGTGTGCATTCCATCTGTTTTAGATGCTGATCACAGCCAGTCAGATCCAGTGGACCAGTGATGTTACTCATTCTCTCAATACCAGCAAGGAAAGAGCTGAGTCTTCTCTTAAGTCCATGAAGAAGAAACAGGTTTGATGGACTATTTGTCATTTCACTAGACTTTTTGTGTCTCTATACAGCAATGCACAGGTATTTTTTGAAATAAAATTTAAGGACAACAAACAATCTCCTCAAGTGTTTTCGCACTATTTCAGATTAATTTAATCTGAAATAGTGCGGGACAGTTCCGCTGTCAACTTCACTGGATTTGGACATGCAAGAGGTGTGTAAACGTACATCTGCAAAGCTGAACATATCCCTGAAGGCTCTCTTCTGGACTGCGAAGGGATGGATGCAAACAGGCTGCGTCAGATACCGCAATTGAAGCAGGTGGTGGCGTCTCATCTCCACCCCAACGCCTTGGTATCGGCATCAGGGGCCTCCCTGCCCTCAAAAGCCGACCGCTTTCAGTCCGGTCTGACGGACAAGAGCTACGAAGCTGCCCTCACTGTCTGAGCCATGAATGAGTCCTCGCTCCTTTAGGCAGAACTGGGGGAAGAAATGACAACAAAGCCAGACGCAAAGCTGTGGGAAGAGATCTGTGTAGTCACTGACCACTGCCTTCACCTCCATAAAGTTGCAGTCCAGGCCGAGCAATGGGCATGATGGTCTTACAGGAGAGAACCAGGTAGATGAACCTCACCAATCTCGCTACAAGAGATAAAGAGGATCTCCTTGATACACTGGAACACCCATAGGGTCTCTTTGGCTCAGCCGTAGGTTCAATGCAGAAGAGATGCGAGGACAAGAAAAGGGAAAGAGAAGCCCTAAAGCTCTGTCTGCCCATGAAAGCTCAGCCAAGCAAACAAAATTGTTGACAGCCACAGCCTCCCACATAAACCCAATGGGGAGAGCACATGCTCCCTGGGTCGGAGGAGAAAGTGAGACGGTGCAGCAGGCGATGCCGCAAGAAAACGCCAACACACAAACAGTGAGCTGGCCAGTCAGTCCCCTCGCAGAGAGTAAAGGAGTGGAGTGCTTGTACAAATTCAGAATGGGTGTTGAGAACAATAAACAACGGCTACTGGCTTCAATTCGCTATCGTTACACCACTCAAAAAAAATAATTTATTCTCAGGCTCAGGGAGAGTCGGCTTGTATTTTACAAGAAGCGATCCACTCTCTGCTGGTAAAAGGAGCCATACGAATAGTCCCACCTGGTCAGAGCCAGGACAGGTTTTATTAAAGATACTTCATAAACCCAAAGATAAGGGGGCGATGCATCCAAGCTATTTTAGACCTCAGGGCCTTGAACAGATACCTCAGAAAGTAGAAATTCAGAATGTTGATTCATGCGTCACTTCTGCGTTTCGTGCGCCCGGGGGATTGGTTCACGTCAATTGACCTGAAAGATGCATATTTCCACATGCCCATATACCCTCCACACAGGAAATACCTACGATTTGCCTATCAGGGGGTTTCCTACGAATATCTTGTTCTCACTTTCGGCCTCTCACTCAGCTCGCAGGTATTTGTAAAATGCACAGAGGCAGCATTAAGCCCCGTGAGGGTGAGGGCATACGTGTGGCGACATACATAGACGACTGGCTAATAGCATTGTCCTCGCAGTGGGAGACAGCGGCTCACACAAAAACAACTTGCAGAGCACATAGAGAAACTAGGTTTTAGAAAAAATGTGGAAAAGAGTGTACTGTCCCCAACGCACAGGATTACATTCATAGGATTATCCCTAGATTCATGCCTGGCACGAGTGACTCTTAACACTGGAGTGAGTGACGTCACTCAAAGCGTGCTTGAGCCATTTTCGCAGAGGGGAGTCTGTTTCACTCAAACTGTGTCAGAGGCTACTGGGGCTGATGCCGTCGGCGCTAGTGGTCGTCCCAATGGGCCGTCTATATATGAGGGGATTTCAGTGTTGGGTGGCCTCACATGGTATAGATCCACGGCGTCACAGGCACCGCAGACTCAGAGTATCTGTGACGTGCGCAGGTGGAACATCCCACCACACTCTATTCACATGAATTGTCTGGAACTAATGGCTCTGGGTCTGGTTCTACAACATTTTCATCCTTTTCTGAAGGGCCACCATGTATTAGTCCGGTCAGACAACACTACAGTGGTGGCATACGTCACAAACGGGTGGCTCAGGTCCACCAGACTAAACACACTAGCACACAGATTGATTATATGGAGCTGTGCCCCTTTTGAGCCTCTGAGAGCAACTCACATACCCGGGGTGTTGAACTACGGGGCGGATCCAGGGGTGACCCGCTTTATGCAGAGTGGAAGTTGCACTTGGAGGTGATAAAAATAATCTGGGAGAATTATGGTCAGGCAGAGATAGACCTCTTTGTGTCTCTGGAGAACGCTCAGTGCTCCAGGTGTTTCTCTCTCTTTGATCAGACAGCTCCTCTGGGAGTGGACGCATTGGCACTCAAGTGGCCGCGGGCTCTTCTATATGCATTTCCTCCAATCGCATTGATAGCTCCGACTCTGGTGAGAGTCCGAGAGGAGGGCCTATCACTTATCCTGATAGCCCCATGGTGGACAGGAAAGCACTGGCTGGCAGACATAGTACAGCTCCTGTGCTGTCAGCCAGCTCCTCTGCCACTCCGCAGAGATCTGCTGACACAGGCACGAGGAGAAGTATTCCACCCTCACCCAGATGGCTCTTTGGGTTTGGCCCCTGAAAGGTCCAATCTAACAGCTGTAGTGCTTCCTCAGAATTTAATCGATACAATCCAGAGTGCAAGAGCCCCATCCACTAGGTCTCTCTATGACTGCAAGTGGCGGGTGTTTGAAGATTGGTGCAGGCCTGATAATGTCTATCTCAAAGGCACCCTTTGAACTCCTGGGACAGGTGGATATGAAAATGGTGTCCTTAAAGACTGCATTACTGAAGGCCCTGACTTCTGCTAAGAGGGTGGGAGAAATGCACGCTTTGTCGGTGAATAATGTTTGCATGAAAATTGCACCTGATGGTTTAAGTGTGCAACTCCGTCCTAACCCAGCTTTTATTCCTAAAGTGATTGGTCCCTGCTAGGGATGTCCCGATCAGGTTTTTTTTACCCCGATCCCGATCCGAGTCCTTTAATATTTAGTATCTGCCGATACCGAGTCCCGATCCGATACTTAGCCTGAACTAATATTTTCCTGGATAAAACAGCTGCATTAAGAAAAAAAGTACCTGCAACCGAGCTGTTCCTTAATAGTATTTTTATTTTGTTGAAATAAAGTATATACTTTCATATGGCTCTTTCTTATTCTGCATATGGTATTACAACATCGGCGGACCACCTTCCTTGTGTTAGCAGGTGAGTGTGTGACGCTGCACTGTGACAGCGGCTCGTGTACAGCAGCTGAAGTGTGAGAGGCACAGCCCACGCTTGGTTCCTCCATATCATCCACTGCTTTTTACATATTCCTTACGTTGACACGTAAAATGACCTGGACGTGTTGCTTATGACCTACGAAACTGGTGCGCAAACCGGCGCGTTGTAACTCGAAAGTGGAGTCAATAATGTAATGCAGAGATGGTCGGGCACACCGGGGATTCAAAAACTCCAGGTGACGAAGAAAACCCTGATCCTCTCCCACGGAGATAGCGGAGAATTCAGTTATCTTCTCTGTAATATTTGTGGCCATGTCGCTGTCTCGAGGATATTTCTCTTTCCTTTAGAAAGTATCCGCGAGTGTTTGCTGCTTCGGTGTTGTTGCCTGTAGCTACTCTCGAGTGAACACGTTGTATTCTCTGAGTTTTTGTTTTGTATATGCCGTATCAAATGAGTAGTAAATGCAGCTCCGTGAAACAGCCATATTGCAGATGTTTCATGTCGCCGTTGGACTACTTTCGCTTTCTAATTGAAGTTATTTCCACACTGCTGACATTTTATCCACAGGTTTGCCAGAGTAACGTTACACACGCGTCTGCGCTCTGCCACTAATTGTGCACTGACGTTAAAAAATAATAATAATTAAAAAAAAAAAAAATCAGCCCTGGGTCCACGTTCAAAATTGCCGATTCCGATCAGCGGAAAAATGCCCAGATCGGCCCCGATCCCGATCCTATAGATCGGATCGGGACATCCCTAGTCCCTGCATACCTATAGAGCTTAAAGCTTTCAACCCTCCACCTTTTACTTCTGCAGAGCAGGAACGGCTACACACCTTGTGTCAGGTCTGGGCTCTGTGGATATATGTGGACAGGACAGCAAATTTCAGAAGATCTGATGAGATGTTTGTGTCCAGGGCTAAACTTCATGAAGGAAGACCAGTCTCAAAACAGAGACTGTCCCAATGGATAGTGGGGGCCATTGCGCTGGCTTACACTAGTGGTGGCTCACAACCTCCAGCAGGTCTGCGTGCACACTCTACTAGAGGTTTGGCATCATCCTGGGCTCTTTTCTGAGGAATCTCAATTCAGGATATTTGTGCTGCAGTCAGCTGGTCTTCACCTCTGACTTTTGCTCGTTTCTACAGCCTGGATGTTACAGCACCCTCCTCAGCTCACGCAGTGCTGAGTGTAGGGGTAACTGGTGACGAGGTTCATTCACAAGAATAAATCCACTGTTCTGGCAGTGCTGGTTCTGGTCATAGGCTTTTAAGCAATCTGGGAGTCAGTATATCCCATAGTGAGACATGAAATAATTGCTATGAAAGAGAACTTTGGGTTATTTGCATAACCCTGCTTCTCTAAGTAGCTTGAGTGAGTGTCTCACCAGACCACCCTCCTTGCTGGTGTGAAGCAAGGAAGAGGTAGGCTAAATATTTTGAATGATGAATGACAGCATTTCTGCCCCTTAAATAGGGAAGGGCAGGTGGCCCCACGACATTCACTTCATCATTCACCTAACCCTAACCCTAACCCCTAACCCTTTAATACAGCTGCATTAAGAAAAAAGTACCTGCATCAAAGCTGTTCTTTAATAGGTTTTTTATTTTGTTGAAACAAAGTAAATTCTTTCATATGGCTCTTTCTTATTCTGCATATGCTATTGCAACACTGGCCTACCAGTTTGCCAGAGTAACATTACATATGCGTCTGAGTTCTGCCACAAATTGTGCTCTGACGTAAAAAAAAAAAAAAAAAAATCGGACTTGGGTCCACGTTCAAAATTGCAGATCCCCGATCAGTGGAAAAATGCCCATATCATCCCCGACCCGATCCTGCAGAACGGATCGGGACATCCCTCTCCGGCAACCTACAACGCCATTTATGTGTGTACGCAAGGGCAAAACTCCTAGAAAAAGCTACGTTTTAATCAATATCCGGAACTCTTTTGCTAACACTGTCTTTTTTTCTCAGGTCTCCACGCTTCAGGGCTATTCAGAGATCATCCATGGCAAACTGTCCAAAGTTCAGCGCCTGAAGCTCATAGCACTGGTCACGGTGGAGGCTCATGCTCGCGATGTCATTGAGAAGCTGGTTAAGGGAGGCTGCAATGATGCCAATGCCTTTGAGTGGCTCTGCCAGCTGAGACTATACTCAGAGAAGGTATGTTCTGATGGTCGAGCTTCAACAGCATTGAGGAAAAGGGTATGAAAAAAGGGAGAGCACATAAGACAAATTTTTTTTTAATTTTAATTTATTTAAGGCATAATTTCAGCATAAACATATTTTAGTGACTGTTTTTTGTTGCTATTTTCCCTTATGTGGTTTGTATAATGAGGGTGGAATCCATCTCCCCCCCCCCCACTAATATTTAATTACATCTGGCTACAAAGCTAAAGGCAAACCTGTAATAGAACACATGTGTATAGGTATATAACTTCTATTGATTCAGCATGATATTCATACTCATACATATACCCTCTCTCTATTCCACATTTCTTTTTGTGATTATCAGCATTTCTCAGTCTCCCCACTCAGTTTACTGATCTAATCTGGTTTGTTTTGTTTTTTCATTAGGATGACTGCGTAGTGCGACAGACCAACGCATGTTTCACATATGGCTATGAGTACCTGGGCAACTCTGGACGGCTCGTTATCACTCCACTTACTGACAGGTCACAATCTGTCACTCAGTCAATTAGTGCACCAACTAGATCATATTTCTATTTCCATAATGATTTTTTCCTTTCTACACCTATTCTCTGTACAGTAAATGAGCATGTTTGACTCTGTTCAGGTGTTACATGACCCTGACCACAGCACTCCATCTCTATCGTGGGGGCTGTCCTAAAGGCCCAGCTGGTACTGGGAAGACAGAGACAGTGAAGGACTTGGGCAAAGCTCTAGGCATGCATGTCATTGTAGTCAACTGCTCCGAAAGACTGGACTACAAATCCATAGGACGCATGTTCTCTGGCCTGGCACAGGTAGGAAAGAAAAGAGACTATGCTGGCGATTAGGGATGCTCCGATCAGGTTTTTTTTACCCCGATCCCGATCCAAGTCCTTTAATATTTAGTAAATACCGATACCGAGCCCTGATCCGATACTTAACCTTAACTAATATTTTCCTGGATAATACAGCTGCATTCAGAAAAAAAGTACCTGCGCCCAAGCTGTTCCTTGATAGTTTTTTTTGTTGAAACAAAGTATATACTTTCATATAGCTCTTTCTTATTCTGCATGTGCTATTGCAACATTGGCCTACCACCTTCCCTGCGTTAGTAGGTGAGTCTGTGACACTGCACTGTGACAGCAGACCCTCATGTACAGCCAGCTGAAGTGTGTGCTGGACGCAGCCCACGCTTGGTACCTCCATATCATCCACTGCTATTTTTCATATTCCTTACATTGTCATGTAAAATGACGTGGACGCGTTGCTTGTCTATTTCACATGCGTTCAGCATCTCCTCGATCGCCTGTTTTGCATGCTTTGCTGTATGAGACCCACGAGACTAGTGCGCATACCGGCACATTGTAATTCGAAAGTGATTCAAAAACTCCAGATGATGAAGAAAACCCTGATCCTCTACCACAGAGATGAGCTGGTTATACCAGAGCGATTAATTTAATTACCTTCTCTGCAATATTTTATCGTAAATCGTTAAATTATGGAATGGACTTAGTGATGAACTGAAATTGTGTAGATCACTGTTGAGTTTCAAAAAACATTGAAAGGTAAAATAATTAAGGATTACAATGTAAAATAACTGAAATGTGAAATGATTAAGAAGTAAGAATTTAGTAAATTTAGTACATTTTGTTATGTTTTTTTTTTTCTTTTTTTCTTCCTCTTTGTATTACTGATACTTTGGGTTATTTCATGGATTGCACAGGATAGGCAAAAATAAGCCTTGGCTTCAGCCTATTCCTTTTTCGGTTACAGAGCTTGTTAAATTTTTTTGTGAGAAAATGTTGAGTGGAAGTCTGTATGATAATATTTGCCAGTTGATTGCACATAATTTAAGTATTTTATATTGTAACCGAAATAAAACTATTCATTCCTTCGTAACAAATGATTAGTATTAAATGCAGCTCTTTTGTTACCCCCTTGCGAAACGGTCGTATTGCAGATGTTGCATGTCGCCATTGGACTACTTTCGCGTTCTAATTTAAGTTATTTCAATATGAATGCATTTTATCCACAGGTTTGCCAGAGTAACGTTACGTGCGCGTCTGAGTTCTGCCACAAATTATGCTCTGAAGTTAAAAAAAAAAATCGGACTTGGGTTCACGTTCAAAATTGCCGATCCCCGATCAGTGGAAAAATGCCCATATCGGCCCCGATCTCTAGTGTGTGCATCATCTTTTCCAAAAATCACAATCTCTGCCCATATAGACATAAACACAGAGAACAGTGTTTCTGGGTTTCTTCACGCTGCAAGGAGTTTTCCAGAAGGTCCTTCTCCGGCAACCTAGAAAACCATTTATGTGTGTACGCAAGGGCAAAACTCCCAGAAAAAGCTACATTTTAATCAAAACCCCGAGCTCTTTTGCTTTAAAGGATTACTTGTGACTGAACATGCTGTTCATTATGGCTAGATGCATGAGTGGGTGTGTATTCCAGATGGCATTTACGACACAATCAATGAAACACTGCTGTCAGGTGAGCCAAGATCAAAAACACTTTATTTAAACCTTTCCTGGGATAGTCAGTGGTAGGTTTCTCTCTCTTTCTCTCTCTGTTCACCATGTACAGTTTTTGATGATGACAACAACAGTCAACAAGACTGTGTGTAAAAGACACAAGTACAGTGCCCATTCAAAACATGCTGTTTGGCGCAGATGACCTGGTAATGTGAGGGGTTTACAGATCCAGTCTTCAGCCTCTTCAAAAGCTCTTTAGTCATCAACACCACCCCAATAATATCAACATGTTTGATATAATGATCTAGATGATTACATTAGTACCTTTCGAGCTGTACAACAACAATCAGTGAGAGAGGAATCCAGGACCAGCCAACAGACAGACAGATTCCTTGCTTTATAGTTAGAAAGATTGGATTTTTTATTATTTTTTTGATGCTGTTGCTTTAACTTGCATTTGTCTCTGTAATTGGGCTTTCAAATTTGTATGTATTTCATTATGTCCACACTGAACAGACTGGAGCATGGGGGTGCTTCGATGCATTCAACCGTATCAACATTGAGGTGTTGTCAGTAGTGGCCCAGCAGATCCTTTCCATCCTGTCTGCCCTCTCAGCTAGACAATGCAAGTTCCATTTTGAAGGACAGCACATACCTCTGGTCGACTCATGTGGCATCTTTGTCACCATGAATCCTGGTAAGTCACTGCTAATGTGCAATGCACACACTACATTTTTATATTGCCATATGTTGGTGGACATACAGACATTGAACCACACTGAGCATATAACTTGATAGAAGTGGGATATTATGGAAATACAATACAAACATTTTCGGGGAACAGATTACCTTTCTCTTCATAGCCTGTTATAACTGTCTTTTTTGGTGTTTGTAATTGTCATCCTCCCTCTCCTTTTTTTCCCCCCTAGGTTATGCTGGTCAAACTGAGCTTCCGGACAGCCTCAAGTCCATGTTCAGACCTGTCTCCATGGTGGTGCCAGACTTCACTCAAATCGCTATGATCATGTTGTTTGCAGAGGGATTCAACAAGCCCAAGGTACTACCACTTTATTAAAAGTTGTACTGGAAATGTGCTGGAAAAAATTAAACAGATGAGAGGAGAAAAACGTCTAAGTAAGGTTAGTCTTGGCCTTAGTGGGAGAGTTAAACACTGATGTGCATTCTTAGATGAAAACAAATTTTCTGCCATAGTTAATACTGAATTGTTTAGGTGTGTTTGCCGCTTGCTGCTCTGTATCAGCTGGTATCTATATTTAAATTTAAATTAAAGAAACATTTTAAGATTTTTACGTTCTATTCACCTGTAGTACAATAAGTGCTTTTGAAAGTATTTGACAAACACAAGCAGCAGCGACAGTCAGTGTGTACATGAGTTTCCTAGTTTTTTGGTATGTGCCAGGTATGTGTATCTCATGTAAGCATTATATCTGCTTTTTGCAATGTGGATAAGGCCTTATCCTGGTTTTGAGAAGCCTGAATACTAGTTTGATTACTTGGATGGGTGAAATGCAGATCCTGCATGTGTAGTGCAGTGCATGACAGCTGTGTTGCTGAACTGCTGCATCTCGCATTTGCGTGTATCCACACAGACAGCGTTGCTACTGCAGCACAGCTACTGCCAGCTCAATCTTTTTACTTTGAGTTTATCTTTGATAATTATCGAATAAAAATGATGATGTGATTTCTTTACCCTTGTTTAAAAAGAGAGTAAGTGGAAGAAAGAGAAGGAAGGAGAGAAATAAGCTTATGCCTTGCATGAGGCATGCATGATCTGTGTGGCAGTATGTTTGCTTTAACCTGTTTACATAGTCATTGAATGTATAGGATAGACCCATAAATGATTGCCCAATAATGGGAAATGTACATTATTGGCTAACGCTCTTTCTCTGTCTTTATCCTCAAAGCCCCTGGCAAAGAAAGTGCTCACTCTGTACTCCCTAGCAGCGCAGCAGCTATCTAAACAGGACCACTATGACTTTGGCCTGCGTGCTCTCATCTCCTTGCTCCGTTGTGCCGGAAAGAAACGCAGCTCCTTCCCCAAAGTTCCAGATGAAGAAGTGGGTCTTTCTCTCTATCTTTTTCTCACTCTCTCTCACACAGAACTTGCTGAGGGCTAGTGCATCAACATTGGTTTAACTGCTAGTTATGGTCAAATTCAAGCTGTCATTTTCTGTAGTTTGTGACCCAACAGGTAGATAAGGTCTTTAAACTCACTTACGTGAAAGTGTTGTGATGAATTAGATATGAGAGCAACAAACGTGCATTTTGAATGAATTAGTGGTAAATGCTTTGAAATAACCCTGGGCTAAGAGTTTACCTTACTATACTACTCTAACTTAGCCCCTGTTCTCACACAGATTAATAACCCAAACTATTCCCAGGGCTATATAATTCACGCTGCACTTCTATCAGCCCTGGGTTAACTTTCCATTAAACCGTGCGACTAATGTTCACATCATACAATGTTATGTTACTGTTTACTTTAGCCCCTCGTATGGAAATTTCTCTGCGGATAACCCCCCAAACTCTGAGCTAACACTGCTCAGTGGGCAGGCCTAGCAAGTGCCCTTCCCTAAACAGGGGCCAACATCTCCGTTAGCCTAGAGCAAAGTTCAGTGTGAATAGCACTAAAGAGAATTTAAATTGTATGTAAAGTAGTGCCTGATGCAGAGGGGTTTTAACCTGGCAGTAAGTGTATACAATCATTGTGATTTGGTCTATATAAGAAGGAATTTCATACTACAAAAGAATGCCACTCTCACAGCAAGAAATATCTATGCCTGTGTAGCTGGAATGTGAAACCAAGCCACTATAATGTCAAATCAGTGGAGAACAATCACACACACATTTGAATAGACTACCAACTTTCCTTTCCACTCAAATGAACTAAACTCTTAAATAGAAAGTGTAATTGTGAGTGAGTGCCTTTGTATCTCTGTGCTCAGATCCTGCTAATGGCTATTAAGGACATGAACACTGCTAAACTGACCTCGGCTGACCTTCCACTATTTGATGGGATCATCCAGGACTTGTTTCCGGGTGTGGAAACACCCGTTACAGACTATGGCAAGGTGGGTCAGCAGTTGAGGTTGGCATTCTTTGTGTTATAACTAAATTTATGTTTAGTTATGTTAACTAAGACTATGACTATGACTATAAGACTGTGTTCAATGATTATTCCTCTGTTCATAGATTCACAAATAAGTACAGTTCAACTGCAGCTCTGATATATAACCATTGTGTCTTTTTAGTGTTGATAAAGATTGCAAATACAAATATTATATTTATTATATTTGTATTGTTAATATTATTAATGATACAGATATGCATCATCACATTCCCCCTACACGTATGTTGGTGGTATACATAATTCAACCTGACCCTGTTAGATCGTGGTCGATATATCATAATTTTCTACATATTTATAATATCACTCAAGTCTGTTGCTGTCACTTTTGTTGCAGTTGAAAGAGGCTATAACGATGGAACTTTATCAGAGGGGTTTGCAGTTGACTCCTTTCACCATGACCAAAGTCATCCAGCTTTATGAGACGAAAAACTCTTGGCACTGCTCGATGCTGGTGGGCAAGACAGGCAGTGCAAAGAGCGTGACCTGGAGAACCCTGCAGAGGGCCCTCACTGCCTTGCACCACAAGGGAGAGCCTGGCTTCCAGCTGGTCAAGGTGGGTGTGGATGGAAAACAATACAATGTATATAGAATATATTGGTCAGTACTGCTGTTTCATCCTCAAGTAACTTTGAGTGTTGTCGTGTTCCATGCACTCAGTTCTCCATAGATAGATTTTTCAGGTCATGAAGTGCTCCAACTTTATCAGAGAAAGTCATGAGTAAATCATGCAATCTAGGAACACATTGTGAGCAACATTATGTTGGAAAAAATCAGTTTAACATTATTGCTGGCTGTAGAGGTCTCAAGTATCTTGGCACACTTGCCACCACAATACAAAGCTTTACACCTAGCCTACTGTCTGCCTTTCCCAAATGTCCTATTCTGTTTTTTCTGCAGAGACAGTCTTAGATAAGGTGACTGCTTTAGTAGACGTTTACTGTTTTCATCTGGCAATACTTAGTTCATAAACAGAGCTCTTTCAAAACAGCCAGTCAGAATCACATATAGGTTTTTTGTTTCTTCTCTCTCTGTACTTATAACTGACTCAAGCAGCATGTGTAACCAAGGTTTTAGTACACAGTACACACCCTAATACATATACTTATCCCTGACAGTAAATATGATCTGCTGTGACAGTAGACTTTTGTCATCTTTTTATCTTCTTCTCTTTTTCATTCTTCCTGGCACAACAGGAGTATCCTCTGAACCCTAAAGCAATGAGTCTGGCAGAGCTGTATGGAGAAACTGACCTTTCCACCAATGAATGGGCTGACGGTGTGCTGTCCTCCCTCATGAGATCGGCCTGCGCAGGTGCTGACACTAAAATGCTCACTGTTGTACATAGCACTGCTTTGGGAGTCAACTGGTCTTACTTTGCTTTACTGTAACACAATGCTACCTGCACAAACTTTTTATTATATAGACTCTGGTCTTTTTGTGGTAAATATGCTGATGGTATTCAAACCAAAAAATTCAAACACTCAAACAAATTTGTTCTCAGCTTTTTTTAAATGAAAAAATAAACCAGTGCACAGGCAGGTTAACTCTGTCATTTTAAATACACCTTTATCCATACTGTATGTCACTTGATGTTTTCTGTCACACCTTCATTCTGCCCTCTACTCTCAGATGAGAAACTAGATGAGAAGTGGATTGTGTTCGACGGGCCTGTTGACACGCTGTGGATAGAGAGTATGAACTCCGTTATGGACGACAACAAGGTGCTCACGCTCATCAATGGAGAGAGAATCTATATGCCTGAACAGGTAAGAACAGCCAAACGTGAAATTCATCAAGCCATCAATAATCTGGGCAATTACAAGCATTACAGTTCAAGATCTCCATCAAAACGAGTTTTTTAATGTTGGAACATGTGTAGGTTTTTTTAAGGTTTTTAAGCTGAAAGAATTCATACGTTTTAAAACAATGGCAATCTAGGTATTGCCAACTTTCACCTCTCTACAAATGGAACAATACAATGATGAAAATGTCTTTTGTTTCAGGCAGCATCTAAACACCACCTGGTCTGGGTTTTGTTTTATGTGTAGTTCATTTGACATAGGCAAAGCCCAAAGACAAGAGTAAAATTTATATCTAAAAACTGAGAGGGAGCCAGAACATTCAGGCAGCTTGAACCAGTGAGCTGGCTGCAATAAGAAATGGGACAGCCAACAAATAATAAACCTGTTTGTGTGCTTTCCTTGATTGAAGAGTGAGGCACTTTAAATATTATTTACCTATTTCTAGATACTGACTCAAAATTGATTAAGTTAAATAACGCTGCTGTTTATTCAGGGTTCGTACGGGTGCTTGAAATCCTTGAAAGTGCTTGAATTTTAATGTTGTATTTTCAAGGTCTGAAAAGTGCTTGGATTTTAGTTTAAGTGCTTGAAAGTGCTTGAATTTATTATTAACTTTAATTTTTAAAGTTTTTGCTATTATGAAACATAAACAGCATAATACAATGTACATAATTGTGATAAAAAAGTGAAAAAAAATTACCATGAGTATATATATTCCTGTAGATATGTATTTTACCCCAGCGATAAGGTGCTGGAAAATGTTGAAAATTACCCTTAAAAGTGCTTGAAAAGTGCTTGAATTTGACATTGAAAAATGTGTACGAACCCTGTTTATTGCAAAAGCATCAATCTGGTATATAAAATTGTGTTCATGTTCCCAGATAAACAACATTATCATAAAACAAAATATATTTCTGTACTGTTGTGAAACATGTACAATCAAACAGTCACAGTGATAGTGACAACACCTATATGTAAATAACTTTTTCATAGGTGTCTCTGTTGTTTGAAGTGGAGAACCTGGAAATGGCCTCTCCCGCAACAGTGTCTCGCTGTGGGATTGTCTACAATGAGTACGCTGATCTGGGATGGCGGCCTTTTTTTCAGTCCTGGCTGGACAAGCGTCCAAAGGTACAATGCACCCGCTCATAATAACTCTTTAATAACTTATTTTTGTTTTTTTTTGTTCATGGTATGTTTATTGAAACTTTTTTTTTTTTTACACATACATAATAGAAGATACAAGATGGAAGAGAAAAGAGGAGAAAAATAAAAACAAATCAAAATAAAATATATGATAATAATAATAATAATAATTATAATAATTATAATAATAGTAATATAAATAAATAAATAAGGGGGGTGTTGGGGGGTCTCATGTATATACATCAAAGCACATACCAGAGCAGTTACATGAGGAAGTTCACAGTCATAGGCCACAGAGTAGATGTACAGTAATCTTACAAAGTGCTACAAATTTAGATACAGAACCTCTCTTTAAGTGTCAAATCTTTTCGAGTTTTGAAAGCGTTAATATATCCCTGATCCACAATGAATGTGATGGTGGGTGTTGTGATTTCCTGTGTCTCAAAAATAGTCTAGCAATCAAACAGAGAAAAGCAATAAAATCAGATTGGGATTTTGATAACTTAGTGGAGTCTGATAAGACACCAAATAGGGCCATGAGTGGACATGGCTCAAGAGTTTTTTTAAATCGGCAGAGATAGTGGAGAATATAGAAACCCAGTATGTATGCAAGGATGGACATGTCCAAAACATATGAATACCACGTGTTGTCGACATTTATCAGTGGGTCAATGTTGCAATAGATAAAGGACAGTCTAGACTTGGTCCAATATACACGATGTAGAAGCTTGCTTTGAATAACCCCATGCCTGGCATATACAGAAGATGAATGGACACGCAAGAGGATAGATTCCCAAGTCTAACAGATCTACATTCAGATCCTGGGACCAAATAGTTACAAGTGTTTGGTCAGATGGAGAGCAAAGAGAAAATTGCATCATAGAGAGTAGATATTAACCCCTTCATTGCCATGGGAGCCTTAAATATTGTATCAATCGGTGTATCTGCTGGAGTGTGAGAAAAATCTTGATACGTCTTTCTGTAAAAGTCTCTTACTTGAAGGTATCTAAACAGATGAGAATTTGGAAGATGAAATCTCTCAGCCAATTGCTGAAATGAAGCAAAGACACCTTCAACAAACAAATTCCTCACTGTACGTATGCCATTCTGAAACCTCAACTCAAAGGCTTTTTCTTGCATTGAAGGAGGAAATATAGGGTTTTTATAAATTGGCATGCATAGTGGCGGTATCTGAGCTCCAATATTTTTACAAAACTGGCGCCATATACGCGGAGTAGAGTTTACAAGTATATTGTTGCCAGTTTCGAGCCTAACAGAAACAGGGAAGGAAGCAATAATTGCAGAGAGAGAGGCTGGAGCACAAGATGACGACTCCATCAGACACCAAGCAGGGGAATCATCATCTGCTCGCATCCAGTGCAGGATTGGTTGCATGTTGGCAGCCCAGTAGTAGTATAAAAAGTTGGGTAGTGCCATACCACCGTCTACTTGTTTTTTTAAGAACACATTTATTACAGGGGCATAACATTTTTTTTTAAAAAAAACCTGTATGAATGATGCCCATTTTTTGGAACCCTCTGTCTTCCATCTCCATCTATTGATCCCCGCCCATTGCTGAATTTCTCCACAGGCTGAAGTGGACCATTTAAAGCATCTGTTTGAGAAGTATGTAGAGAGCACACTGAACTTTAAGAAGAGCAACTGCAAGGAGCTGATCCCCATCACTGAGCTCAATGGAGTAACCTCTCTATGCCGCCTCTATGACTCCTTGGCAACATCCAGCAATGGGGTATGACAACTATAGTGCAAACTATAACCTCCACTGCACATTGTAATCCCACCTATTTGCAAACAGTTACCATCAGTTCAAATGTAGATCTTTAATGGCATTTATTGTAAAAGACTTGTTACTAAATATAAGAGAAACATCTTGGCCCCATGTCATCAGTGATTGAATTGCTTTAACACCCCCAGTGTAAAAAAACGTAATTCTCTCTGTAACTCAAGGTGAATACTTCGGACACAGAGAACTTGGGTAGGATGGTGGAGCTCTGGTTCATCTTCAGCCTCATCTGGTCCATCTGTGCTTCTGTTGACGAGGATGGACGCAAGAGGATTGACAACTTCCTGAAGGAGATGGGATGCAACTTCCCCACCAAGGTCCCCTGTAGAATTTAACAATTTATGACACATTTATGGTATACAAAGCCAGTCAAATGTGTCAAATGGCAATCTCTCTCTCACTCGTCACTATGTTTCTTGTGTGACCAGTGTTAAGTAAGCTGTAGGTTACAACTGCTGTGGCTCAACTATGTTTTCCAAAAAAAAACAAAAATCAAATTAGAAGTAAGGCTAACAGGGCTATTAATCTTTATGTCTGCTATGGTACTGACAGACAGGTAAAAAGTGTTTTCTAAGCAGTAACCATAACTACAGAAATTCAACTTCTGCAACAGTTGACACTGAAAAGGTAGCTTGATAAACAGAGAGAAGATTGATACCATGGGACTTGGTGAAAGAGAGTCCTATTTTGTGCCAAATGGTACCATAAGACAAACACAACAACCAGTTTTTCAACAGTCATTATCTTGACTATTACCCTACAGTAAATCAATATGATGTGTAGATGCTTCATTTGCAAATCATGGTAGGATTGATTTACGCATTTTAAATGCAACACTGGCTTGATACTAATGAGAGATAACACTATATGCCACTTTCATCAGCAATATGTCTCAGGCACAAACAATCTCTGAACTTTCAATATAACCATTTTCAGGACATGTGTTATGAGTACTATGTGGACACCAAGAAAAGAACCTGGGCTTCTTTTGAAGACAAGCTGTCAAAGGGCTGGCGCTACAATGCCAAGTAAGTAAATGACATTAGCTGTTGTACACACATGTGTCCATGTGTGGATGTTTTGTCTTTTGACTCTCTACCAGTTCAGTTACTAGATGATATGATTTAACGCTGATCTACGATCCATCTGTATATCTCTGTCTACCCTCTCTTGCAGAGGTCCATTCTATAAGATTGTGGTTCCTACAGTGGACACAGTTCGATACAACTTCCTGGTGAAGGCTCTGGTGCGGGGTCAATACCCAGTGCTGCTGACTGGGCCAGTGGGCACTGGTAAAACTTCAGTGGCCCAAAGTGTCCTGCATGTATTAGACAGCAGTTGGGCTGCCCTCACTGTCAACGTGTCTTCACAGGTTGGTGGCTTTTTTTTTTTTTGATACTTTTTATTTAGTATTTTCAGAAATGAACAAGTTGACAACAGACTGTCAAGACAATAGAACAAAAACACACACAAAAACATGGGGGGCTCCTCAGTTGAAAGACCTATATATAATGTCCAGTGTCTTTACTTGATTAGTGTGTAGCGTCCTCAATTGTTTTGATAAAAGCAGTCCATTTCTCCCATTTCCTGGAAAAGGTTGCTCCTCTAGATCGGAGAGAGAAAGTCATCTTTTCCATTAAACACATTTCCTTCACTTTGTCCATCCATTGGTTAATGCTTGGTGATTCTGTTTTATACCAGCATTTTGTTATAACTTTTTTACAAGCCATCAACAATATTTTACACAGATACCAGTCATTTTTAATAACCACATTTTCATTTAGGACACAGAAATAGAGGACCGTCACATTGTTAGGGATTGTGTATCCCAGGATCTTTGCCACAGTAGTACATACATGACCCCAGAAGGTTTGAATTTTTGGGCATAGCCAAAATATATGGGAATGATCTGCGTTCATGTTTCCGCACTGCCTCCAGCACTGTTCTTGTGATTGAGAGAATTTGCTTTTTATAAGAGGTGTAATGAAAAAACGAATCAAGTTTTTCCAGCCAAATATTCTCCACTTCTTTGAACTTGTAGATGAATGCTGTGCACTCCACATAGAACGCCATTCCTCCTCTGATATTTCTATATTTAGTTCTTTCTCCCATTTTGCTTTAATGTATCCTGTGTTGATCCCATTCTGTTTCTGAAGGCCTTGATATATTTTAGATATTATTTTTTTATTCTTCTTTTTATAGGCTTCAGTCAGAGTATCTATCACTGTATTGCCCTCTCTGGACAATGTTGGTTTGATTCTTTTATCGAAAAAGTCTCTAATTTGCAGGTAACGAAAAAAATCTTTGTTTTCCAGCCCAAATTCTTTTTGTAACTCACTGAAACTTTTTAAGAGCCCTCTATGAGTTATTGTGCATACTGCTGTGATGCCTCTGTCCCACCATCGCCTGAATCCAGCATCACTGAATCCTGGTTCGAATCTGGGATCTAGAGCAGGCCAAATTAATAATTTGATGTCTCCCTCCATATTGTGTTCTTTTACCATCTTGTTCCATATTGTCAATGTTTGTTTAATAATTTCATTTTTGCTTTGTCGAGCCAATTTGTTTCCCATGTCCCCTAATATTGCCTGAATCTGGAAACCTTCCATCTGGGCCTCTATGTCTTTCCATCTTGCCTGATATAGAGGGCAGCATGTAGAAACCAGGAATTTTACTTGGGCTGCATAAAAGTATTGTTTCAGATTAGGCAAGGACAGCCCCCCCTCTTCTTTTGGTAATTGAAGTGTCTTATACCTGACCCTCGGTCTCTTACCGGCCCAGATAAATCTAGAAATAAGTTTATCCCACTGTCTGAATTGTGTTTCTGGAATCATCTGTGGGATGGATTGGAAAAGATATAACAGTCTCGGTACCACATTCATTTTTATTACCTCGATTCGTGCCTCAAAGTCCATGTTAAAAGCAGACCACCGCCCGATGTCTGTCTTGATATTATTGTTAATGTTTTTATAATTAATTTCAAATGTTTTAATGTGGTCTCTTGCCAATACCACACCCAGGTATTTAATTACTTTCGAATTCCATTTTATTTTATATTTTTCTCTAATTTCTCGGCCTGGGGAATAATTTAGTGTAAGAATTTGTGTTTTTGTTATGTTTAATTTATAGCCTGAGTATTTGCCGTAATCTTCTAATATCGACATCAAATTAGGAAATGTTCTATCTGGGTCTTGAAGAGCCACAATAACATCATCAGCGAAGAGCCCTATCCGATGCTCCTGCTGTCCTATATGGATTCCTTTTAGGTTGTTACTTTGTCTGATCAATTGTGCCAACGGCTCAATAAATATAGCAAACAAGGTAGGGCTAAAACAACATCCTTGGCGAGTTCCTCGCTGTAAAATAAATCTGTCAGTTAGGTATCCATTAATTTTTATCCTCGCTGTTGGTTCTTGGTAGAGGCCTTGGATACTTTGTATAATTTGTTCATGAATCCCTAGTCTTCCCAAAACCTGGTACAGAAACCTCCAATTGACACAGTCAAAGGCCTTTTCTGCGTCGAGGCTCACTAGTACTGCTCTCAGGCCTTGTCTTTGGATCTGATCTATCATGTGCAGAATACGTCTGATGTTATCCTGAGTCTGCCTACCTGTAATAAAACCTGACTGATCTTCGTCTATCAAGTCAGACATAAAATTTTCAAATCTTTTGGAAATTATTGAAGTAAAAATTTTATAATCCACATTTAGGATTGAAAAAGGTCTGTAGGATTCGCAAAGTTCTTTATTTTTACCTTGCTTTGGAATAACTGAGATTATGGCCTCTTTCCAAGAGGGAGGCAGTTTGCCCTCTGTCAGAGTCTGGTTGAAGGAATTCAGAAGTAGCGGGGATAATTCCTCCCTAAATGTTTTATACCACTCGCTGGGGAATCCGTCACTACCTGGCGTTTTGTTTGATTTTAATCTACTAATTGCGGCATCTAGTTCTTTTTTTGTGATGCTGGAAATTAATTTTTTATTTTGCTCTTTTCCAATAGCAGGCAAGTCCAAGGAATCAAGGAATTCTTTCATTTCACACTCTCTTTTTGCTGTGGGTTGGGTGTATAGGTTTTCATAGTAATCTTTAAAAACACTTTCTATTTCTTCAGGCTCAAACAGTAATTGTTTCGTAACAGGGTCTCTAATCTTATGTATTGTGTGAGAAGCTTGCTGGACCTTAAGTCTTCTTGCCAAATATTTAATTGCCTTTGATCCAGATTCGTAATAGGTCTGTTTAATGAATCTTAGTTTTTTCTCGACCTCTTGACTTAGGATGTCATCTATCTGCCGTCTCACATTGATTATTTGTTGCAAAGCCGGATCATCTTTTTTATTTTTATGTTGCTGTTCCAGTATTGTTAATTGTTTAACCAATTTCTTATAGTCTTCCTCTCTAGTCTTTTTTTGGTAAGCTGCCCTCGCTATTAACCTCCCTCTCATTACAGCTTTTATCGTATCCCAAAGTATGGTAGGATCCACTGGGCTGTCTAGGTTGTCCTCAATGCAGCATTTAATTTCTTTCTTAACCTCCTCCTGTGTTTTCTGGTTATTCAGCATACCCACATTTAATCTCCAGAGTGTATTTTTATTTCTCCTAGTTAGATGGATATTGAGGTAAATAATACTGTGGTCAGATAAGTCAGTTACCCCTATTTTACATTCCTCTACTCTATATCTGTCTATTGTGTTCATAAAAAAATAATCTATTCTGGAGTACTCCGAATGTGGAGCAGAATAATGTGTGAAGTCCTTCTCTAACGGATGGAGTTCTCTCCAAACATCAAACATCCCCAATTCAGCTAGAGAGGTGTTGACGAGTTTCGATAGATGAGTCCTAGTTCTCTTGTTATTAGTTGTATCCAGTTTAGTATTCAGAATCATGTTGAAATCCCCCGCACATATTAGAATTCCTTCATTTTCCTGGGCTATGATCTCGAACAATAATTTCAAAAATGTTCTATCCGAGTTAGGTGGCACATAGACATTGACCAAAGTAACTAAATGATTATCCAATTTCCCTTTTGCTATTACATATCTCCCCTCTTTGTCATTTATTTCTTTAATGAGTTCAAAATTAACAGAGTTGGAAATTAATATGGCGACTCCTCTCTTAGGACCTTTCTTAAATGAACTGAAAAAGGTATTTTTAAATCCAAATTTCCTCAGTTTATCATGTTCTTGCTGAGTTAGATGCGTTTCTTGTAAATATATCACTTGAATTTTTTCTTTCCTAATTTTTGCCATTACTTTTCCTCTTTTAATCACATTGTTTAACCCATTCACATTTAAGGACGCTATTCTCACGCTGTTACTCTGCATCACTTATAGCAAAAAGACAAATGAAAACATCAGTAGCCCCACTAACAATGCCAAAACAGTGGCATGAAACAAACAGGTCAAACAGGTGAACTTCCAAACAGTAGAGGAGGATCTTTCCGTCCTCCCACGATCTGATCCCGTTGGTGGATCTAGGGAAAACCCCCTTAGAGGAAGAGGGGCCTAACTTAGAAATGACAGGACCTACAGTGAGGGCTATAGTCATTCTAAATGAGTCCAACGTTAGAACTTAAAGAGAAAATTAAGTAACCCAGACCTCTGATAGTCTCTTTTCTTTTAGCATGGGAATAGCATCGTAGCCATTATTCTGACAACTAAAAACACAGGTTTTATCAGGATATTCCTACCGGTTTTACTTCCTTATATAATCAGTGATCTTTAGTCAAAGGATCTTTGGTACTCTTGCAGCTTTTCCTTGGCTCGTGCTGCTGCTGATGAGTAGCTCCTCCGGGATACCTCGTTGCGCTTCCACTCCATGGCTGAGCGGAGCTGAGACTCCAGCCCGGCCGTCGCCGCCGCCGCGGTCGTCGGTGTCTTCTCTGCGAGTCCGCGTCTCTCTAGCTCCTGCTTGACCTCCCCGGCGCTGTTGTAGACTCGAGTTCCCGTCTCCCATTGGATCCTCATCCTGGTGAACGGCGTCTGGAACCGGACGCCTTTCTCCTTCAAGATTCTTTTCGCAGCGTTATACTCCTTTCTCTTTTGCACAACCTCTGTCGCGTAATCGTGGTCGAATGATAGGACTTTATTCCCCAGCTGTATTTTCTTTCTCCATGCCTCTCTCAGGACTTTCTCTTTAGTGGAGAATTCCAGAAAGTTCACAATGATGGGTCTCGACTGGGCTCCGTCTGCAGGTTTCTGTGCAAGTGACCGATGCGCTCTTTGAATTTTGAAGTTAAAATCTTCCGGCAGGTGGAGTTCACGTCTGAGCAGGTCTTGAACACACTTGGCCACAGACTCGCCCTCTTCTCCCTCCGTAACTCCGTAGATACGGAGATTATTTCTCCTCGATCTGGACTCCAGATCAGTTAACTTATCTTGCAGGGCTTTTTGTTCTCGCAGTGAAATGATAAGTGCGTTTTTAGCCTCCTGTGCCCAATGCTCCAGCTTTTCAATCCGCGACTCAGCCTCGTTGATCTTACCGCTCTGTAGTTGCTGCTCAGTGGCGACTTTAGCAAGTTGTTGGTTTATGTCCTGTTTGAAATCGTCCAAGTCTTTGTTCACGTCGCTCCTCAGCGTTTCACCAAATGAGGGAAGGGCATCTTTTATTTCTGTTTTTAAATCCCTTATCTCCTTGCTGATGATTTCAAGGTCTGACCCCATGTCCGCCTTACTTGCAGTGAGGTGTGTTGTGTCGTGGCCGCCGTCTTCCTCCATTTCACGGTTAGCTAACGTTAGCGGTTCCTCCGTTTCGTCTGTCGTCGTGTTTTTAGTATGAGCTTGTCTTGTTTTCCTTCCCATTCCAGCTTTTCCCCGGTCACATTAAAGTCTGTGTGATTTCTAGCTTTAGTTATTCGAGTTTTCGGGGAGTTTTACACTTGACTATCGAGAGCTCTGATGCTACGCAGCCTACTACTCCATGTCCAAACCCGGAAGTCCAGGTTGGTGGCTTTGCATGTTCTGTGTTTGTCTGTGCCTGGTCTTTGTTCTTGTTCTTCTATCCATATTGAAATAAGTTTGCTAACTGGCCTAGTTACGTCTCGTTTGGGACTTCAGACTATCTGTATCCAGAGCGAGCTGCAGTTGATGGTGATATATTATAGGTACATGTTTTGGAACAGTGCTACAAATAGCCAAAGTTGTTCATAAGGCTGTCGTCGTACCTAATGACCGCTGCACTGATGCCGTTGAATTGCTGATGAAACAATTGGCTAAACTGTATTGCACTTCTCACTTTCTGTTCTTCAGTTCTAATGAGTGGTGGAGTACGCACAAGTATCCATACAGGGATGTTTAAGGTTATTTGTTCAAACTTTTATGGATAATCGTGGGAGTGGAAATGAGGCGTGTGCACATGCATCTGTTTCCTCAATGATTCAGATTTATAAAAAGGAATTTTGTGCATCTGGCCATAGGTGTTTGGTGTTCATATGCTTGTGCATGTTTCCATGTGAGAGTGTAACTGCCTCCACCCCAGCAGTCATGGCTTTGAATAGCCTCCATCTCAGCTTCACTACAATGACAGTCAGGTGCTGCATGGTTTCAAGACAGATATCAATGCTTGATAGCAATGATGAAGGCCAATAAGAGAGCCAGGGACAATGGTGGTTATTGCCTCCATTAGGCCAGAGATATACTTGTTTTTTAAACAATGTATTTATTAAACCTGTTGCATCGTGAACACAGTTGCTTGCATGCTTGCCTGTATACTACCCATCAGGGTCTATGTTAGCTGGTGTATGCTGGCTTTTTGGCAGTATTGCATGTGATGGTCTGGCATAGGAAAATATCAAGTGCCAAAGTGGCGGGAAATGTGCAAAATAAATAGATTAGTTAACAGCATATGAAATAACCTAACATTGAGTGACCTGTATGAAATTTTGCCAAGACAGTTAAAATATTCTCAACTCTTCAGTGCAAGTTGCAGGTCTCCTTTTCTGAATTCTAATAATAGGAATAGACAAAAATCAATAAAACAGTTGTTTATATTTACAATAGTTATCAAATCAGAGTCTGTGTTAGTATGACAAATTCCATAGTACATTTATCACCAGCAACAGGTTTTGTGATTTTGATATCACTCATACTATACACACATGCAGATGTTGCCATTTCAAGCTAACACGCCACATCAGTCTAATCATCACCTACACAAACACTGTCAGAAAGGGGTTTAAAGGGGAAAACTATGGATATAGGAGGTGGACCCAAACACAGTTATTCAGACAGGAGGCAAGATCAGGGAGAAACAAAAAAACAAAACAAAAAGGGAGCAAGACCAAAAACTTAAAAAAGGGACAAAAGCAAAGTAGCAACCAAGACAGCTAAACAAAGTGCAAACAAAAGGACAAAGTACAAATCAAAAAGGCAAAAATGCAGGAATCAAAATCCAAAGAACACATACCATAGGGAGACTGGAAGGACATGACAGGAACAGGAACAGGAACATGAACAGAGGCAGACGCAGACAGAGGCAAACAGATGCAATGACTGGACAAGGAGTGCAGGGAAGACACAGACTAAATGCACTAGGGATGCTCCGATCGATCGGCCGCCGATCGTCATAGGCCGATATTGACCCTAAACAGGTTGATCGGTGGGCTCTCAAAGTGCAGATCAGAAAAGCCGATCGCATATAAATATGTTTATATATTTTTTTTTTTACCCGAGATGGCATTTGAGAACGCGCCACACAACAGAATACGGCGAGTATGAGAAACAAGCCCTGGCAAAACAAATCCCAAAGACACCCGTCACTCAGCTCACTGTAAGTGAAACGTTTAGATGTCCGGAGCCTTACAGCAGGGACAGTAAAAGGTGGAGCAGGGTTCTCCCCAGACGGTGGAATAGCGGCGCTGCACCGCTATACTCATTTTTAATGTTAGCTGCATTATAGCGGGTGTTTGTGGGCTGCCGCGGTCTTCTCGTAGTGAACA
Source organism: Diplodus puntazzo (assembly GCA_963678695.2). Classification (NCBI taxonomy): domain Eukaryota; kingdom Metazoa; phylum Chordata; class Actinopteri; order Spariformes; family Sparidae; genus Diplodus; species Diplodus puntazzo. The sequence goes on from OZ023159.1 coordinate 14,727,701, forward strand.
ACAAGTGTCCAACGAGGTCCGACGCCTCAAAACCAAGCTACTAACGAGACAGTGCCGTTTTATGAACTACGGGGGCCCATGAGGAGCGATCTCCACCCCACTGAGCGATCTCTCTACCCCCTCACCCCCCGCTGACCCTGCGCCACTACACTACAAATTTCTGGGGAGAACCCTGTGGAGGGATATAACAACAAAGCTTATGGAAAAAAGCTTAATTTAATTTTATTTCATCTATTGCTCTTGACAGGGTATGTAATGTTTACACAAATAAAAAGTTGATTGTGGTACATAAAGATCTTGATTGCATTTATTATTTATTTTAGTACTAATGGTTTTGCCACTTTAAGTGGTGCACAAGGCTAGATTGTAAATACAGGACATTGAGGATTATTATTATTATTATTATTATTCTCCCATCCATTCTGTGATCGTTGATCGGTATCGGCAGATTTATGATTCCTGTGATCGGATCGGCCCCCAAAAATGCTGATCGGAGCATCCCTAAAATACACAGACACTAACGACAAGACGAGGAACAGGTGAGGTGGACCAACAGGTGAGATAACGAGGGGAAGGCATGGAGGGAACAATACTACAGACAGGGGGAGACAGAGGGATGAACATAGGAGATACTTAAAGGACACAGTAGGGCATGGAAAATCAAAACATAAGACACAACAAGACATGATACAAAGACATGAAAATCAAATACAGGAGAATACAAGACACAAAACCATAATCTGAACATGACACAAAGACATGACTCTAGAGTCATGACAAACACACTATTGTTCTCACATTCATATGCAAACATATTTTTAACAATTAACTTCTGAATTTTTTTCATTGAATTTTATAGTTACATTGTTTCCATTGATTGATAACATATGGAGCATTTCAAGGTACATGATAGAACATATCATTCATATCATATCATCTTTCTGTATCTTTGTCTCTCTACATCACTGTCCAGACCACTTCTAATAACATCCAGTCCATCGTAGAGAGCCGCGTGGAAAAGAGAACCAAAGGCGAGTTTGTGCCAGCTTGTGGCAAGCGGCTATTGTGCTTCCTGGACGACCTCAACATGCCAGCTCATGACCTATTTGGCTCCCAACCTCCGCTTGAATTGCTGCGCTTCTGGATCGACTATGGCTTCTGGTATGACCACCAGAAACAGTCCCAAAAGTTTGTCAAGGTAAGAAAGAGCAGCGAACTGAGGTCTGTTTATAGGCATGTGTGAGATTAACATTTTTCTGCCTTTTCTTCTCTGCCTCCATTCTTTTATGGAATATGTTTGACAAAAGCTTTACATGTGAAATATGTTTAATAGATTTGTGATAATTAGGGGCCATCTGTGTCGGCTTTCTTAGGACATCTTCTTGTTGGCGTCCATGGGGCCCCCTGGCGGAGGGAGGACTCACATTTCTGGCCGCTTACAGAGTCAATTCAGCCTCATCAACATGACCTTCCCTATCGTAAGTCCTGCTAATTATTTTCCCTCTTCTTTTCTTTTACCAGTGAAGAGTAAATGTAATTAAACTACAGTATTACTTAAACAGCTACTGAAATATATTAAATATGCTCTTTTTCTTTATCTGTCTCTTTTCTTCTTCTATCATCCAACAATTTCTGTGTATCTCAGCAAGGTTGATCCTGGTAGTCTTCCACCTGTCAGACATTTCATTATCTTCATCACCTTTTTGTTCAACCACTTCTCATCTTGCCATACAGGAACGATCCTGATTATGATTATTATCATAACTCTCATATTCAACACCCAGGAGATTATGATTGTACAGAAGAGTTCTGCTTATTTATTTTATTTGCCTCCCTTTCTCTTTGCAACCTTTTTTGTTTGTCTATCTTGTTTTGTTTCATTTGGCATTTTTGTACCTCTGCTCTCTCCACTCATTGCTCACTTCCCACCTGACACTTGTGTTGCCTTGCCAGTTGAATGTTTTAAGTGGAAAACATGAAATGGTTTTTTAAAACCCCTTAAGAAGTTTCCATTCTGTTTTTCTTTCTCTTGACCAGTACAACTTGAGATATGTGTGTCTTATTGACATGGCAGTATTATTATTACAAAATGTACTACACTTGACTAGAGTTGTCTTCTCTACATGCAGGAGTCCCAGATCAAGCAGATTTACGGTACCATGATAGGCCAAAAGCTCCAGGAGTTTAGCGATGAGATGAAGCCCATTGGACAGGTTCTGACTCAGGCCACCTTAGAACTTTATGAAGCTGTTTCAGCTCGCTTTCTTCCCACTCCAACCAAGATACACTACGTCTTCAACCTCAGGGATATCTCCAAGGTATACAATAATGCATAAATTGTGGTTAGGTGGATACAGGTTTACCCACAACTGGAACCTTGGTAATAGTGTGACTGGCTGTGGTGATGTATTTTCTTGAAATTAACTGAAGGCTATTTGCACTTGATCACAATGAGGTTATTTGGATTTCTATGCTAATGCAAATTACTTAAGAAATCTGTTAATTAAAATGTTTAATGACACACTGATGTCTTTTTTCCTGCTCCATACCTTCAGGTGTTTCAGGGTCTGCTGAGAGCTGACCCACTTTATCATGACACCACAAACAGCATGACAAGACTGTGGATCCATGAGTGCTTCAGGTAAGCAAGGACATTTTTTCACCAAATAGTAGACTGCCTTACTGTAGTAATGTTTATTTACGGAGTTCCAGCCTTATTATGGCAGTGTCATTATACCTCATTCAATGTTTCCCCTATATGCATTCTGTGGCCGCTGCTGGATTTTCAGCGTCGCCACAAAAAAAGCAAAAAAAAAGCATGATTTTTGTACGTTTAATATCACGGGTGAATGGCGAATTTAAGTTGCACACATTGAAAGCACTACACCCGAAGTTATTATTATTGTCGTTACTGCTATTTATATAATTTCTACAAGTCACCATTTACATTGAGTGACTGAAATCCTCATCATCCTATTCAAAGGCTGTAACAGGCGACTCATCAAAGCCAGACAAGCAGACAACAACATTTGTATAGTTAGTAGGGCTGTCAAAAGATCAATTTTTTTAATCGCGATTAATCGCATTTTGTCCATAGTTAACTCGCGATTAATCGCAAATTAATCGCAATTTTTTTGGCACATTTTTTTCTGTTCTAAATGTACCTTAATGTATTTTTTCATGTTCTTAATACTTTTAACAACATAAGAAAGGTCAAATATACTTGCATTATGAAAATGTTCATTCAACACTTCAAATCATGCAGGAAAATAAATCCAGGGTTGTCTGCTTTTGGCGAGGGGGGGCGACGGGCTCTCTGTATCTGCCGTCTGTTTGGCTTGCAAGTGGTGTCCACTGACACTGCACGTTTTTCTTCTTGTCAATCAGTATCACACTGATGATCGCCATAGCTCCGGTGCAGCAAAACAATAAAAAGTACGACTTGAAATTCAAACTTTCTGTCGTGATATATTCAGAGGAAAACTCGGGAAAAGCAGCCGCTAGACGTTTCTCTGTCGACCCCAAGAGAGTGAGAGAAACGGAGCTTCAGCGTCTGTCCAAGGAGGACAGCAGCAGCGCCAGGCTGCCTGCTGGAGGGAGGAAGAAGGCTAGCGAGGAGCCTGAGATAAACATGCGGGGATGAGTTATCAGCAAACGGGCACGCCACGAGAGAGTGTCCCGCACAATGATCAGGGCGATGGCGAAACAAATGTCCGCCACCGTGAATGACAGCAGAGATGAGGAGTTTGCAGCGAGTGCTGCTTTTCAGTCCGCCGTGTTTTTAACGAACCGCCAGCCCTGCTTCTTCTTCTTCTGATTCCCTTTCTTCTTCTTCTGCCACCCTCTGAATCAAGACTACGGGTGCCGCCGACGGCCGTAAATCATACAATGCGCGTTTTTTTTTTTTTTTTTAAATATACTGAGCGTTAATCGCGCGTTAAAAAAATTGACGGCGTTAAGAGGACGTTGCGTTAACGCGATATTAACGCGTTAACTTTGACAGCACTAATAGTTAGGCAGCCTAACTTAGGCTATAATAAAAACAAGTACCAAATAAATATCCTTTAGATCCTTTATTAACCGTCTCTGACATTACTGTTTACCCCATGTGATGAGTGAATTACAGCGCTTGTTGGATAAACATTACATTCATTAGACCCCAGTTGCTAGCTTGCATTAAAAGTTGCAAACCAGCGGTATTTAAAATAAATTGGATTCAACAAATACATTTCCACATTGTGCCACTTCATTTTTTTTTTTTTTTTTAAGGCTTATGATAAATATCAAAGAAAATTAAGCTGAAAATTAATGCAAATTATGAACATTGTTTCTGCCCAGTTCAAGGCACATTTGTACAATGATCTGGTCTCAGCAGATGCCTTGAATCTGTTGATTGTTATGTCATTAATAAGAATGAGACTCATTTTGTAAGTCTCAATCTGTCAATTTTTTTTTCAAAAATCTCACCAGTAGTCACCAAATAGTCACCAAAAGGGTTTTTTTTCAAAATGTTCTTCCGGGAGGTCATGTCCCCGGACCCCCCTAGTTTTGCCTTGTTAACAATTCAGCGCACCACTGTTACAAATAAATCTAGGAGAAACACTGAGCTTCATTGTCTTTTACTGATGCCTAGGGTGTATCCAATTGTAAATGGTTTTATACTTTGTTTTACATTTGCCAAAAAGTACAGGTACTTCTGTTGTGTACATTTTGGATACTGTGTGTTTTCAGTATATTGTTGTTGATTTCAGGGTTTTCTCAGACCGGCTTGTCGATCACAGTGACATGGAGGCATTTGTTGCTTTGCTGGGGGAAAAACTGGGCTCACTCTTTGACCTCACGTTCCACAACATCTGCCCAAACAAACAACTGCCAATATTTGGTACATTTATTATCACACACACATACATATGCAGATACGATAGTGGACTGGTAAGGGACTGTGGTTCAAGCCTTATGAAACTCATAAAGATGTGAAAGTGTACTTCCTCATCCCAGTTATTTTTCTGTTTGTGTGTGTAAGGTGATTTCCTGAGCGAGTTTAGTGTGTACAATGACCTGCAGGATATGAAGGCTCTCAAGGAGTTCATGGAAACCCAGCTGGAGGACTACAACATGACACCTGGCATAGTGCCCATGAGCCTGCTGCTCTTCCGAGATGCCATTGAACACAGTGCGTCTGAGAACACAACACACTTATCCACATGCGCTCTCGGATGCATATTTAAACACAGCATGCATGAAATTCTGCTACATTCTACTACAGTCAGTGTTAGAGGTCCTCATCTACTGTACTCTGGTATTCTTTTACCCTTATTCTGCAAAACAAATATTATTATTATATTAGAACAAATTGCACACAGGTAGTGGAAATAAAAAAAACTATAAGACTGTAGTTTTCTACCACCATAAACAGATGTTGGGACAAAGTATCGGAATAATAGTAAGAAACACAAGCCACACTCAGCGCCATTACAAGGATTTTGTAAATTAAGGATTTGCATAATGTTTTTGTGTTTCCTCCCCAGTAACCTCCGCAGTACGTGTGATCAGTCAGCCCAGGGGCAACATGCTTCTGGTTGGTGTTGGGGGCTCTGGCAGACAGAGCCTGTCTAAAATGGCCGCCTCCATCTGTAAATACCAGGTATTCCAGGTAGAAATCACCAAGCAGTACCGCAAACAGGAGTTTAGGGAAGGTGAGATCAAACACACTCCATTTACATTCATATATATGAATTTGTTCTGGAAATTTAAGCAAGGATTCCTCTCATCCCCTCGGCTACATTACAGTCAGTGTTTTTTCTATCTTGGTTCTCAGACATCAAAAAGCTATATCATCTGACTGGTGTGGACAATAAGCCCACAGTCTTCCTGCTCAACGACACTCAGATTGTAGCTGAATCCTTCCTCGAGGACATAAATAACATCCTGAGCTCTGGAGAGGTGCCTAACCTCTACAAGCAGGATGAGTTTGTTGAGGTCTGTATTGTCTTCAAATCACTTTTGACCTCCTGTTTGTCCATCGTATTTTCATGTCTATTTGCATACTTGCATTATTTAGTTTATTAAGTCAGCAGGTAACAAACTGGTGGTTTAAATGAACTCAATCATCTAGACTGAGGTTTTACCAACTTACTATAGAGGTTTGCTTAAAACTATCTGCAATGCATTGGCTCCACCAAAACACCAATCTAGATGTTATGCTTTGTGGAATTATTGAAACCTGTGCTGTGAAAGGTTTTATTGTCAAATTAGCACATTAAACATTTTGCTTATTTTCTCAGTTTCTCTGTCTTATATGTCAATATTAACAACATGTGTCATGTCAGTTAAAACTTAATTCTAATTGTCAGAACATGTTTCTGTTGTCATTGTACCTCTAGTTATGCAGTGCTCTGTCAGAGTCTGCCAGGAAAGACAATGTGGCAGAGACTCCAGACTCCTTGTTCAGTTATCTGATAGAGCGAGTCAGGAACAACCTGCACATAGTTCTCTGTATGAGCCCAGTCGGGGAGGCATTCAGGTAGGTTCTGCCACTGTTTCCTGCAGCACAGTATGTCCTATACATCCTGGTTCACAGTATATTCCTCCCTCCTCTTTTTTTTTCTTTCATGTTCTTTAGAACCCGATTTTTGGGGACTATGCTGAAACTGATATTAGGGAGCAAAAAATGTGAAATTGAATATATTAACTGATGTCTACAGATCTTTTGAAGTGATCTTAAGATATAGTCATCAGAAACTTGTGTAGTAATGTAAGTAAGGCGGGATATTTTACAGTTTAACAATAAACTTAAAGGTCTAAAACTAAAGACTATTTTATGTTTGCCCACAGGAAACGGCTCCTCCAGTACCCAGCACTCATCAACTGCACCTCCATTGACTGGTTTTGTGAGTGGCCCAGTGATGCTCTGCTGGAGGTAGCTAAAAGTTTCTTGGATGGACTGGAGCTGGGCTCTTTGCCAGGGGTGAGGAGTGCAATCATTCACACATAACACATGTTTTAAAGTGTGGGTACTTCACTTTGAACTTTCAAACTGTTTAACCCTGCCTATTTAACCCTGTGATTTTCACATAAGTAAGAAATGCACAAGCCTTTATTTTATGAAGAGTGCCCATGTCTAGACCATACACGTCACCTAGATTCCCGAGGCGTGCAGAGGTTTGCTAGAAATGGATCAAGAATATTCTAATTATTATTTGTTAATTAATATTATTATTTTTGTAATTTTTACCCTCTTGTAGGTAATGTTTAGGCCTGGTTTAAATTTTTTGACACACAAATAAGTAATAATGACTTGACACACAAGTAATAATAAAAAACAATGTGGAATACTTATTGTAAAAAAAAATCTGATTTTTTTTATTTTTTCTACTAATGTCACTGGTCTGTAATGATTGAATGCAGCTCTTGTTTAGATATGCTAGCTTGCTAGTACAGTAACAGTGGGGTATTAAACAGTTCTTAATCACTTGAAATATGTTGGAAAAGTTTTTTTCTCTATTTCTCTCTTATCTAGACTGGTTGCTGTAACCAATGTCTAATATGTAGAATCTGAATGATTTATGATTGCTTTATATTTAATCGGTAACTAGGGGCCACTGTCTTGTAACATCTTTAATTGTAATAAGTTACCTCTTCTGCTGATACTGTTACAAGGCAGCAGCAGACACTGAGTTGCCACCACAGGACACACAAATTGTTCATCATTTTTGTCTGTAGACAATCTCAAGTTTAGAAGTTTCAAACAAACAAACATTTCAACTTGAAACTTGAGCTGTGAACTGCAGTGACCCTGTTATGACACTTAAATTAATCCCCATATCAATGGATAAATGATATTCATTGATTATAGGGATTAGAATAGTAAGTAATCTGACTCGTGAAGTTGCATTCGTTGTGTTTGAATGTCATATCATAATTTTTCATGATGTTGTAGATCCAAACAAAGGTTGCCAGTACCTTTGTGACCACACACCAGTCAGTAGCACAGGCGTCCCTAAGGATGAAGTTAGAGCTGCGGAGATATAATTATGTGACACCCACCAACTACCTGGACCTGGTGTCTGGATACAACAAGTAGGCACCTTCAAACTTTCTCCTTTACTTATTCTTGCTTCTCTCTTCCTCTGTTTCCACACCACCTTCAAACACTTCATGTGCATCTTGAGGGTCATGTAGCTGGTAAATGCAGATACGCCATGCTGGTCCTGCTGTAGTACATGTAATAGGTGTGTTGGATTTAGGTAGTTTGGGTGTTATATGTATCAGATTAGAGATATATCAGATCAAGCAGAAGCATAAAACTAACCTGGCAAATTTTAGTGTAGAAAACATTCACTTTACAGTTGCCATCAGTCCTCAACTACTACAAATTGTACCAACCCTCCTCTGTGGCTAATCGCCCTGTATCTGTATTCAGTTCACTACATGTCTGTCAATCACAATCACATTGTCAATCATCTGATTGTGTTTTTGACCGTCCATCCAGGCTGTTGGCGGAGAAATGCAGTGACCTGGAGGAACAGGTGAGCAAGCTGCGTAACGGCCTTTTCAAGATCAATGACACACAGGAGAAGGTGGAGGCCATGTCTGTAGAGCTGGAGGAGGCCAAGAAGCAGGTGGTCGAGTTCCAGAGCCAGTGTGACAAGTTCCTGGCCATCATTATACAGCAGACGCATGAGGCTGACAAGCAGCAGAGGGTAAGCACAACTAACACCTTACCATGTACACAAATTACTAAAATGTAAAAGTAGAACTAAAAAGTAATAGTTTAATAATGCACTTACATGGTTCACATTCCCCTGACTTCCCATTAATCAAATTGGATTGGAACAGATTTACATCTGTGGTTTATGTCTAGATGGGTGTGGTAATTGGCTCATAGGAAAGAGGCATGTATTAGTCAATGACATATTGTTTGTGTGTGTTTGAGAAAAGGCGGTGATTGATGACAGTGAACACATCAGAGCACAAGAGTTACAGTGTAAAACCATGGCTGAGAATGCACAGAGAGACCTGGAACAGGCCCTGCCTGCCCTGGAAGAGGCCATGAAGGTAGATCTCTCTCCTGCTGAATGCTATAATCCTGCCTGTCCCTCTGAGCATTGGTTATTTGATCTTTATTTTACCTCTTTTTGCACATAGGCTTTAGAATCTCTAAACAAGAAGGACTTGGCAGAGATTCAGTCATACGGCCGTCCCCCAGTACAGGTGGAGACAGTGATGCAGGCTGTGATGACTCTTCTGGGTAATGAGCCTTCCTGGACCGAGGCAAAGAGACAGCTGGGTGAGTGTCAATACAGAGATTACAAATGTATGTGGGAGAGTTTGGCAAATATACAAAGGAAAACTGAAGTACTCCAAAAATCAGAGACGAGATTGTGTACAATTACACTCAAGACAGGAAAGATGTTACCGCCAGCTCACATGACGTTACCGCCAGCTCACTGAGAGGCACAAACTGAGGTTACAGTGTGCTTTAATTTAACTTTATACGTGGAAGTGTTTCTTTTCAAAATTGTACATTATCTAGGTTTTGTACCATTAGCAGCAAAATGGGCCCTCGCTAGTGCCAGGTTTGTCTGCTCTGGGCTACTGTAGAAGCATGGCGGTGCAACATGGCCACCTCTGTGGACAGAGACCTGTTCCCTTTTTAGATATAAACAGCTCATTCTGAGGTAATGAAAACAAAAAGACTCTTATCTTCAGGTGATTATACACTAAATAAAACATACTTATGAATATATGAAATATTATATTCCATTTCTACCAAGTCTGTTCTGCTAGATGCCACTACATATTACACACTGTACCTTTTCGGTAAATTAAACACACTCTTTATACACACTCAAACTTTAGTTAAAAGGGTTTTATTGATATTCCTCAGCACTACTGACACAGTACTCTCCATTTTGTCCTCTGATGAGCATTCAGTGGCAGTGATTGTGTTGTAGATACAGCAAAGGTTCAAAATAAGATAGTATTTTTCCTTTGGGAGCAATGATTCTTCAGAAATGTATTCAAATGAAAGCCACATCTAACAGCAATTGGGTTAAAAAAACGATTTTCTTGGTTTTCTGACCTATGTGACTTTGAATTGTTTCTGGCAGGAGACTCCAACTTCATCAAAACATTAGTTAATTTTGACAAGGACAATATATCGGACAGTGTGTTAAAGAAGGTTGGTCAGTACTGCAAACAGGCAGACTTCCAGCCAAACATTATTGGCAAAGTGTCACTGGCTGCAAAGTCCCTCTGCATGTGGGTCAGAGCCATGGAGGTAACATACACTTGAACACAAACACACACACACACACATGCATGCATAAATCAGCATAAACCCACAAGTGCACATAATAATTTGTAATAAATAATTGTTTAATAGTTTCCTGTGCACGCAGATTATGGTACTAACACACACAAATCCACAGTGTACCTCAGTGTACTATACTGCATAGCAGCAATGCACATAACAGTAATCGAGAAATCACAAAACAATGAGGCTCCTTTTGTTAAATTATTACATGAACAAGAAAACGGGGAAATCTCAATCCATGCATATGTCCACTCTTCATCCAGGTTTATGGGTGCATCTACAGGGTGATGGCACCAAAGCGGGCCCAACTGAACACTGCCATGGCCCAGCTAGCGGAGAAACAATCTGCACTGGCTGAGGCTCAGGACAAATTACGAGAGGTATGGACTCCAGCACATCTAGGAAGTCAAGTCTATATATGCACTAGCATTGTAGTAAGTCCAATGTATAATATGACAAGATCATTTTAATGATTTATTATAATACTTTGTGTGTGTATTTGTTTGTGTGTGTGTGTGCAGGTAGGGGAGAAGTTAGACCAGCTGAAAAAGCAGCATGGTGAGAAGTTGGCAATGAACACGAGATTGAGCAAGAAATCCCAGGAGATGGAGGTGAAACTGGACCGAGCTGACAAACTGCTGACTGAACTTGCTGGAGAGAAGGTCCGCTGGGAGGAGAGACTTCCTGTAGGCCATACACATACACAACAAAAAAATTAACCCTTCACCTTCTTCGGCCTGAAAATGGGTGCTTTCAAGTCAACATCAGTATGGATGCACACAGGCATACATATGTAATTTGTGTGTGTGTGTGTGTGTGTGTGCGTTGTGATGTGTTGCAGGGTCTTGAGGAAAACATGAGGTACCTGGTAGGAGACTGTCTGTTAGCAGCATCTTTCCTGGCCTACATGGGACCCTTCCCTTCAAACTATAGAGATGAGTTGCTTGCCAACTGGATGAAAGAGGTGAGACACATGCATAGTAAAAAGCTTGCCCACATTCACTGAAAGTACGTGTAAAAATATGTTTTGGCGAGTAAAATAAATAGGTCACACGCCATTGGCAGGCTGCTTGTCCCTCGCTGCCACCTTCATTCAACATTTGAAAATGTATCAAGTTGGGCAAGGCACGGGTCGCTCACCGCTGTCAATGTTTGTTGTGCCTCTGATTCATGTCTTCATGTCACTCTGCAAGTAGTCCATTCATTTGTCACGACAGAACTTCATTCAAAGCAGAGCTCCACCAAAGAGCCTGCAATCGTTGCTTAAGGTTGTCTGATGTGTCAGTGTTTCCCCTATATGCATTCTGCTGCTGGATTTTCAGCACCGCCACCGGCGCAAAAAAAGAGACATGATTTTTGTAGGTTTAATATCACGGGCGAATGGCGAATTTAAGTTGCACACAGTGAAAGCACTACACCCGAAGTTATCTTGAAATTGATTATAATGGTCATTACTGCTATTTGTATAATTTCTACAAGTCACCGTTTAAGTTGAGTGACTGAAATCCTCGTCATCCTATTCAAAGGCTGCAACAGGCGATTCATTGAACCGGGGTGAAGTTAGTTTCAGGTTGGATATTCGGCGGATATTCACTCGGGTCCAGCTGCGACTTCACTAAAGTTCGCCCAGTGTTAGCTGCAGGATGGTTAGCTCACGTCCCAGAGCCTCGCACTGAATCGCTGGAGACTGATTTAGGGACCGTCATTAAATTACTTAGCATGAATATATTAATACAAAATAACTGCAGTTTTTTTCGATATCTTCCTTGTCATGTGACCCAGTGACTCCAAACCAGCAGCAGGTTGTATTAGTAAACTGGAGAAATGAGTCACAGCTCTTTATATTGTATTCTAGTGCTTCCTCTATTTTATATGAATATTAATATGCAGAAATTATGATTTTTTTTCTCATTAGCTTCCATGTCATGTGGCCCACTGACTTCTGATACAGAATCTGTTTCCATAAAAAATATATAATAAGAAAGAAAATAATGGTAAAAACATTCTCTAATGCTCAAGAGGTTAACATATTTTCAAGCAGTAATGTCAACCTCTACACTATTTTGTCTCATGTCTTAGATTCTGATTCTGAAATTCTGAAAATGATTTTTTTTTTTTTTTTTTTATCTCACCAGTAGTCACCATTTAAAGGGTTATTTTTCAAAATTTTCTTCTGGGGGAGCATGCGCCCAGACCCCCCTAGTGTTGCTAGGTTACCGACTCAGAGCAGAAGTAGTAGTTTAGATAGTTCCCTACTAAAAAACAAGTGGGCAATTAACAAATATCTTTATGCTGTTCAGTGTTTCCTACAGAAAATCTGTTAGTTTAGGTCGTGATTGTGAACATTTCAGTGGCCGGTCAAAACATATTTTGGCCGGTAAAATTTCAAAAATCTAATTTTATACCCTGGTCATGATCCAATGGCGCACCGAAGGCATCAGATTTAAAACCCACCCTCCAGTGTATTTTGATATTTTTATGGTATTTCCTATGCTTTCCTGACTGTTGATGAGCAACACTCATCATGTGAGTCATACGTTCTCCTGCAATAGAGGTTGTAAATGCAGCTTTAAGAAAGCAGAACAAGGAGAGATAGCTATGGTGACTGTGTTCAGAGCGTACCAGTGTTAGTTTCCCCTGAGCCAAGGGGAAAGTTTAGCAGAGAAGTTGTCTAATGGCAGTAAATGTACAGTACAGGTCACAGTCTGACCATTAATAAACTCTGCAGCTCCTCAATACACCAGATAACCCTCTGTTTGAGTAGCCCTTTTTACACAGCGATGTTGCCTCTGAAACTTTCACACAAAGGAGGATGCGAAGAATTGGCGCAGGATCTCCGCATGCAAACGGCAGTGTGAATGGGGCTACTGACAGCTTTCACCATCCCTGCTAATATCATGCTATTGCTTGTCCATGCTAATTTTGACGCTATCGCTAATCCATGTTAGTGATGCTGATCTTGATAAAAACGCAGTCTGGTTGTGATGGTAATGACTCTGTATGGCAATTAACCACGCCCCATGCTCTGTTTGAGAAAGAACACTGTTTGAGTTATAACGCTGTGTGTCTGTCAGTCTGGCTTTTGTGCTGGTTTTTGTGCTGTTTTCTGCCCTTTTTTTTAAACAAGAAATCGATCAATTTTGTGCCTGCATCTCTGCATTGTGGTCAAGTGTAAACAATGCTGTAAGCGGGCTGTGTTGCCAGGTTTGACAGTACCCCCTTTAGGAAACACCATTAATTAAGGTAAAAGGAGAAGTATAATGCAGATGTTTGTGTTTTTGTAGTTCACTGTATATTTATGTAGCACATTTGAAAAAATGTATTGGCTGTGTTACCATATTGTTATAACCTACCATGCGAGCCACCAATTAAAGCTTGATGAGCCGCATGTGGCTCACGAGCCGCGCAATGAGTATCTCTGCTCTATGGTGACCTCAACTGTGCTCCTACATACACATGCGGGCGCACACTAACATAGACACATGCAGAGTGTCAAAGCCAAGTGTCAAGTTTGATGCACCTTATAATGCTTTTGATGCATGTTTGGCCACTACAAAATGTGTAGAGTCAGACACTTTGGGTTTGGCCCTTTACTCTCTCTACTTTTACTAGCAAGTCATGAAGGAGAAGTGACCTCTTAAAATGCTTAATAATGTTAAAATTGTTTATGAATTCATGGTTGTATTTCCCATGTTTAATCCATATCTTTTATCTCCTTTCTGTCTTTTTTTGTGCTTGCACTCTTTTGTGTGCCCTCTCCTCAGTTATGGGACTTAGAGATCCCATGCACACCAGGGTTCAGTTTTGCAGTTTTTCTGTCCAAGCCTACAGCGGTGAGGGACTGGAACACTCAGGGCCTGCTCACTGATGCATTCTCTACTGAGAATGCAGTTATCACCACTCAGGGAAACCGGTCAGTACATGTGGATGCCATTTGCTGTTACAGTTAACAAATTAGGTTAAAATGCATTTGGGTTTGTATGTCTTGGATTTGTCTTTGGCTATATTGACTTTTTGACGTTTTATGTATTTACTTCTTTCAAGATGGCCGCTGATAGTGGATCCTCAAGGCCAAGCTCTGAAGTGGATCAAGAATATGGAGATGACGAAAGTAGGTCTTGACACAGTCCTGCATTCTGCTTTTTCTGCATTCTTGACCTGTCCTGTTTCCTACTGAGTGACTGGTATTACCATTCATTTAGGAAAGTTACATTTCTGGAACAATCATACACGTTTAAGGTGTATATGACAGGAATACAGTTAAATGTAACAAATAAATCAGTATATTAACAGCTAATAGTTATAAGTATTACACATTTTGTTTTTCAATTATCAACATTTTTAAAGATGTCTAGCTGTTTCTGATGCAGTTTGTATGTGTGTGTGTTACAGGCTGTATTTCTATCGCCGTTTTATAAATAAAAGATATTTATGATGTTTTTCTCATTCTGTCCTCCTGTTCACATTTGCAGGGTCTCAAAGTAATAGACATTCAGATGCCAGACTACCTGCAGGAACTGGAGAACGCTATCCAGTTTGGGAATCCAGTTTTACTGCAAAATGTTCAGGAGGAATTGGACCCTTCTCTCAACCCAGTTCTTAAGAAGTCCTTGACACACAAAGGTAACGCATACACACCCACACAGACACACACACACACACACACAAACACACACACACACACACACACACACACAAGCACACACACACACACACACACACACACACACACACACACACACACACACACACACACACACACACACACACACACACACACACACACACACAGAAATTCCCAAAGTTTTTTTCTGAAGAAAATAGTCAGCTAACTCATTGTGTGTGTGGGTGAACCTTTGTGTGCATGGTTTACCAGGTGGCAGGCTGCTGTTGAAGCTCGGTGATAAGGAGGTGGAGTACAATCCAGAGTTTCGTTTGTACATCACCACCAAGCTGTCTAACCCCCACTACACACCAGAGATTTCTACAAAGACCAACATAGTAAACTTCGCTATCAAGGAGCAGGTTTGTGTGTGTGTGTGTGTGTGTGTGTGTGTGTGTGTGTGTGTGTGTGTGTGTGTGTGTGTGTGTGTATGTGATTGTATATCTGTGAATGATTGTGTCTTCTACATGTTTTGTCTCTAGTTCCCTATGGTCTTCGTTAATCTGATCCTCCTAAGTGTGTGTATCTTCATTTGAGTGCACATACAGTTTGAGAGTATGAGCTTCTGCTTTTAATTGTCTGTTTGTCTGTGACTGTGTGTGTGCAGGGTCTGGAAGCCCAGCTACTGGGAATTGTTGTGTGTAAGGAGCGTCCAGAGCTAGAAGAACAGATGGACTCTCTGGTGATCAGCATTGCCTCTGGCAAGAAAAGCCTGCAGGAGCTGGAGGATGAAATTCTCAGGTTGTTGAGCTGACTGTTTTGTAAACTGTCACCTTTCACATTTGTCATACATATATTATTATCACATATTATTCGTAGTCAAATGAAAGTTCCTTGCTGCCGCTTTGCAGTTTTAAACTTAATTTTCTGATGTATGTGAACCCTTTTGCGTTTGTATTTTCAAATGTTTTTCTTGGTCTACCATGCATAATAAGCAGTGAAGCAGTGTTTTGGTGGATTTATATTTAAAGAGGTTTTTTTTAAATGTGTTTGCGCATGTGTGTCTGCTCCACAGGCTGCTGAATGAGGCGACTGGCTCACTGCTGGATGATGTGCAGCTGGTGGACACCCTCCAGACGAGCAAAGTGACAGCCACTGAGATCTCAGAGCAGCTAAAGAGCAGTGAACAGACCAAGATCAAGCTCGACTCTGCTATAGAGGTCAGGTGTATGTGATTCTCAGGGGATTTTGTGATGAATTAAATACCTTTTGGACCATTTGTAAGATAAAGTAAGCAAGTATAAGCTATCACTTGGGTTTTCTGGAAAATTGTAAAGTGTATTTCTTATTAATTTTAATTTCTCTTAACAGGTCTACCGCCCATGTGCCCAACGAGCCTCTATTCTCTTCTTCATCCTAAACAACATGGTCTGCATTGACCCGATGTACCAGTTCTCATTGGATGCCTACATTAAGTTGTTCACCCTCAGCATAAAAAAGAGCAAGCGCAGCCACAAACTGGAGGAAAGGATTACCAACCTCAATGACTACCACACATATTCAGTATACAAGTAAGCAAGAATGCAGCAAGAGAGTCCCTTTATATAAGCCATGTGTTCATGCAGGTATTTGTTGGTCAAATGTTTTTCCAGTCATTAAGTTATTAAACCGCCAATCCCGCATTTAGTGGACAACCTGTTCTGTTTGTTGATCAAATAATGCAAATATCCACCTATTGAAAAAGTGAAAACGAGCTCTTTTTTGAGGTGTTCGTCTGTGGAGTTACTTGAGCTACAGTAACTCAGTGTGTTTTCCTCTGCAGGTACGCATGTCTTGGTCTGTTTGAGGTCCACAAACTGCTCTTTAGCTTCCAGATATATGCCAGAATCTGGGAGGTGGCTGGCAAACTCAACATGGATGAGTACAACTTCTTCCTCCGTGGAGGACTTGTAAGAAAACACAGAACACACACAAACATCTACTTTACTTGATTTGAGATAATCAACAAGATACAACCTTTAATTTAAAGCATGGAACGTGCTTAATGACCCCAAGGACATTCCACTGTGTATTCAAATGCTGAGGCATATAGAAGTTGTCCTTCCCCTCAAAGACAACGGGTCTCCCCGGGCTTGCCACAGCCATTCCGAGATTTTTCTCACAACTACCTTTCTTTACCAGTGAATTTCTTGACATACCTGGGTCAGGTCTGTTACTGTATCATTGTTCTGTAAGTGGGATAGTTTTTGGTACACTAATGGAAGGAGAGTTTGATTCCTGATTAACTTGATGGGTGTGATTCTAGGTACTTAATAAGAAGGGTCCGATGGACAACCCCTGTACCAATTGGCTGGCAGACAGCAGCTGGGACAACATCACAGAGCTGGATAAGATGCCCAATTTCCATGGCATCATGGCCTCCTTTGAGGAGTTCCCTCGAGACTGGAAGATTTTGTTCACAAGCGCTGAGCCAGAAAAAGTCTCACTACCAGGTCTGTGTCTGTATTGTGGGAGGGTTTCCTTTTCTTTTGTATTGTGTTGCTGAAGGAAATTCTTCCCACTAGGAACTATGAAAACAAAGCAAACTCTTACTAACAGGGTGGCTGTATGGCTGTTTATATTTGTATTTAACACTGTGACAATAGAGAGTGTATACCTTAAAATGCTTTATGTATTTTATTGGTGTGGGTGTACAGGACAGTATATCCTTCTAAAGATGACTGTGCATATTCTCTTCTGCAATTTGTGACAACTGAGGTTCTTTTAACTGTGTGAGATTTAGAGGGATTTAGCGTCAGAAATGGAATATAATATTCATAAAGTTTTCATCAGTGTGTAATCACCTGATATTAGAAATTGTTGTGATTTTGTTACCTTAAATATATATACCCTTTTAAATCCACAGAGGAAGTTTGTCGTCTTCCACGGAGTCCGCCATGTTTCTGCAGTGGCCAAGAATGGACAAACCAAACACTGACTCTAGAGAAAGCCTGTTACATATTTCACTTTTTAGCTACAGCTTTGGGGTTCTTACCAAAACAAAGCAGTCAATTACGTAATACTTCTGTGTATTACTTATTCACAACCTGCAGAAAGTAAATCGTAAACTTCTTATACTTTTTACATACTTTTGCGTTACCCGTAACATCACCTGAGATGCATTACCGTGCAATTGCTAGTTAACAATATAACATTAAAACCTCAAATGCTTCATATCAGCACAGGACATTTACAAGGTCTTTCTGTCATGCTCTTTAGTGCGACAAAGTTGACAGCAAAGTTGGTGAAGACCAGCCCCAAAAGCATAAAATGGCAACATGGCTCATTTGCACACCTAGGAGAATCAAGGCAACATTTCAGTTGGCAGATGCCTTAAAATAAAACTAGGTCTATTTATAAACAGGTTTGCCTTACTATTCTGCCCAGTACGAATATTAAATCAATAAATAATGTAATATAAGAGACTGGTCTTTCCAGTACCATTAAGATGATGATAGGAAAATAGAATTTGTTTGCGTATTGGATGGCATTTTTGTGTTTAATTTCAAGGATGCTGTCACTTTGTTATAGGAAAACAGTTCAGGAACACCAGTGACTTAAGTGTCTGACTTCAAGAAATTGTATCATCCCTTATCGAAAGCAACTGATTTGTAACACATTACCTCAGAAGCGCTTTGTACTTTCAGCTTTTCCCCTCATTATAATTGTTGTTCAGCTAGCCCCTCCTTTTTAACTTTCAATTCTCCTAATATTCTATATCATGATAATAATATATCTCCTTCACTGCTTTATTCCCTGGCTTTACCCTTCCCCTCTGCTTGTTTTCCTTCTAGGTGATTGGGAGACCAAATGTAATCAGCTCCAGAAGATGCTGATCCTGCGCTCCCTGCGTCCGGACCGTGTCTCTGTGTGCGTCACCTCCTTAATTGTCAACAACCTCGGGCCTCGCTTTGTGGAGCCGCCTGTTCTGGACATGAAGGCTGTGAGTGTCAGCTGATATTCCTTCAATCCCTGTTGCTTTAGTCTGTCCTCACTTTTGGTTTTTAAGCTTTACATGTGAATGAAACAAATGTTTTTTACATTTAATTTGTGTGATTCAAAATAACTGTAGCTGACTTGAAATTTCACAAACCCCATCTCAGTGTTTTTGTTAGATGTCAAGTGAGTTACCCATGTTGGCCCATCCATTCTCACCTTCTCTGGCCCTTCCCCAGGTTGTGGAGGAATCCACCTGCAGGACTCCCCTGATCTTTGTTCTGTCTCCTGGGGTGGATCCCACAGGAGCCCTGCTGCAGCTGGCTGAAGCATCTGGTATGAGTGCTCACTTCCATGCCCTCTCTCTGGGCCAGGGACGGGCTCCCATCGCCAAGACCATGATACAGGAGGGCATCAAGAATGGTACAACACAACACATATACAAATAAACAAATACAACCCCCACCGAAGATGGCAGAGTAGGCGCTAGGTAGAAAATTTAAGGATAGTGCCTGTGAGAGAATTCTGAAGACTGCTGACCAGTAATCTGAGAGGGAAAAACATGACCAGAACATGTGTGTTAATGTTGCCAGGGCAACATGACGGGGGGGCAACATCTGCTACAGTTCTTATCTGCCTCAGGATCAATTCTGGCCAGCCTAGACTTGGAGAGAGGTGGGTACGGTGCAAGACTTTAAACTGAATTACACCTAGCCTAGCACAAGAAGTAGTTCCATTAACTCTCCTCAGAGCTTCAGTCCAGGATTCCTCGGGTATTACATCCCCAAGCTCCTCCTCCCATTTCCCTTTATTTTTATTGAGAGAGGTGTCGCGAGAGATGATATGTTGGAATAGATTCTCGCAATGAAGCCTTTTAAATTGGAGGGAATTTGGAGGATGTCATCCATAGCAGTAGGTTGAGGTGCGTTGGGGAAGTTTGAATATAGATTCTGCATAAAATGTCGGATCTGGAAAAATCAGAAACGACTTGAGCCGGGGAGGTTGAATTTTTGAGAGAGATAACTAAAGGTAGAGAATACACCTTCGCTGTAGAGATCTTTAAATTTGGAGAAGCCAAGTCTTTCTTCTCAGGGCAAAGGTGTTGTCTAATCTAGGCGGGATAAAAAGATGATTATCACAGATAGGAGCCAGATGAGAGAAATCTGTTAAACCGAAGTGGTTTCGAAATTGTGACCAAATTCGTAAAGTATTGATAACAACAGGGTTATAGGTATAGCGTGGAGTAGACAGAGGGAGACCCGAGGTAACCAAGGCGGTGAACGATGTCAAAATGCATGACTCATTTTCTATTGCACACCACGACAGCTTTGAAGCATGAAGCCAGTATATGATTTTCTGAATATTAGCTGCCCAGTGATAGTGAAGCAAATTTGGTAAACCCAGTCCGCCCTGGGATCGATGTCGCTGCAGAAGCCTTATCTGTATTCTAGGGGCATTACCCCCCCAAATGAATGATGATATCATTTTATCAATGGACTGAAAAAAGGATTTTGGGAGAAATATAGGGAGACATTGAAAAAGATAGAGGAATCGGGGTAACACGTTCATTTTAATGCAGTTGATCTTTCCAGCCAGTGAGAGATTAATGCACCTCCAATTCTGTAAATCGTTTCTTAGTTTATCAGTGAGGGGTGTGAAGTTATCTTTGAATAGTTTAAGGAAAGTCCGTGTAATATTGATTCCTAAATATCTAAAGCCAGATTTACACAGATGAAATGGCAGGTCCTTTTGTGGAATTGCAAGAGCTAGGTTGTTCACTGGGAAGCACTCGTTTTTCGTAAGGTTAGTCTTATATCCTGAAAAGATACAAAATCTATTGCTTCTTAGCTTTATTCACCCTAGATGTGTAAGAGATATATAATAATAATAATGATAATAATAATATCCCCCCTTATTACCACTTTAAGAGTCTGCCAGAGCAGGGAGGGGGAGATATTATCCTTGTTGTTGGTTTCTAGGAAATTATCAATGGCTGTTGAAATCATTTGGCATAATCCTTTGTCTGTCATTAGTGCAGTATCAAATCTCCATGGGGCCCGGTCAGAGGAGTTAAGTGGAAAGGAAAGATCTATTATTACTGGGGCAACAAAGGGGAGTAATACACTGTCTATGAAAAAATAATCAATTCTGCTATATGAATGGTGAACATGTGGGAAAAAAAAGAGAATACTTTACTATGAGGGAACCGAAAGCGTCAGGGGTCTGAAACGATAATAAAACAGCCATGTGTGTCAGATATAATGTTTGTGGCATTGAAGCGTGTTTTTTTTTATGAATTATGATTGTATAGTAATATTTACATGCCACACAGATTGTTTCAACACGTGTGCCTAAAATAACCGGAAACAGCAATAAAAGAAACAGACAAAAAATAAGTAAATTGGACGGAAAAGGATACCAATCCACCAATGGGAGTGAGTGTAAGTATTGTTTGTGCAAAGTCCAGTTAAGTCCAGTGCCTGGTTTAGAGGCCTTTCTTCTCAATAATGAGCGCCAACAGTCACAGACGTATTTATCACTCCTTAATTACCCAGCGGTTGTAAAATTCCTGGGCATCTTCAGGTGACTCGAAGGTGAACGTCGGCGCCTCAAAAGTTACCACCAGGCGAGCCGGGTACATCATACGGAACTGAACCCCCCTCTGGAAGAGCGCCCGTTTCACATCGTTGTAGACTGCTCGTTTTCTCGCCAGTGCGGGGCTCAGGTCGGGCTAAAACCTCAAAGTTGTCCCCTGATAATTCAGCACATGGTTCCTGGAACACCGTAGGGCTGCCTCCCTCTGCTGAAAGCAAAGAAAACACAGGACGTATGGTCCTCTTTCGGTTTTGGACCAGGAGCTTGGAGAGAAACTTGACCGGGTCATTACTATTCTCGCTGCCTTCCGGGATGTTCACTATTCTCAAGTTGGATCTGTTTTCCATGTCGTCTATGCGGTCCCACAGTGTTCTATTCTGGGTTTGTAGAAATTGAATTGTGGCTTCGGCTGTGGTCAGTTGTTCAAAATTTTCTCCGACGATGGTTTCCATGGCTGCAAGGCGGGTCTGGAACAAACCGAACGTGTCCTAGAGGGCATCCATGGCTGTCTGAAGTGGCTTTGAAGACTCTTGAATCAGCCCAGAGACATCATTCTTCAAACCAGCTCTCTGCTTCGCCAGCTCAGCCACCAGCTGCGACATGGAGATTGTGTCAGTAGCAGTAGCATCTCCTCGGACAGGCAAGCCAACGTTAGCATTAGCGTTAGCACTTTTGCTATTAACGTTAGCAGCTATGCTAGCTATGCTAGTCCTGGCTCGTTATACAGCTGAAATTTGTGCGCCACTTTTCTTATGTTTAGAGCAGCTCATTTTGGTGTCAAAAGTGTCGACATGACTTTGTAACGCGCTGTGACAGTTTGATGAAAGAAAGTCCGATGTCTAAGTAGAAAATGAAGCAATTGTAATCGGGAGACCTGAAGCCGACTCACTCTGACTTTCTATCTGCTATTCTGTCTCAGATTAATTCTGTTGGTTAGCATTGTTAAGTTTTTGTCCTGCAGCTGTTTTGTCTTTTTTTACTTTCTTAGGTCTTGTTCTTTACAAAGTGTACTTTGAATTATGCATTGTCTTAGTTATATCAGTTAAGCTATCTTTTTCTCTGCCCAGGTCACTGGGTGTTCCTTGCCAACTGCCAACTCTCTCTCTCATGGATGCCTGAGCTGGACAAGCTGGTGAAGCAGCTACAGGTGCAGGAGCCCCACCCAAACTTTAGACTCTGGCTCAGCTCTGTGCCACACCCCGAATTTCCCAGTACAGTCCTGCAGACTGGCATCAAGATTACCACTGAACCGCCAAAGGTGCGTACAGATTTCCAGACTTGAGATATCTACATACTGTATAAACATGATCTACATGCCAACACACTTACATGGAAGTTTTTTGGATATTGAGTTTTATTTACTTACACATACAGTCAGATTCACAGTGTTAACACCACCCCCTGTTGTCCTCAGGGTTTGAAAGCCAACATGGAGCATCTATACCAGCTGGTGACAGAGGATCAGTTCAATAGCTGCTCAAGACCAGCCGACTACAGGAAGCTGCTTTTTTCCCTCTGCTTTTTTCACAGCATCCTGCTGGAACGGAAGAAGTTTTTACAGCTGGGCTGGAACATTGTCTATGGCTTCAGCGATTCTGACTTTGAGGTAAGGACCTTGTCTGTTACTAAAGGAATCAGTAGCCAATTTCAGATAGAAAAGGCAGCACATTTGCTGCAAGGTAAAGGCGGCAATGTGCCGCCCTGTCTGTCTAAAAGGGAGGTGTAATATTCCTCCTTTTCCAAAAGCCGCCACTTGGCAAACAGGTGACGTGATGTGAAGCACAAAGTTGGGCAGTCAACAGTGACAACGAATTTGTCTTCAAAATAAGAGCTTTAAATTGCACCCCATTGGAGTTTAGAACTGGGTTCTTAGCGGTAGGCTTTTAATTTGAAAGTAGCGACTGTTAGTAGCTTGCTGCTACAACAACAAGCGGACAACAGAGACAGCTACAGAGACCGAGGTGACGCTAGCATCTCCTGGATCTCAGCGGCTTTCCAGTTGCTCATCTTGACGTCTGCAGATAAAGTGATGGACTGACTGCTGTGATCAGCTGTTTCTTGGTTTTACAGGGTTTCTGCCAGGTCTTAAAAAGTCTAAAATTTGACAATCTCAATTTTAGGCCTTAAAAAGTCTTAAACACATCCATATTTTGCATACAGGTCTTAAATTACATTTAGTTAGGTCTTAAATATGTCTGTTCATTTACAGCTTCCGTCGTCCCTTTTTTTTGTTTTGTTTTGGGAAAATGTGTTGGTGAGATTCACAGTTAGTTCTGTGTGTTGTACTTCTTCCTGAAGTAACCAGCACACCGCACACATCGCCAGTTTCAGAAAGACAGAGGAATCTGCTACAACACACAATTTAGTGTTGGCTTGAACAACCAGAATTCAGTTGGTTAAAAGCCATACCTAATAATGAATTTGAAGCGCAGTGTAGGCTCTGCAAGAGGACCCTCAACTTGGGCACACTTGGTGTGAAAGCGCTGGTGTCACACACAAAATTGGAAAAACACCAGTCACACAAAAAATCGTAAAATATATATATATATATATATATATATATATATATATATATACAGTGTGTATATGTATATATATATATATATATATATATATATATATATATATATATATACAGTGTGTATATGTATATATATATATATATATATATATATATATATATATATATATATATATATATATATATATATACAGTGTGTATATGTATATATATATATATATATATATATATATATATATATATATATATATATATATATATATATATATATATATATGCTTTATATCCTCCTTGTCAGTAATATGCTCTAAAATATAAATTTAATCCAAACAGAAAAATCTGATAGTTTGTCAGGGAAAGTTAGACTGATAAGTAATGACAGTTGAGTTCAAATGTATGCTACTGAATCCAATTTTTTGCATTTGTTAATATTACTTCCTCCGCCAGTCTATTTCTACTGTTTCTGTCTACAGAGAATTTTGACTTTCCATCTGCATTTCAAAGTCAGTTGATTCAAATAATCGTCTTCATACCCCTCTAGGTGAGTGAGAGTCTGCTGAAACTGTACCTGGATGAGTACAAGGAGATTCCTTGGGATGCTCTCAAGTACCTCATTGCCGAGGTAAACTACGGAGGTCATGTCACGGATGAGTGGGACAGACGTCTTCTACCTACATACATTAATGACTACTTCTGTGATGCTGCTATAAGCCAGCCCTCCTTCAAGTGAGAGACACTGTAACACAAACACACACTCACATAAGCAGTATAAATTAGAGTACACGTTGCTACTGTGTTACTTAAGGTAGATTCTCTGTCATTAATATTGTGAGGGTTTGTTTCATTGCTGTACGTGCATTATTATATTCAAGGTTAGTTGATGAGATGAAAATAGCCTCTTGGTTGTGGGTTTTGAGGGAAAAACTCTCTTCCAAAAGTCCTTGAAAGCTGTTTGCCATTAAAACAGTGTGTCCAAAGTAATGCAACAAGTTAAATGAAGATGCGATATCCTCCAGCTTCTGAAAACTATCTTTCTAGTAAGACAGGTTATATGCATGTGTCCAGCATTAGCTACTTATATATTATTAGGTAGGGATGTCCCGATCAGGTTTTTTTTTTTACTCCAATCTCGATCCGAGTCCTTTAATATTTAGTATCTGCCGATACCGAGTCCCGATCCGATACTTAGCCTTAACTAATATTTTCCTGGATAATACAGCTGCATTAAGAAAAAAAGTACCTGCATTCCTTAATAGTTTTTATTTTATTTTGTTGAAACAATATATATAATTTCATATGGCTCTTTCGTATTCTACATATGCTATGGCAACATTGGCCTACCACCTTCCTTGTGTTATCAGGTGAGTCTGTGACGCTGCACTGTGACAGCAGATCCTCATGTACAGCCAGCTGAAGTGTGTGTGAGAGACGCAGCCCACGCTTGGTACCTCCACATCATATACTGCTTTGTTCATATTCCTTACGTTGTCATGTAAAATGACGTGGACGTGTTGCTTGTCTATTTCACACGTGTTCAGCATCTCCTCAATTGCCTGTTTTACAGGCTCTGCTGTATGAGACCCACGAAACTAGTGCGCATACCAGCACGTTGTAACTCGAAAGTGGAGTCAATGTAAAGTAATGCCGATATGGTAGGGCATAAACTCCAGGTGACGAAGAAAACCCTGATCCTCTACCATGGAGATGAGCTGGTTATCCAGAGCGATTAATTTAATTACCCTCTCTGTAATATTTGTGGCCATGTCGCTGTCTCGAGGATATTTCTCTGTCCTTTTGAAAGTATCCCAATCATTTGTTGCTTCGGTGTCTTTGCCTGTGTCGCTTGAGTGAACTCGTTGTATTCTTTGAGTGTTTGTTTTTTATTTGCCGTATCAAATGTGTAGTATTAAATGCAGCTCTTTTGCTTTTGTGGAGTTGAGACAGTCTAACTCTGTACCACCACATAACGGTAGTAAATACTAAGCTGTTATTTTTCCCATTTGTTTTGAAATATTATAGATCTGATAAAAAATAATGAGAATAAATATACATGTGTATATATCCGATCCCTGATCGGAATGTAACGTCCGATTCCAATCGAGTGTGGAACCACGTGATCGGCCCCGATTTCCGATCACATGATCGGATCGGGACATCCCTATTATTAGTTGTTACAGATTGGAGAATATACATTATAATTATATACATACTTCATCAATAAATGCATATCACTGACTTTGCATTCTGTCAATGCCCTTTATCTGTCAGTCTGTCCACCTTATCCTCCTATTACATCCCCCCTGATGGTCCTGAGTCCTCGTACAAGGAATATATCCGCACGCTGCCGTCCGCAGAGCACCCTGAGGTGTTTGGCCAGCACTCAAATGCCGAAATTGCAAGCCGGATGGCAGAAACCAAGACGCTGTTCGACGCCCTGCTCTCTCTGCAGCCCCAGGTCACCAGTCCCACTGCTTCGGGGGCAAGGCCCAACAGAGAAGATAAGGTGAGGGGGAGCAAGGTGGATGAGGGGAGGGCAGAGATGACTAGTTAAATGGAAATACACAAAGTAGGATGAGACCAACAACTTTATATCTACGACATGATCAAGCAGTACACAGGGCCATATGTGTCATCTCCATTAAATAGTCTAACTTCTTTGTCCTCTTTAAAGCTGATTGTCATTACTGTTTATGGCATTAAATGTGAGGTCATAGTCAGTGACACATTTTTAATTGCCCAAGACATACACTGTATATATCATTTGTACAGATAGTGTTAGTATTTCTCGTGGTATATTTGAATATGCTGGAGCATGTACAAGTGTTTTGGAAAGGATTACATCCACATTTATCGTCTGATTAACTATTTTAATTTCTCCAGTGTTAATGCAGCGCTATGATCTGACTCTGTAGTCTCTTCACTAAAATTACTTATGTGCAGTTCCTTTGTAAAATAACCTGTCTTATCTGCTTTTGTACAATGTTCCATTGGTGCTTCCAGGTTTTAGAGATGCTGGCAGACATTCGTGATGAGATACCATCATTGATAAACTATGAAGGCACCAGGCTACTGCTCCAGGGCAACCGCACACCCCTTAATGTGGTCCTGCTGCAAGAGATCCAGAGATACAACTCTCTTCTGGAAACCATCATGTATGAACTCTGTGTTTGTGTTTTTGTGTGCGTGTATGTGTATGTGTTTTGAAACCAACAGTTTGTAATGGGATGGTGATGACTGTGTGTGTGTGTGTGTGTGTGTGTGTGTGTGTGTGTTTGTTTTATGGTATGTTATCAAGTAGAAATGGTTCAATTCCTTCATGAAAACAGGGCTCTACATTAAAGTGAAACTCTCGCCAAAATGCAACCTAGGCTTTTTTTCTAAATGTATATGAGTCAAACCTTTGTGTAAAAACATTATTACGACGAAAGAGGAACTTTTAAGATTGACCGTATTTTCGTTTTCGGCTCAAACTCATTTTCAATGGGAGTGCATGGGGCACTTTTACGCTAGCATCAAAATCGCTAATTTTAAAACACTAAGAAGGCTCGACACAACATGAAACTTTGCTCGTAGTATCACCAGGGTCTCTACACATAGCTCAACTGAACCACATACACTCTACCCAGACGTGTCGATCCACAAGTACGTTTGGGGTGCCATGACGACGGCTAGAGGAAGAAGCTACTGCTAGCGTGAGTTGTTCAAAAACTTTCTTTTTAGTAAACTCTGTGTACACAAACAATGTTCTCAATGCTCGTGTTCATGTGTAGAGACCCTGGTGATACTACGAGCAAAGTTTCATGTTGTGTCGAGCCTTCTTAGTGTTTTAAAAATAGCGATTTTGATGCTAGCATAAAGGTGCTCCATTTACTCCCATTGAAATGAGTTTGAGCCAAAAACGAAAATACGGTCAATCTTAAAAGTGCCTCTTTTGTCGTAATTATACTTTTACACGAAGGTTTGACTCATATATGTTCACAAAAAAAGCCTAGGTTGCATTTTGGCGAGAGTTTCACTTTAAGAAACTTGTGAAGACATTAGCCTGTTTTCCGGATCAAATGAACTGCAAGTGTTAGTTTGTAGAGAACTATGTTGAGCAGTTCATGAGCTCTGGTCAATCCCAACCTGTAAGGTCCTACTGCTGTGTCTAGAGACCACGAAGCAGTGACTACGACACACCTACAGGGGTTAGTACAAGGGGATAAAAATGACGGCTTGTTGCTGTGACTGTGCGTGTTTGTGTGTTAGGTTGTCCCTGTTGGAGCTGGAGAATGGGATCAAAGGCTTAGTGGTGATGTCATCTAGCTTGGAGGAGACCTTCAACTGCATCCACGATGACCGAGTACCACCACTGTGGGAGAAGGTACCACAATCGTCTTAGATCCTCCTTCAAAACATGTTCTTTTGAAGCTGCAGAAGATGAACGCAAATATCCTTTACTGAATTTATTCTCTCAATATTATTTCTCTACTGCTTGACACACAAGCTTCAGTTTTGTACTTAATGCACATCAGTGTTGTGTCTGAACACGTTCAATGAACGATCGTTCATGAACTCGTTCATATTTTGCGCAAGCGTGAACTGAACGTACGTATTTCTGCCTGATGAACGTTATTGTGAACGCGTTCATTCTGGCGTTTGTGAATGGCGCGCTCTCACAGTTTAACTTCGTTCAAGAGAGTGCCAGATTTCCATTGGGCCTTCCAGCCGAAAACCGACAAAAACACACCTTAATATATAGCGGAAAAACACCCAATCTGGCTGTTGTGTATTAAAAGGACGCTGAGCGAGAGGTTTGCACATGCAACTCGCTTGACTTTCGGTCAAAACGAATCTTAACTATTTCAGACAGAAACAGCTGCATACTAAACATGCAGTGAGGCATTACCAAACGAACACAGATTAATTCATCCTGAACGGACATAACACTGGCAGCACCAGCCACCACAGAGTCGCACTGCTGTATGCGTGGCAAGAATGGAGGCAAAAACAAATGAAGGCAGCAGCTCTACCTCAGACTCTGCCTCCACCATTAATACGGCATCTATGATTGATGATGATATATATGATAACTTAAAACTATTTTATGAAATGGTCAGTGATGATCCAGATGGGAAAATCTGACCTTTTTGTGTAAACTTCACCCGCCGGGTTTCAAGAAGCAACTCCGTACATCAACAGCGTCAACAGTGAACCTAAAACGGCACATAGAATTAAAGCACCTGGCTAGTCTTTCAAGGTCTGTGCGAGTGAATAAAAAATCAAAAGACACGGCTGTCTGTGGTTCTATATGGGCTGTGGCAATCATCTTGAAAAAAAATAGCTCGCAGCAACATATTGAAACAAAAACAACTATAAACTAGTTCATTTTTGGACTGTGAACTTAGTTCAAAATTTTGAATTATGAACTATGAGCTGAACTAGTTCATTTTAACATTTGTGAACTGAACTTTGAACTAGTTCATGTAGAAAGTGAACTTTCCCAACACTGATGCACATACACTTGCTGTAAGTGGAAGTGGAGGACATTAAGGAATAAAGAGAGTAAACCATTTAATTATTATTGTGCATGTCCGCGGGATCCGTCTTTTATTGGCTGATAATTTATCTGGCCGATATGTAATATGTGAGCAGCAAATTTTAATGCATCAACATGCCTTTATTAAGTGTTTGTGCAACTATAAGCCTAATTCGCTTACTTTAGGATTGACAATGTATCTGGGATGATGTATATTAATATTTAACAATTGGGATGTTGTGTGTAAACCTGAAGGGGCTCCTGAAGTTATTTGCATGTATTAGCCACTTTCTTTATAATGTCCCTGTCTCTCCCGGTTACCTATTCAAGTCTGTGGATGATTTAAGTTGTTTTTTGTTTTTGTTTTTTTGTAATCAGAAGATTTCATTGTTTTCTTTAGAACCTCTAACAGCATACAACGTATTGATATATAAACACTGAGAAACAAAACACAAGGAATGAGGAGGTCACACAGTTATAAAGTTTGACAGTAGAAAATGAGAGACCAAGTGGCTAAAAGAAATGTAACAATACTAAACAACTTAGTAAAACAGAAAACTTAGCATAGTGTTTCACTGCCTGATTGTTGAGACTAAAGGAGGGGCCCTCGTGTTCAGCCACAATACCCAGTTCAAAAATCCACACCCTGGCTGGCGGTAAGGTGATTGCCTTCCATTCTGTTAAGTTTTCTCCCCAGCATGAGGGATGTCTGAACCCAGTCTGCCTGAGGTGCAGGCAAGGATTTAGGAGGGAGAGGATCATCCAAGACAAACCAGCTTTGGCAGAATGGGATGTCTAATTTAAGGATCATTTTAATATTCTCATATATCTGGCAGACCAGAAAACGGGGCAGGACCACATGCTTGAGACCAAATGCATAATGATATAGTAATAGATTAGGAATACAAAGCCCACCCTGGTCCACCAATTTAGGGCAATGTAAAGATGCAGACGCTCTACAGAGCCCCTCTATAGAACAATGTATGTAGGCCTCAATGCTACTGCACTACACTTATCTTGTTCCCATTATGTGCCAACAATTGGAGAGCATGAAATGACTGTAGATTAACCATGTCTGTCCTTCACTCTGCGTCTCTCTCTCTCTCTGTCCACTAGGCGTACCCCTCACTGAAGCCCCTGGCAGCATGGACCAGGGATCTTTGCCAGCGAGTCAATCAGTTTGCACGCTGGGCAGAGACGACCCAGCCCCCCGACTTGTTCTGGCTCTCCGGCTTCACCTCTCCCAACGGGTTCCTCTCCGCTGTGCTGCAGTCCCATGCACGACAACACAAGGTGAGAGCTCAAACCTTTTACAGACAATTATTTTCTGTTTTAATTTTCATGATACACATCTTAAACCACAGTTGGAAACACACTTGTTTTCAGATGAAGACTGCAGTCTCCTCCTTGTGTTGGTTTGCATGCTGATCACTCCTATCCCAAGCTCTTTCCACCACACTACATGCTGTACACTGGGAAACTTGAGCAGTTTATCTGATAGACATGCATTCATATCCGTCATTTGAACAATCTGTTCCAATATGACTTTTGAACAACATTTAACAATGTGTGAAACTCTCCTTGCAGATATCACTGGACACGCTGTCTTGGGAGTTTATAGTGTCCACGGTAGATGACAGCCACCTCTCTTACCCGGCAAAGGTGAGTCCTGTGACACATATTTCTATTTCCATATAGATTTCCACATACACTACTTCTCTGAGACACTGTCTTTGAGCTGCCACCAACACCTTCCATCAAATTTTCGTGTCTACTCAAATATTGCTGAAAACACCATCAACCAAAGCAGCACAACACTTTCTCTTTCTATTCTTCAAACCTTGAATTCCATTCACGAGGCAGAATTTCTTTCATTGTAGCTCTTCATTCCTCACTCACTTATTTGCTTTTTGTGTATTAACTCCTCTGAATGTTCTGTTGCTACTCTCTCCCTTTTCTTCATTTTACCTCACTATACTATGCCAAAACCTTTTCACTCTTCCAGGCCTTCCTGCCTTTTGTGCTCCTTCCCATTTTCTTCTTTTTGTCTTTATGACTCTATTTCCTTCCAAACTAATTGTTATTTCTTTTCTCTCATCCTTTTCTCGTTCTTCCAGTTGCCTGTCTCATGTTTGCCCTCCTCCAGCCCCTCTTCTCCTCACCAGCAGTTAATGCCCCTTCTCTTCGGTCTCTCCTTCCTTCTGCCATCTCTTCTCCATCTTTCTTTTGTTTCAAACCTTCCTGATTGTCACCTACCTTTTGTTCCTTGTTTGTCTGCTAATTCCCCCCCTTCCCTTGCTTGTCCCGCTCCAGGATGGAGTATACATCCGAGGTCTATACCTTGAGGGAGCTGGTTGGGACAAGAAGAACTCCTGTCTGGTGGAAGCAGAACCCATGCAGATGGTCTGTCCCATGCCCACCATCAACTTCAAACCTGTGGAAAAGCGCAAGAAGTCGGCCAAGGGTGAGTTGTTTCAGACCTTCTGCCATGGACATCCTTACTCCAATCGTCTTTCTGTCTTCTGTGTTTGACTGTATCTTTTATTATCTTTGGTTTACTGTTTATTTCTGTTTGTATGTCGTTTGTGAAGTCATACCCTGTGGTTTTGCTGTCTCAATTCTGTCTCTCTCTCTCTGTAGGTATGTACCTGTGTCCCTGCTACTTGTTCCCAGTGCGTTCAGGCGGGGCAGGACGAGCCTCTTTTGTCGTCTGCGTGGAGCTGAAATCCGGAGCAGTGACCCCGGACCACTGGGTCAAGAGAGGGACTGCTCTTGTCATGAGCCTGAACAAATAAATAGCTCAACCTCTTTGTTTTTGTTTTTCAGATCTGAAAACACACACACATTATATGCACATTGTACACCACTGACCTTATTCATACCCACACTCCATATGATTACATTGAAATTCAATAAAAACAATCATTTGATGATTTTTTATTTTTTTGTTTAATATGTTTGAATCTAGTTTAATAAAGCGTTTTTTTATCAGATAAATATGGTTTTGTCTCCCGTTTTTGTTGAAAAACTGGTTTTGGCTGTGCTTTTTCACGAGGGCTGTTAGTTGTGGGTGTTTTGCTCTGGTTTCTGTTTTTCAGGAGGTGCACCATGTGGAAGCCTTGTTTTGTAATTTGATCCCTGTTTGTTGCGTACCATTCAGAAGGTTGGTGTTACTGTTTTGATGCACTTTGGGATTTCTTCCGTAGCTGGTAGTGTGCTTTCCTTGAGGGATCGATTCCATCTGTTTTATTTTTCTTGTAGTGTGGTGAGAGCAGTTGTCTTGTGGGCACATGGGAAACTTGATCCAATGCTGAGGGTGCCTGCCTATGGTGTTGTAGAGAGGGCAGATACACTTCTTTTGAGCTGCATGAGGATGAAGGAATCAAAGAAGGGAAATGCAAAACAGAGTCAGGAATGCTTTTTCTTTTAAAATTTCGTTTCGCTGGAAAATGTTGGCAGGCCAGAGTGAACCTAATGGCAGGCTGGCATTTGCCCCACTTTGGGCAAACCAGCCTAGGACACATAATTCACTCCATTAATATGCAAAGACATGTTTCAATGAAGAATTTTAAGAGGTGATCAAAATATAATAAGACTTTTTTTTCTTTTGTATTAGTTTTACATCTTGTATTGGTAATATTGATCACTCTTTTGTATTTACATGATTACTCTTGCATTGTGTAATGTATGCCAAGTTGTTTGTTTAGTATCATTGCTCATTGTGATACTGTTACGACCCCCTACAGTAAGTACACAAATAGAG
Organism: Diplodus puntazzo; assembly: GCA_963678695.2. Classification (NCBI taxonomy): domain Eukaryota; kingdom Metazoa; phylum Chordata; class Actinopteri; order Spariformes; family Sparidae; genus Diplodus; species Diplodus puntazzo. Next base: position 14,760,994 of record OZ023159.1, read on the forward strand.
TTCTAACGTAAAAAACAAGCCAAGTTACAGCTAAAAGTAAATTCATTTATTAAATAAACAGCAACAAAACAATCAAACAGCCTAATGGCCCGGCCAAAATAAACAAGAAAAGCCGAGCTGCCCAGACCAACCCACCAGGGCCGTTGGAGCTGGGGACTGACCCTCTACCCAGACACAAAAGAAACCAACTAAACCTAACCAAGACAAAACAACGAAAACTAGACTACCGGACCCATCAGATAAAAATAACAAACAACACAAAACATAACATATCACTCGAGTCAGCGTCTGGGCTGACTGACTTATCCGGCCATCACATCCTTCTTGTTCTTATCAGAAAACCTGTGGAGAGTGCAGTTCAGTCACAGAGCCAGAACCTTAGGGTTCATTCATTCATAATCGCTGAGGACATAAGTGTGGTATTCAGTAAACAATCACCTCCATTACAGATACTGTCACTCTGTGACTCTGTTAGGTACAAGCTTTGTTTCAGAAATACCCGTGTACATGTGGACAAGGTCTAATATATCTCCTTCACTGCTTTATTCCCTGGCTTTACCCTTCCCCTCTGCTTGTTTTCCTTCTAGGTGATTGGGAGACCAAATGTAATCAGCTCCAGAAGATGCTGATCCTGCGCTCCTGCGTCACGACCGTGTCTCTGTGTGCGTCACCTCCTTAATTTTCAACAACCTCGGGCCTCGCTTTGTGGAGACGCCTATTCTGGACATGAGGGCTGTGAGTGTCAGCTGATATCCCTTCAATTCCTGTTGCTTTAGTCTGTCCTCAGTTTTAGTTTTGAAGCTTTACATGTGAATGAAACATTTTGTTTCTCAATTATCACCATTTCAGAGATATTTAACTGTTTCTGATGCAGTTTGTATGTGTGTTACAGGATGTATTTCTGACCATGATTTCAAGTAGACTTCTCGATTAAATAAAACGTATTTATGATGTTTTTCTTTTTCTGTCCTCCAGTTCACACTTGCAGGGTCTCAAAGTAATAGACATTCAGATGCCAGACTACTTGCAGGAACTGGAGAACGCTATCCAGTTTGGGAATCCAGTTCAGCTGCAAAATGTCCAGGAGGAATTGGACCCTTCTCTCAACCCAGTTCTTAAGAAGTCCCTGACACACAAAGGTCACACACACACACAAATTACCAAAGTTTTTTTCTGAAGAAAACAGTCAGCTAACTCATTGTGTTTGTGGGTGAACCTTTGTGTGCATGGTTTACCAGGTGGCAGGCTGCTGTTGAAGCTCGGTGATAAGGAGGTGGAGTACAATCCAGAGTTTCGTTTGTACATCACCAGCAAGCTGTCTAACCCCCACTACACACCAGAGATTTCTACAAAGACCAACATAGTAAACTTCGCTATCAAGGAGCAGGTTTGTGTGTGTGTGTGTGTGTGATTGTATATCTGTGAATGATTGTGTCTTCTACATGTTTTGTCTCTAGTTCCCTATGGTCTTCGTTACTCTGATCCTCCTAAGTGTGTGTATCTTCATTTGAGTGCACATACAGTTTGAGAGTATGAGCTTCTGCTTTTAATTGTCTGTGACTGTGTGTGTGCAGGGTCTGGAAGCCCAGCTACTGGGAATTGTTGTGTGTAAGGAGCGTCCAGAGCTAGAAGAACAGATGGACTCTCTGGTGATCAGCATTGCCTCTTTCAAGAAAAGCCTGCAGGAGCTGGAGGATGAAATTCTCACGCTTTCACATTTTTCATACATATATTATTATCACATATTATTAGTAGTCAAATGAAAGTTCTTTGCTGCCGCTTTGCAGGATTATGTGACTCATTTTTATAACCAGCTGTTTTAAACTTAATTTTCTGATTTTCTAATGGCTTTATGTTTTCAATTTTTTTTCTTGGGTTATCATGCTTAGTAAGCAGAGTAGCAGTATTTTGTTGGATTTATATTTATAGATAAAAAAAATGTGTTTGCAGATGTGTGTCTGCTCCACCAGGCTGCTGAATGAGGCGACTGGCTCACTGCTGGATGATGTGCAGCTGGTGGACACCCTCCAGACGAGCAAAGTGACAGCCACTGAGATCTCAGAGCAGCTAAACAGCAGTGAACAGACCAAGATCAAGCTCGACTCTGCTATAGAGGTCAGGTGTATAGATGAAGTGGTAATTGAATACTATGGTGTTTTGAACCATCAGTAGTCTACAGTTTGTCACTGTAAAAAATGCATTCAAAGCTATGGTGTTATATTGAAAGCAATTTCAAGGTTTTTAAATGCTATATTTACTGTCCTACATGTACTTATGCTATTCTCTCTACAGGACATCACTGCCAAAACAGTAGAGGACTGCGACAGCACAGACATCAACAGGCTGACCTGTTGAGAAACCTCCAGACGGCAGACAGCTGCAGACTTCCTGTTCCTCCTCGCTGGTACATTTGACTTTTTTTTTCTCCTTAATATGGTCCACTGTGCAGCGCGCTCCCGTGACCCAGGGCTACGCAACATATGTATGATAGGCGGGACATTTTATTTACTCTTCTCTGCAGATGTATATCTAAAATCATTGGCCAGCAGGTGTCACTGTCCTCTAATAATCTTTACTAAGACTGCAGACTTAATAGAAATGTTTTAAACTACCGTACTTTCCGGACTATAAGCCGCTACTTTTTCCCCATGCTTTGAACCCTGCGGCCTATACAACGGTGCGGCTAATTTATGGATTTTTACAGCTAACGGCCACTAGGGGACCTCCTCAATCTATGGATTGTACAGGTTACGTCCCTCACCTTTAACGCCTGGTTTATTATTATGCTCCTGCGTCGCGGCGACAGCGTAGCTACGTCGTCGACCCTACACCGTCATTGAGCATTCGGAGTTCTGCGTCGAGGGAACGCGTTGTTCTGTCGGTGGACGTCATCAACGTCAGTGATTCAGGTTTGTTATGCTAACAACACATAGTCAGACAGGTGGCGGTGCTAACGGAGCTAACAGCTGTCTGTCAGTCTGACCGAGAAGTTTCTCACTTCGCTGTTAGTTGAATAAAATGACATTCATGTTGTCTTTAACTGTCCGTGCGAACCAGTCCGCAGCTTTGTGTGTCTGTTTGTGCGTCTCTGACTCTTGCATGTTGACGTTTGCGTGGTCATAGGTTATGCAAATATGCAACTTGTTTGTTGAAATGTTAATAAAATGGAAGCTTCCCCAAACAGCAGTCTCTTTCCCGACAATCTCCTCTGTGCACGAGCCTTTACATATGGTAATTAAACGCTAAAACACCTGCGGCTTATAATCGGGTGCGGCTTGTATATGTACACATTTGTGTTTTTCCCTAAAATTGGCTGGTGCGGCTTATATTCAGGTGCGCCTTATAGTCCGGAAATTACGGTACTTACCATCGTTCCAGGTTCAAACTTTTTCTATACCACTACAGGATCATTTACAATATTTTGATTTTACATACTGCTTCCATGTAGATAATGGCTAAGATTAAATTAAACACTTTTTGGTTTGTATCAGCTCAAGCTTTGTGCGTAGACGGTTAGATTTGAGAAAATAACACAAAATAAGAGTAGCTCAAGACATAAAGCTGTTTTCCATGCACAATTTCTAGCGGTGTATAGAACAACATAGACATGTTAGGATACATTGACAGTTTTAAGCACACACATTTTAATAAAACACACAACTGGGGGGCATTTCATTTTTGACGGATGACATTTTCATTGACAATACATCAGTTCATTCTTTCCTATTCGAAGCTATATGCGGCTGCATTAAAATCACCAAGTTTCTATATGGTTTTCTCCCGTTTCCTTTCTCCTTCTTGCACCAACGGTCGACTCTCACCGAATCATTGTTTGAATTACCAGTGAAATTAATTCTGTCTCAAGTCCAGCGACCAGTGATGGCAATTTCCTGTTTCTCTGAGAGGTGCGCTTGAACGTGAACCACTATGTACAAGCGAATAGTACAAAAGTCACAGCCCGATGATGTTTTGTTAAAATAATGAATTTATAGTCTTGCTTTAGGTGGTGCCAAAGCAACTTTTTTATTTACATCTAACCATCATGAAGCGTTGTGTGTACTTCCAATGTGGGCCCAGACAGACACATGACTTTTTGAGCAGCTGAGCAATCAATGGGACCATATCAACTGAAGACACTAATGAAGAGCGGGACCAAAAGTCCCATAAATATCCCTAAACACAGAAGGATCACAGACTGAGCAGTATCGTCCCACAGTTTGCACTCCTCCCACTTCCTGTCCCTCAGTCCTGATATCTTCTGAAACCATAACCCCAGAAAATAAATAAAAACATGAGCAAACATCACACATCAGCAACTGGTTCCAACAGAAAAAAATCACAACTGTTAAGAGGTATTTTGCACACATACATTTGAAAGAAATCGAGAAAAGTGGAATGTTTAGTACCTTCAGTAACTTCTATTACTGGGTTTCAAACTGCATCAGCAAGCAACGACTTCTTTATGCTTTGTCCTGTTTTGTGTAACGATGGCATTTGTAGCAGCTTGTTTTTTGCTGCGAGACAGTATCCCTCACCCCCCCACCGCTGCCTTTTTCCTTGTTCATCCCCGCTGCAATAATGTCAGAGGCTGAGTTTTACACAAAACCAGCATTCAGAAGAGCACAATCAGTAACTATCAGTATATTTCTACACATACTGCACCTGTGCTCACATAGTATACCTGCAACATCTATCTGATAACTAGAACCAAATCATGACTAGAAGATGCCTACGATGATGAACAAATGCAACGTACTAGAATGTCAATATACATATGGTGCCTATACATGGAGAAGGGATGCATAATCTTGATGGAACTAAAATTTCCACTGTGTCTTCTTGCAAAGATGTGGATTTTAAAAATGGTATGAAACGGTTGCAAGTGCACATGATCAAACTCGTGACCCCGGTGTTAGAAAGGAACATGTCCGACTGTCTATACGGTGAAGCTAAGTAATGGTTTGATAGCACAGCAGGTGAAAATAAGACATGAGTAATACAGTGTGTGTGTGTGTGTGTGTGTGTGTGTGTGTGTGTGTGTGTGTGAAGAAGTAGAGCGTCAAAATGTTGTACCCGACCTGGGTCAAATAGTATGTGAAAAGAATTATCAGTGTTTTTATTTATTTTTTAAGCTGCTTGCAATGAATCCCCCCACAGATCAAATCAGTGAGTATCAGTGTTACAGTAAAATATCTGAGTGTCAGTTTAGCACATGACATCTTAACTGACGGGGTTTGAATGGATCTGATGTGGTTAACTCATCTGCTACTCCGTCATACACTAAGAAATGTTTCACAGTAGTATTTCACCGAGGTCTGGTGTGTGTGTGAGCGCCTCAGGTCTCCACCTTCTCCTTCTGCTTCTTGCTCTTTTTCAGGAATGACGGCGGCTTGAACTTCTTCTTCTTCTTGGATGGGGACTTGCAGGGCGAACCCTCAGGGGTGCCACCTTGTGGTTTGGCGGGCGGAGCGGCGGGCGTGGAGGAGGTGTCGTTGGTCGAGAGGGCCTTCATCCCTTTCTCCAGCTCCTCAGTCGTCTGCTTCTCCTCCTCGCCTCCGTTCTGTATGGCTGGAGAGTCGGTCTTTGCCTCCTCTGCTCCCAGGGGTTGTCAAAAAACAAGCACAGAACATTAAGCAACCAGCAGAGGGAGGCCAGAGTGGGGTGGAGCTGCGAAGCTAAATGCTAGACATGTCGCTGCAGATGAACATGCTCGCTTTAATGAGATGTGGGTTGTCATACTGTTTCTCTGTACTTACTAGTGAGACAAGACCAAAGCACCAGAAGTGTGCCCTATGAATCAGTGTGGAGTGACACAGAAAAGGACAGACACACAGACAGACAGACACAGAGGGAGAGAGTACAGCAGATAAAGTAATTACACTAACAGATGGATTTCCCGACAAAGGGATGAAATGTGGCAAATCAAACAGTAACAGCCAAGACAACAGACTTGCGACAGATGTTGACTTAAGCAGGGGTAACTGACAACAGAAGCAATGTCTGTATTCAGTTTACTTTGAGCCTTTCCCAGGCTAGTGCTGGCTCACCGGCAGCTACATGTGCCAAAGTCAAGTCAGAATGTTGCTATGAAAAAGATCGATTGCACACGCCAACCAAACCTGACCCCGCGTTACTCCTCCAGGTATCTCGCATGTCAACGTCACACTGTCTGTGGGTAGCATAAATAATTGTGACCCCCAAACATTCATCACTGCCGGCTCGACGGCATCATTGTCTTTTAGCTGTGTAGAATCGGTTTGTGTTTCAACTGCACATCTTTTCATTTAAGTCGATGTTAGGAAAGCAAATTTAGATTTGAAAGTTCCTGACAAATGTGAATTTTGCTTGATTTTGGTTGCCATGCATCAACATGTCCTGATCCTGCATGGACCAGCATCTCTCAATGTAGTCACTATAATTATGACCAGGATGGCTCTTTTCTAAACGCTATGTTTTGCGGATATTATATTTGTATTAAAAAAAACAAAGAAGGAAAAACAAGTCAATGGAGCATACGTCTGATCTACAAGGCAAATCTTCTTCAGTTTGAAAATGTAGTAAATTAGCCTTTTCTTGGCCTTGTTTCTTAATGTGTGTTTTAACTAAACAGAGTCAGTATCAACTACATATGAGGAGGGGTAACATGGTTGTCAGTGAGCATTTGAAGCATGAGAGGACAGAAGCACGAGTCCATGTTAGACCAGAAGCAAGCTGCGGGTCGGATACGCAGCATGCTAGGCAAGCAGGGCAAAGCTCTGCCGAGCCTCACCTGAGACAGGAGGCTGGCTGGGCGGAGGGCCCTTTGTGGGGGAGGTTGTAGGGGGAGACTCCTTGTCACTTGCCACCTCCTCCCCCTCCCCTACTTACACAAACACACACACAGAGTCACACAGTGAGAGCCAATGAGTGTTCAGATGTGCAGGAGGTAAGATTTGTGAGGGAAAAGAGAAGTGAACACAGTTTACATGACACTCACAAGTGACGTCAAGTTACCATCAGGGGGCTGTGTGCAGCATTTTAACCTCCAAAATGAGTATATGTGCATATTCAAACAGTTACGGGCAGTCTCTATCAGCATATGATAGAGACTGCTGAGATCCACAATGGTGGACGGAAGACAGCAGAAAGCGAGTGAGAGATTTCACAGGTTCTTACCATGGTGGATGGTGGAATACATTTAATTTGAACTGATGACATATATTGGCATTTAAAATGCTGCACACAGTGTGAAAGAAAGTGTTAAATGCATTAGCAGTGAAAGTGAGGGTTAGCATATAAAGCTGCCTTTACTACAGCATATCACCGAACAGACACCACTATGGTGCCAGTAAAAGACAGGAAGTGGTTATCAGATGAAACAAATATCTCAATGAATACAAAAATTAATAGTTAAATAACTAAAATGGTTATGTTAAGCTTTGTGGTTGACAAAGATGCAATATGTAAGAATTTGAGCAATTTAACACAAAACTAGATTATATTTTACTTTACAACAAACTACTGACTTTCTTGACTTGAATTATCTATGCAACCCAGTATTTAGACGCCATAACAATCGTTACAATCTGTTAAGTTTAGTTAATTCTTTAATGTTTTCCACTAAAATTCGTATACATCACATCTTTAACCTCTGGCCGAAAGCTTCTTGTTTTTCTTTTACCTCCAATCAGTTGATAAATCTGTTTATCTTAGCTGTTTTTTGTTTTTTTCAAATTCTTTGGTTTTTAAGACACATTTAATCATTTATAAGTTTAACAGCTGTATCCCGTTGCTTTAAGAATAGATTTAGTTGCAAACCAACCTCTAATGGATGTTATAGTGTTGTTACTGGTTGGTTGAGAAACTAGAGTTCACATGTTCAGTGAGACAGCTGAATCGAGCTGAACGAATCATACCGTCGGTCCCTCCGTCCTGTTTCCTCTGCACCTCCTTGCGATACTCCTCCAGCTCCTGGTCTGTCAGCTGGTTGAAGGGGTTGGGAGGCTCTGGCTCTGGTGGCTCTTTGGGTGGGCTGACCGGAGACTAATAGACGAGCAGAGACACAAAATCACTGCTTTTGAATCTGCAGCTCAAGAATAGAAACAAATGTCTTGGCGAGATGTGAGACCGCAGTTTACCGGAGGACTGTCGACTGTAATGACGCTGGCGAGGACTTGAGACTGCGGTCCTGCTGTCTTCATGTCCTGACGATTCTGCTGTCGGATCTGAGGAGAAGAAAAGTCTTGCGTCAAAGGCAAAGATCGGGGCTTATGGGTGACAGAAAAGGCCAAGAGCAAGGAGAGACGTTACCTTGTTTCGTGTCTCGATCACCTCTCGAGGGTTGGTGAAAAGAGGCACAAACTGGTTTGGGTTCTCTATCTTGATGGCTGTGCTGCCGGCCTGTGTCAGCTCCTCTGCCTTCAACCACTAAGGGAAAGACAACAAAACAATATCTCATAATACACTTCAAGGATCCTGGTGTTTTTCTCCCTTTAAAGGTGCACTACGTAGTTTTGGGGAGGGCATTTTAATCAGAAGAGAAAGATTTTCATTGACTGATTTTTTTTTTTTGTCTTTATGCCTAAACAATCTAAATGAACAAACTGTCATATATATTAACAGTGTTCCGGGGGCCATATGTTCCTTTTAATCAAGCTGCTCTGACTATGTGGATGTTTGTCCACCAGAGGGCGGGCTGTGCACTGCAGTGGCCATCACAGAGCAGTGGGCTTTCACCTGCAATGCAGAGAAGAGGAGAGAGAGGAAGGTGGGAGGGACATAGGAGAGAAAACAGACAGGGGAGAGCCAAGCTCCTCCCACTGATGGAGGACAACCAGGCTGACTTTTGTTTTCTGTCTCTGAAGGACTCACCACTGCAGCTCTCCTCCATCGCACTCCGCCGTACATGAACATAAAGACAAACGCTCCCCAATGTCTATCAACTGCCATGAGGATCAGAAAACATCATCTGTATTTATAACCAAATTCTTTTCAAATCATTAAGGATGTGAAGTTAATTACTCTGCTTCTCTCTATTACATTAGTCAGTCTTAAGGTGCAGCTTCAAACCTTTTCTTTTTTCATATCTACAAATCACCGCTGACAGTCTACCCATCCCTCAGTGGTGAGTCAAGTCTTAGGTCACGATGGCCACAGTGTAGCACAGTCAGCATCGCACAGTGTTGTGGAGTAATGCGAGGTTTTATGTGAGCCTGCCACCCTCTCAACCCATGCTTAGCCTTCTTCCTTCTGGCTGCAGATAAACACAACCAACGCGTAGAGAGATACACTTGGGGGGATTCATGCCCTCAGCTACAGGGGTTTTAAATAGCCTGAGCACACGGTGGTAGATTCATATAGTTTGTAATGTTTCTGGTTTTTTTCTTGTCTTTTCTGCATACAGACTGAACACAAATTTACACTATAGAGGACAGTAAAGACATAATTTGAATCTATAAATAATTATCTCTTAAGTCCACACTAAATGATACAGTGAGACTAGTTAGTTTGATCTTAAAGCTGTGTCATTGTTCTGCTGCACCCAAAGGGAGAGTTTGACATTTGGGCCGGGGAGGCAAACATTTCACATATCACATCAGTGATACTGATCAACTACAACACAGGCTCATAAAATGGACCTGATGAGGATGCTATAACAGACACATAAAGATGATCATAAATGAGTGGACCTTATATTCAAATCTGGACACAGTGGTGGAGGCAGGGCCCCATTCATTCCTATAAAAGCTGCTCAGTGGCGCATAAAGCCAAAATCGCTCAACTTCCCAGATATAAAAATGACCCTGACTTGCGCCAGCTAACTTGAATGGGGATAAAATAATTTAAACTTACTGCTCTTGCAACTTTTCAAATGTTATTGGACCAAATGGCTCAAAGTATGACAGTCAAATGAGTTGTTTCATGGCGGTTGTGACACTGAAACAAATGTATCCACCGTTTCACAGCCACTTCTTTCCCGATGTTAGCTTCAGGGTAAGAGTCTTTTCAGGCTCCTGTATATCGCAGGACGATGTAATTACACAGTTTGGTGCTCTTTCTGGAGGCCTGGTTCCCCTCTACCTATTGGGCTGCCGGATACCGAGACACATAATGCCAAACAGAGACTGAGAAAGACCCTTTTGATTTATATCACAGGATTCATGGTCAGTTAGGAGCACAGATCGAGAGAGGGTTAAAAGTGAGATTACTATTAATAAGAACAAACAGGACACCCACGAAAATCTTAAGTGTTTGCAGGTATGTATTAGTCTGGGTACTTTTACAGAGATTTGTCTGATGGTAGACCAAGGAAAACAAAAAGTACATTACAATACAATCTTAAAGTGCTCCTCTGCATCCTCCAAATGATCCCACCTGTCAAAACAAAGCACCATGCCAGCTGGAGGACTCCTCACCCACTAAAAACCAGGTATAGGGATCAAGTTGGAACTTTCTCCTACATTGGAACTATTTCAGTCAGTGCAACCCTTAAAATATTAGTTTTGCATAAACCCTAGTTAGAAATTAAATCAAATCTAGGCTACATTTAAACTTAAGCATAGTTTGCGCAGCTCAGTGCTGGCCTGCAACTTTATTTTACACGTCTCTTAAACACCATCTATAGATCTGTTTAATAAATCAATAGAAATCATTGCAGAGCCTCACAGTGGTGCGGTGTCCCGGGCTGGCTTGCTCCTGGCTGACTTTTTGGTAGGTGTTGGGGGTGTTGAGCCAACGGGTCCTCTCCTGCTGCTGGCGCTGGGCGAATGGGTGCTGCCTCAGAGCCGGGTGGATGCCGTCGTCGTCAAACTGGTGGAAAGTTGTGGCGGTTGCGGGCACCTCCACCTCCCGCCGCGTCCGCGACCGCTCCAGCAGCACAGGGAAGCGGTAGGCGTAGCCTGTACGGTAGCCCTGAAACAAAGTAGAGTACAGATCATTTCAGCAAGTCTCACCATGTTTAGTTTGTTGTTCTATATCAGCTTTAATGCAGAAGTTTATGTGGTTTGTTGTGGCTGTATATGACGTTTAGCTACAGCTGATGCAAACGGAACATTTCCTGCTGCTGTTTTACATTAAAAGCTTCCCATCTGCAGACCACAGGAAGGCTTTTATGCTGCCTGCTGTGGAGCAGCTACAGGAAATTGAGTATTTGTCACATGCTGCGTTCACAGGATGTAGGAGAGATGGGAATATGTATGACTACCAATTTATCACATCATCAGATAACTCAAGACGGTTGCAGAATGCAAAGTTAAAGATCCTGTGCACAGAGGATATAGCAGTATATCATTACACTGATTCCATTACACGAATTACCTTGAAGGAGTTCAGCTGATGTGATTGATGTGATTAATATTAATACATCTAAATAATACATTATAGAAAAATAGTTCCCTATAGTTAGGAATTGGATGATGACGTGAATAGTATTTAGACAATAGTAACCATGGTAACCTCCATATAAAAATGGGACCTTCGTATCTAAGTGTGATTCTGTGCTGTTTGTTAGCGGATCAGTTCATCGTATGGGAGGAGAAAGAAACAGCAGCCACAGCGAGCCGGATCAGATGAAGAGCTGCAGCTGACAGACCTCCTGCAGTGTGTGCGAATCAGCAAACCTCCCACACACACCAAGGTAAGGAAAACCTTTTAGCAGGCCACCCTTTGAATTTGCTAATCTTAATAGGGATAATCTTGCAAATGAGTGTCCCACTGGCACAAAGATGGGAGTGTTGCAAGAGAACTATTAAAAACAGAATATTTTAAATCAGTGCAGCAAATATCCTGACTTTCATCTTACCAAAAATGTTCGATCCAACATTTCCTACAACGGGACTCACAAGCATCCTGTATCAGATATTCTGTGCTCCATGTCCTTAATGCCACTCATCAGGGTTATTTTTAGCTTTGAGAGCTCCCTCATGAGCCACAGAGGACATAATACCACTGTGTACATAGACTCTACAGGACTCTGTAGAGTCTATGTACACAGTGGTATTATGTCTTCAGTGATTTTCATGTGTAACATTGGTGGAGATAAAAGATTAATTAATCCTTGATCATCACTGTACATGTTTTTGGGTTCCTACACCATCTTTAGCGTGAAATTCAAGTAATTTAAAGGGCTTTCCAGGCCCAATTCTTGCAAATGTGATGTCCCAACATGTCTTGGTTTGAAACAGGGATCAAGGTTGATTCATTAATATCTGATTATTTGATTTGTTATTTTTTGTTTTGGATTTGCCGATATGATAAATTAATTTAAAAATGCAATACTTTGTAACTGTGCTGTCACTCAAAATCCCGCCCACAGCATTACCTGATTGGTTCCACGTCAGTCCCAAGCTATCAACACTGAACAATCTGACTGAGCAAGTTATCAAATAAATTAAGTGGAGTGGAAGTTTTAAGCAGTAGAAAAAGGAAAAACTCAAGTCTCTTTGGTTCCTCAAAATTGTACTCTGCAGTTTTGGAGAAGAAATTCATACTCAGACATTAACAATGTTCCAAGAGGAAAATAAGGTCACCAGAACATTGACTGAAACTAGAAACATGGCAGGGTCCGCCACATATAAACAAAGTACCGTAAGTAGAACCATGTATAAATGTAACCTACCAAGTTATCCAGAGTTCTCATGAGGGCTTCAAACTCATGCTCCCCGATGCGGCTCTTGTGCAGGGGTCCAAAGGTGGAGCCAGCCCAGCCCACGGTGCCGGTTGGGTTGGGTTTGTGGATGGTGCGGTCCAGCAGAATCAGGTTCTTTTCACCACCGGCAGAGCACAAAGCTGTAACCTTACAACAACAAAATAAGAAAGAACAGACGATTCAGAAGCTGCGCTTCATTTTTCTCTTTTGTAACTTGTACTTCATGAGCACACATTTAAATCTTGTGAGAGGGGGAAAAAAAACACAATTCATTATTGACCTTACAGTGACATATCTGCTTGCCTACAGAACACCGTTGGTCCCATTAGATTACCGCAGTGTGTGTTTGGCACGCGATGCTCCTGTACTGTAGTGTATCATACTGCAGTGCAGTCGGAGCTGCTGGCTGAATCACAGTGAACGGGTGTCAAGAGAAGGGCAACTGCCCAGGTGTACAATTATGTACACATGCCAGCTCACTCTAACACACACCCACACGCAGTGGCAGTAGTCTCCAGTACGTCAGCTGTGAGTCAGTGTGTGTGTGCGTGCGTGTGTGCGTGCGTGTGTGTGTGTAATACCTGGATCTGGCAGGCAGCCTGGATGTGGTATATGGCATAGAAGGCCTCCTCCACAGACTCCCCCAGAGCCACGATGCCGTGATTCCTCAGCACCAGAACCTGCACATCATGAAATCAACACTTACACAGGAACAAAAGCCGCATTAATTGTTTCTATTTCATTTCAGCTGCACGTCATTGAGAAATGTCAACGTAGAATGAGAAGACACACAGAGAACTCCCCAAGCGTCGTCTTCAAGCAGCAGCACCAGCTTTGATAATTAACCCGGTGTAAGACCAAGTCACCTCATGTCTTTCCTTCATCCCTTCATAAAGCCGAAGATGAAATGTCTTTACTCTTGAGGTGTGCTCACCTTACAGGTTGGGCCCAGGCTCTTCTGCAGCTCCACCCTGTCCTCCTCCTCCTCCATGACTCCATTGTAGTCGTAATAAGCCACATCACCAACCAGCAGGGCCTCGTGGGAGAGAGGCAGGAGGCCACACTTCATAGCTGAAACCTGGAGACAGTCTGCTGTCAGTCGTGGCAGCAAAGGTCATGAAATAACATCCAACCTAATTAATCATCATAATCTTAAATGTGTATCTGGATGGTATCCCTCATGCTTCTGTGTGGACGTGATCAGTAGTGGTGTAATGCGTCTCCTCTAAACGGGACAGGACAGAGCTGTGATTTCATGCCAACCTCTCTTTTGGCACGAGCCCATCTGACTCACCGCAGCCGTGGCCGGTGTGTGGAGGTGAAGCAGACAGCGGACATCTGGCCGGGCGGAGTAGATGGCCGAGTGCAGGCTGAACTTCTCTTTGTCCACACCCAGGTTGGTGCTGCCCTTCTCCACCACCTCACCCAGGATATTCACCTTCACCTGGTAACCACGCAGCTCAAAATAATTAGATTTGGCAACGCTCGCTTCCGAATGAGTTAGTCACCGTTTGATGAAGCTGTGTCCTCCGGGTGTGTGACGTTCAGGAAGCAAAGTCATCACCAGTGTTATAAAATGCACCAGCAGGGATATCATAATGGAATGAATGATGACATAAGAAGTATTTGTCAAACACACAGTGTTAAAACTCAGGTGCATAAAAGCAGATTTCAGCTGACTGAATGATTCTTGGAAATTGTGCAACTTGCTTCAAATTAAATCTCTTTGGCGGTTAGAGTGGGTTCCAAGGATGCTAGATTAACAGCCAATATTGTTTACCTATATGATAATGTTATATTATGAACATTTAAAGGGACAGTTCACCCCAATATAAAAAATACGCAAAGAAATCATGACCTGGTTAGTCAATAATCCACAGACCTTGTTGTGAGCAGTGTCATGCAGTAACTAAACTTTTCCACCAAACTACACCCACCAACTGTGTGACTGGTGGGTAACTCACTCCAGAACATTTTCGATGGAAAAACAGCACAACAGGTAAGAGGGATAGTGTGTATTTTTGATCAGGACTGGGATGAGTCTTACTCACCAGATTGGATCCAGTCACCTCACTGTAGGCCAGGCCGTCTGGAAGTACCAAGAAGTGTTCCTGTTCTTTACTGACACGCAGCTGGCAGGGAGGGAAACGGAAACACACACAGTGTTAGGTCACATCAATAATGTCAAGAAAAGCTACATCTGGTTCATTTCAGATACAATACTTCCACAGAGAACTACTGCCCAGTGATGTTTATGATGGCTCTGACCACCAGACAAACAAAGCTGAAGTCGGACGTGTAACGTCAGAAGATCGTGAAACTAACAGTGAGACAGGTGCGGCTGATCTGGGCCCAGCCGAAGAGATCAAACAGGCGGTGGACACTGGCCAGCTTGCAGCGCATCAATCTCTCCCCCTTCACCATGCTGCCAGGCTCCCAGCCGTGCAGGTCGTTGATGGGTGTCACCATCATCATGTCTGTCGGGGAAAAGAGAGAAAAGCAGACAGAAGCAGAGAGAGAAAGAGATAAGAGTCTGCAGCCAACAGAGGTGAGCCTGATCGATTCTTCTTACAGGTAAACAGTTCAAGAGAAGGACGAACCGCATTGGTTGTGTGGAGTCTGGTTTATGTCCTTTTCTTCTAATGTTTTTTCTTGTTTTTACTGCTAAACTGACAACTTCCCTTCTTTCCCTCCTCTCAGCCCGCTTCATCTTCGCTCTCTGCTGCTCACTCTCCCTCACTCGCTCAACCACACACTTGCTGCGGCACACACACCTTTATTTCCCCTTGTTTCATCAATACTGTAGCATGTAACTCAATATCACCTTGCTCATTCATATTTTAAGATGCCACAAATGATATTCTGCAATAAGAAAGCCTGACAAGTCAGCACGGAAGTATAGAGAGTCGTCGATATCAACCCTTATCACGGCAGACATTTTGACCAATCAAAGCAGGAATGGAGCCACCGTTGAGGTTAGTAGTCACACCTGTGCTTTACCTGCTTCAACGAGTCTCATTGGTTTAAACTGGTGATTTTGAGAATTCTGTAGACCGGCACATTGTGAGAAGTAGCAAGTATCAAATTGTCTTGTTGTGAATCTTTCAGTTCAAGTTGGACTCGGTTAAGACTCCTTTGGACTCGGTCAGGTTTGGAAAAAGGCGGCCCAGGCCGCACTCTAAAAGTAATAGTCTTAATCAGCTTGAGTGTACTCACTTGGCAAGTTTTAATGTAATGGACGTTTATTTATATGTGATGTATAATTCTCGTGCTGCAGGTTTAATCTTTACTACTATGATGAGCACACTGACTTTGGTGACCACATATCATCTCCTGCAGGGCTCTGCCAGACTTTTCACTCTCCTCCCAGCAGGCCGCATTCAGTGTTTTAACTCTTAGGTGTGCCAGTGATTCAGCATGGACAGCACCAGCTACGTAATGGAACACAACCACTAATTAATGTTGTTAGTTGCACCTGTGCCAGAAGAGCATCAGACATCATCAGGTCATCCATTAGATCCTAGTAGGGTTGATGCTGACTGTGACTTAGCTCTACTTTTGTATGTGATCAACATCTGGTCTAATAATGACAAGAAAAACAAAACCCAGACGAATGAGAGAACACCTGGTTTAAAAATACATTTGATGGAGCTCAAGCTCAAACTGGGTGATCCACCTGAGATAACAGACGAACCATCGGACCACTGATTCATGATTTAGAGTTACAGGGTGGAACAGCGCTGTTGTCATCCTGCCCACTTCATTGTTGATGTTTTTGAATGCTCTGGTATTTATTTGTAAAAACTACCAGGTGACTTCCTGTGTCTATTCAGCAGATTTGTTCATAGCACACAACATGTGGATGTGTGGCTAGTGTCCTAATAGCCAGGCCTAACTCCCCAGCCAAAGGTCTGTTATAGGGGAAAGAAACACTCTGGCTTGTTTGTGTTTCTTTAAGCCAATCACAATCATCTTGGGTGGCGCAAAGCCCAGGATGCAGTGATGGTGAGCCTGCAAAACAGTGTCTGGGAGAACATACTTTGATGAACATTTGGGGAACATTTGTACATCTGCAAAACAAGCTCTGCTGTTAAATGGCAAAATCCCACGCAAAACACAAGGTGACAACTGCATGTTTGTTTGTTTATGTTCGAACCGTGAGCGATCAGGTTAGAGTATTTTAATGCTGGTTCTCTGGGGCCTCCTGCCCTGAATCTTTTCCTCATCACACCTGATGCAAATGAAAGGCCTGTTATCAGGCTTCAGCAGAGCTCGATGACAAGCCAATCATGGGAATCAGGCGCGCTGCAGCAGGGTAACATGTAAAACATGCAGGGCAGGGGCCACCAGGACTAGGACTGAAAAACATGGTGTTACGGGTAACTTGTTAAATGGTAACTTGTAGTTTGTACGCTCCAAGTTTTTGTTGGTTTCTTCCTGTAGAGACGTGCAGTCAGTCAATGGCAGGCTGTATACCAACAGTGTACATCTAGTGAGTCAGACTAATTGTCAACATAGGGCGTATTCACATGCACACACACACAACTGGTGCGTATGATGCTAGTTAGCTTACAGCTAATATCTGCACAGTTGGTGTGTTGAATGTTTGGGGGGAGTTAACTAAAAAACAGTTAACCATGTTATGATCAATGAGGTTTATGTGAAAGTGTTTTGTACTTACTGGAGGGGGAGACAGGCAGGGCGGCCGGAGAGCCATGTGAGGCCATGTAATCAGCCAGCTGCCTCAGGGCCCATAGGTTAGATGAGCTGCCGCCCTTCTTCATCTGTTCCTGGATCAGCACATCCAGCTCCTCCCTGAACGACTACACACAGAGACAGATATTAATATGTTATCACAGATGCATGTATACACAGATCATTTCAGCTTTAAAATAAGACTTGGTTAAAGCCCCTGTGTGTGGGATTGTCTCATTCTGTTTCATCAAAACATGATGGGAGCTTTGAAAACATACAGAACAAACACTTCAGGGCAGAGGGCGAGTAAACACATTTCATTAATGAGTCAGCCTCTCTCCATCAGTCACTTCACTTCATGCTCACCCTCTCCACTTTACACACAACTTCATCAGCATCACACAGCCTCACTGGTTCCCTTCCATAAGCAGAAACACACACAGTCATGCACTCAGGTGTCATCTGAGAACAGATTTATCTAATGTGGGTTGATAACCACATTGAGAGGAGAGGAAACAGAGAAAGAGAAAATAAATCATACAAATCAAACTGGCAGCTCACCGGACTCTGAAGGAGGCTGGAGATGCGTTTCTTCTGCTGGGGCCCGGAGCCAGGGGTGGAGTGTTGAGGAGACTGGAGGCTCTCAGGGACTCCATCACTGGGGCTGCGCTGCACCGGGGTGCCTTTCGGGGAGGGGGAATGGCTCATCTTCTACTTTTTTTTGCGGAGGGTGACTTACAACCAGGGGCGGGTTGGAGAACTAAAAGAGAGTGTGTGGATATTATAAATGCTGATACCGAAACTAAATTCAAAGTGGAAACATACAACTTTTCCCCCCTAACGTTTCCAAGTGGTATTATTATCACTGCCGCCGTGGCAAAGAAGACTGGATTGCTTTTCCATTTTCCACAAGTCGCAGCTCAGGTCTATGCATTCATTTAGTCTATAATTGAGATGTAAAGCAGATAGAAATGGTGTCAGGCTACCGCTTCTAGCCTGGCACCATTTCTATCTGCGAGCCTGACTGGATCTGACCTACATTTTCCTGTTAGATTTCGTGACCGTTGGCAGACATATTACAAAGTCAAAGCGAGGTTTTGGGGAACTAATCTAAGTACTGTTAGTGTCATTATTCAGCAGGTATAACATTGTGTAATCCACATTTAATTGATAGTGGTGATTTAAAGCGAAAACAAAAGTCTATTGCCAGTATAATTTACACATTTTATAGATTAGAAACAGACTTTTATGCTAAAATGAGAAGATCCATACCACTTTCAAGTCTGTCATTGATTTATGAGGTGCAGCTAGCAGCTATCTTAGCTTAGCACAAAGACTGGGGCCAAGATGAAACAGATATGAGTAAAGAGTAAAAATGAGAAGTTTCTTTTTAATGCACCAGGATATTTCTTGACACATTTCTAGGACACTTTTTCTTCTATTTCAGTTCATCATTTCCTGTTCATTTGCAATACGAAATTACCTGTGCAACAGGGATGAGGTAGACATGATTTAAAGATTTAAGAAAGGATAATTACAGGTTAATAAGCCACAAAAAGCAGATTTTCAAGAAATCAGCAACTCTAATTAAACTACCATATGCTCCTGAAGCATATAATCATGTGAAGGGGAAAAGTCTCTTCTATTAGAGCTTATCCTTGGAAACATAAGTAAATTTGCAAGTGAGCAGAAAAGTTTTTAATCTTCCCGAGGTTTAGAGAGTCCACATAAGCCCTGCTTAAGGATCTTGTGGTGCACATCAGCCCTGAGGAAGTTAAAAACCAAAATTAAATATCAAACAAATGCCAGTTCCATCACTTTGCTCACTTGTGTATAATTCAACCTAAAGCGAACCCTTTAGTATCTTGCATTAAAATAAAACGTCTTCTGTAGTCAAGCACAATAGTAAACACTACACTGGACTGCACAATCAGCCTTGATTTCTTTCTATTTTCAAATGGCTGCATTGAGATGAAAAACCTACCCTCACATTAAGGATGCTGTATTCCTCGGGGCAGCGGCAAGTGGAAGTGCACAGCTATAGAAAATGCAGCATTAGCAGTAAGAGCTCACATGCAGGCGGCCGCGTCAGAACCACTCACAGGAAGTTTGCTGCTGATACGGTCCGGTAATTGGAGAAAGAGTCAAGAGTTACCGTAAGGATCTTCAGTAAAAAACAGCTGGCCACTCCCTGAATGTAACACACACACACACACACACACACACACAGTGCTGCAGGGAGTAGATAAGGCCCCAAAACACACCACACCCTCCCTGCTGTGCTACGTCTCACAAACCGACTCAATTGCTTTCTTAATTGTGCATCCCTGATCACACGCAGCGCCAGTCTCTAACATCCAGCGCTAGCTTTTAAGACGCTCTCTCCAATAGCACAAAAGGAAGTTAAATCAGATCCACGCGCATTACTGGAATCTCATTGCACTGCACAGGAGAAACTCTGACAGATGACTAAACCTTTAATGGAGCTTCTGGATAAAATGTGCACTTTATCCTGCCAACGTCAGGCCACTGAAATGTTACATCAGCTCGCAGAAAAAACATCAGCCATTTACTTACTAATCTCCATAAACATACAAGCATTATGTTCCCAGATCATAACAACTATCTTTTGATAATTAAACAAAACTACTCCTAATGTCTAAGAAATCACGAGCTCATATATTTATATCTGCGTTATAATCCAAATGTATTGTAACAGGTTTCTTATTTCACAATTATAAGCAGCAGTCAGTCTATAAAAGCCATCATGTGAGGCAGCAGCTTTCCCTTCCTCTCTCACAATAGAGCCGGGTTCACAGTGTATCTGACTCTCTCTGGGGGTAGAGGGGGCCCAGCTGCTGACAGGCAGCAGACAGAAAGCCTCTCTCTCCAGGGAGGCTCCTAATGACTGAGGGGAGACGTAGAGATCTGGCTGCCGGCCCACACCAGCCCAGCCTGCTGCTCCTCCTTCTTATCCTCAGTCGCACTGTGATGGCTGACCATGATGCATCATCACCTCACTTTTGTTTCACAAAATCTCAAGAGGCAAGGGAGCTGATTTAGTGCCACTCTGTGTTTTATGAAGCTCCCTGCTGAATTTAAGTATTTATTACATATTATTTGCTGCGCTCTGCTACGAGACACTCTTCTGACTAATCCCTATTTTTAAAAGAGCTGAACTAAACCATCAATCTTTGGTGCACATGATCTCCACACACACATCCCTCTATTGACTGCTGTAAATCTAACGACTTTTAGTCGTGGTTTTAGGAGGTCTGTGTCTGAGCTCTGACATCCAGCAGCAGAGAGTCAGACCGGGTAATATTACCTAAGTAGCTCTGGATTGATTTCCTCTGGCTTTGCTTTCATTAGGTTTATGTCATAATGGATCCAAACCAGCCGCTTGTTTTTAACAAAGCGATACCTTTACCACCAGTTTCTCAAAATAAGATAAAGCTCAGTAACTGTGATCATTTTAAGACCATTTGGAAAAATATTAGACATTAGAACATCTTTTTTAGAATAAACACAGGGATGGAACAATAAAAAATTTGAGTGTGGATCGGATAAAAAACACAATAAGTTTAATTGAGGTGAATAATCATTTTCATAATCGGGCCAATAATGAATATCCTCACACGAATGACTTGAAAAAGCTGTCTAGCTCACTGACATATAGTCATTCAATGGTTTCCTGTTTTATTTTGAAATGCTTAAGCCAGTCACCATGGCCCGCACATTGTATTCCCCACAGAAACAAGTTCAATCGGATGCATGTAAATACTTTGGATTTCCAAAATACAAACAAAGAAATAGGAAGATCACCATGTTTAAGAGTCACCATCATTAATTTATCCTTTGTTTATGCCTGACAAAACGTAAGGTTAAATGATTCCAGTATGTTTTCAATCGTGACGTGAATTGTTCCTATTGTCCAAAGACTAGTCACATATCCGCTTATCTGAGAATTAAGGAGAAAGTCCTCATCGAACCATGATCACCTCTGGACTGCACGCAGCTACCACATTTTTATTGAACATAACTCATTCCACACACCTTTCTTTCTAATAGTCCTGCCTAACACAGGCCAACGGTAAGCCTACACTAAACTAAATCATTATTGCATATTTATATAATAATATCTATTATGTTCAAGATGAAATTTTCCAGATGCAATCTGCAAATTAATGGACTCATTAACTCTAAACATCCAGCAGGCTGAGTGCTTTGCAGAAATGCTGCATACACAAGACGAGAAAGCATTAACGCATGAACGATGTAGAGGTAGAAGAACACATTTTGTTGACTCGTTCCAGTTCCTGCAGCCTCTAATGGGAGAACTGGAGGACCGAACGAAATGTAAATAAACAATATCAACATATCCTCTTGAAAAAGAGCTAATGAAAAGCAGCTGAGTCCACTACAGTAAGGAGAGTTTTTAAACTAATTTCTTTTACAGACTGGATTATTTCTCCTCTAATGTAAAAGTAATTTAAAAAAAAATAACTAGGCATGTGACGGTTTGAAGATTTGATGTCACAACTATCCTGTACAAAATAACTGCGATTCACTATATCCAACAAAATATTATTAAAACTTTAAAATAAAAACCAAAAAGGCACTAAATGATACTGGAATCACTTTAACCTTGTCGTTGTTTTGCATCACAGTTAGGACATACATTTTTTTAAATGAAAATCATGATCCATGAGATCTTTTTGCACAATAAAGGATTAATAAATGGCGGTAAACTCATCTCCATGTTGTTCTCAAGACACATCCGATTTAACTTGTGTTTGTGGGGAACACAGTATCAAAACCACCCCTTCAGCCCTGGTGACAGGCTGAGGCAGCTCAAAATAAATCAGGAAGCCAATTCAGGATTGTACGTAAATTAACCAAACAGCTTTGTCAACTCACCAGGTGAGGATATTCACTTGGATATTATCTTGATTCACGATTGTTGTGCTGCGTGATGAAATCTGTTTAGCATTGCATCCATATATCTAATATACAAACTTAATTAACAGACCTGCAGTGCTTCATATCCTTAATCATTACAGTTTGTTTAATTGCCCCTCAGAATCTCATATTGATTTTTAACTACTACAACTTGAAATTAAGGTTTTGTTGTAGGGCTGCACATGAATCATATAGCAATTATTTTTGACAGATATCACAACTGTGAAATTATTCCATAGGTGTCACTTACACTGGGGACAGATCACTTTTTTACAAGCATAATTTGTTAAAACATCTTAATATCTTATAAACTGTCTATGAAATGTAAACATAACATTATGTACATTTCTCCCCACTGTAAATATCTACACTGACCTCATATGGTCCCCCAATCGTTGCTGTTTAAAAGACTCTCTCAGCTGAGCCCTTATGTCCTCACCACTTTTCAACACAAAGCAACAAATCATAATTGACAATTGATAGGAATTATTATTATTATAATTATAATTTTCTAATTGAGAAACCTATCAAAATCATGATGGGGTCAGTAGCAAAGAGACCTGTTTTCTTACACCTGGAGAACCAGATTGTACATCAGGACATCTCCTCAGCTCTACAGTACTTCATTATGATGCTGTTTAGTATTTACCTCTATCATAAAACGTCAGCCTCTTGTGATTCGGATTCAATTCTGATCAAATGTTGCAATATATAACCTCGGTATCTACATCTAAATCATCAAAGGCTTGATTTGTGTAGGATGATCCTTCCAGTAATACAGTAACACCTAACATCTTCCACTAACACACTGACTTTCACATGAACTTCTACATTGCTGTGGCTCAGATGCATCTACACATCGGTTCAGTTTGTCTGCCATTGTGCTGTGGGGGATACAAATCTACATACTCTGCTCTCAGAGGACAGAGAGGACAGGCCCATCGACCAGACAGTCATGAGAGCGCAGGACACCATGTTGTATATCAGTGGCACCACATTTCTACATGAATGCACGTTGTTGTTTTTTTTGTCTCCCGCATCCTCCGTTCATCCACCCGCTCGCTGCTCTGCATGGCTGCCTAGCAACACACGCGCCGCAGCCTCAGCACCAGCAGAGCGGAGGATCCGCTAATGGCCACCCGCAAAATGCAGAGGCCAGCAGCGACACACGCAGCACTGCGCGACTCTCCTCGATCCGGAACAGACCGGTTAAACAACACAAAACCACCACTGGCCCGTTAATGAGCGAGATGAAAGAGGCTCGGCCATCACACACTCGCAGCCTCACTGTGACTGCACGGATGGGCGCTTGCACCCATCACGAGCCTTTATGTGTGCACACACGCAATGAGGAAATATAGTCAACACGGGGGAGATGCTGTGCGGATTATCAGTGTTTATTCAGGGTGATAAACGACAACACGGTTAACATCAGGCAGTGAGGACAGAGCCGTGTCACACCGAGACATCATCAGTGAAATGCGCACACACCAATCATGCACGCGTCAGGGAGGACCTGTACTACGCCCAGCCATTTCACCATGAAAGCCCTGTTCACCTCATCTGAACACATACACGATCAGGCGGTCCACTCACCTCAGTGCATCCTCAGGACCGCGTCCTCTGAGTGGGTGCGGCACACCCACAGCCCGCCGCCGTCCTCAGGGTGAGCAGATGTGTTTAATCACCGCGAGTCTGTCCTCTTTTGTCAGACTGTGTCAGGGCCTCAGCTCGCACCAAGTCAATAGACCCCGATGTTGTTCATCGCTCAGTGCGCCTGGACCAGCCCACTGCCACGCCTGTCCCCCCGTCTGACACCCAGAGGCTCCCACTCATGCAGCTCCGCGAGGCATCAATCTGAGCTGTGCTCCTGGGTGTTGTTTGTAAAGCTGATTGCAGCCCGGGAGGATCTCTACTGCTGCCTCCTGAAACGTTTAGTTTGCGAGGCCGTGTTCAAATCGGACAGAGTATGTGACATCAGACAAGCGCCACCTGCTGGTCAAATGGAGGAGAGTCCGCAAACTGTGAAATGTGACACATTATTACTACTCGACTGCTTTTTTCAGCTGTGCTTAATGGGTTATACCTTACAAATAAAGATTTGACATTCAAAATATACAGGAAGTGGAAGTAAAAATGCGCTTACATGTTAAAGGTGCAATGTAAATGAAAAGAATATGTCAAAGGTCATCACTAATAGGGTGGACGCATGAGCAGAGGAACCATTAATGACTGCTGACTGTACTTTTTTCTGTAACTTCTGTGGCTGTCGCTAGCTGCCATTAGCTTGTTAGCTCAGTTAGCCGTGCAGCTAGGGGCCTTAAGCTGACTTCACAGTCTCCACAGGCTGGTAGCTTGACTCACTTTTTTTCCACTATTGTTGAAAAAGTTCAGTTTTTTTTAAAAATGCTTTAACTGGAATTCTTCCACAGATATTTCATAATACACCTTTAATGCATCATTAACACTAATCCAATCAGACATATGTAACATACCCAATAGGGACATTCTGCATAATGAGAACTACAATTGATTCATAATTGTGGCTGAAAATGAAATAAATGTACCCAAAAATTAAAATTAAGTCATTAACTACTCAACCCAATGTTGATGGGAAGTCAGGAGAAGTTTGGTAGTCCTTGAAACATTTCTGGAGTGTCACAGAAAAACAGCATTGCAGCATTCTCCTGAACAACTGTAGTAAGCTGGGACTCGTTTTCAAACATAGAAAAAAAATAATACCTGCTTTTCTTGTGACTCTTTCATTGTTTGATAATTGTATGTACGTACAGCACTTTGTACTTCTGTTTTTAAAAGGTGCAATAAAAAACGCTATTAATTATAATAATAATCTTTAAATCTGTCACAAATGATGTAATGGATTGGGGGAAAAAAATGTTCTGCATCTTTATCAATCTCTAGCATTCGTTCATCCTGTTAATATTCTTTCCATATATGTTGTTCTGCAGTGCCACTGACATGTTCTATTCACCCAGTCGAGCCCACTCTCCTGCCTGCCCATTAAATCCTTCCCCCACTTCCCCCCTCTGTATCTTTGTTCCTGAGGTACTATATCCAGTAATATTGAAAAAAGAACAGGAAAGACATAAATATCCTGCCGTCATGGCAGCCAAAAAGTGTCGATCCTCGAATGCGACCTAACAGGCAGGAGAGTAATGGTGGACTGCTTGTCAAGCCTTCCTGTTAGGTCGCACTCGGGGATCGACATTTTTTGCCTGCCATGACGGAAATGCGCCTGAGATCCAGCTTTTTAGTAAACTCTGCATACACAAACAATGTTCTCAATGCTCGTGTTCATGTGTAGAGACCATGGTGATGCTACGAGCAAAGTTTCATGTTGTGTCGAGCCTTCTTATTGTTTTCACTCTTTTACTGTACTTCCAAACAAATTGACCAGTAAAGTTTAACTTGTAGTCCCAACAGCAAAGAGATCTTTTCCACTGAGTAACATTGGGATGGAGGTCCCTTCACCAGCCAGTTCTGTAGAAGTGCTTTTGTGGCTGCTTCAAGCCGTATAGCTAAAAATTAGCAAAATATAGTACCTTTCTTACAAACATGCAGCGATTAAGTTCTTCAAAGAGCAAGATCAAAACAGCACTTGCAAGAAACTAATTTACCTAAAATAGAATGTGCACAGAGTACAAACTATGTCTGTGGTTTTCAATTATCATTCTGTGTGCTTGGGGTTCATTTTTGATACAATTGTGACATTTTTAATCACAAATCTTATATGTTCCATCACAACTCCGTCCAGTAGTTCTTTTTAGCAGTTTTGTTTAATATGAAGTGTTTGTGTCATATAAGTCACCCTAACCCATAATTTGGTGATGTTTTTTTGTTGTTGTCGTTTTCGGACCATTTTGAATTCTAACCAAAAATTGTCCATTGACAGAGTCTGATTTTCTGAGAGTGTCCCAGATCAGGTGTTTCAGTAAGAAGCTTAAATTATACAAATTTAAATCCATTTCATAACTGTTCAAACATCTTCATTTATTAGTCATGGATGAATTTGATTGATATTTTTGCCATCTTTTATATGCAGTTCAATTTTAAGATGGGAAACCAATCTTAAATAGGCAAGACTTGACAGACTTACGAGTTGAAGTAAGTAAGTAAATCTTATTTATATCGCACTTTTCACAGATAAAAATCACAAAGTGCTTCACAAATTGCTTTACCAAACAGACCAGAGGTTTACTGCATCTCTCTCCATATCATATCATATATCAACTGTTGTTTTGGACAATCTTCTGAAATTCATCATCAGTGAATACCAACTCTGACAAAGTAGTTATGCAGGTTGATTCCTCAATCCCTCATCATAACCTCATAGGCTCTCCTCCAACTGTGACCCAGATCATCAGTGCTATCAACTAACACACCCATTACTTATCTCTGAGGTTGGGGAGCAACTTTTGTTAGTTGCAGGACCTTATATCTTACCATGGACCTCTAACCAGGAGATTAGGCAGAATTGAAAGAGAAACGTGTTTTCAGTGGCATTTGTGTAGTTTGGAAAATTAATGTTATGTTGTTCTGACACAATCTGTGATACCTGATGAAGTGAGAAGCAGCAACAACCACCTATTGAGAAAATTAAAGCTGTAACATTATAAAACATTCAAACACAGCATGCAATCATATAAACAAATTAATTTTATAAGAGCCAGGAAGTCTCTGTCATCTTGGTGCAAGTTTCTCCCTTCAAATGAGAATTCATTAAAGCTGATCATTTTCATCTAATATTTATCAAATATAAGTATTGGTGCCATAAAGTGATGAAGTTTAATTATTACAGGAAACAACAAATCCTTTCAAGTAGAAATTAAAAGAAAAAAAACCCAGAAGCTGTTTTGTACATTTTATTTAAGGACTGCCAAGGATACAGTTTGTAAAATAAAAATAAAATCACATGTATATTTACTCAAACAAAATGTTAATTTCAAAAGCTAAATTAAATAAGAAATAAAATTGCATATTCTTTGAGAAAAATCCCTTCTTCAAAGCAACAGCTCCCTGAAAAAGAAAGAATTAATAAAAAAAAATGCAGTTCTCTTGAAAACAAATACTAAATTTAGTGATTCAGTGACTGTGCTGATGCAGCTGCTCTTAGCACACCCTGATAATCCCTGTAAATTCTCATCACTGAGGCATCGATGCCCACTGCCGATACCACCCAACTTCAAACATTCAACCACAAGAGGGTGCTATAACAATGCATTTCATATCTGTAAGGACTTACTCCCATTACTTGTTCCACTGCCGTTAAAGCAAGCTGTACGACCATGAAAAAGGGGTAATTCCTTCTATATGTAAGAGTTCAGTGACACCAGTAAACCACCAGTCACACGTAATTAGAGCAGATGTCTAATCTGCCAATAATAACTTTAAACATCAGTGTCAGCGTACTGGACCTGTAAGTACAGGGTCAGTGGAGTGGTAGCAGGATGATGAACGGTTTTTAAAATTGAATAGATCAGTTAACATTGAAGCCTTTACTGTGGTTGGAAAACTGAATTAATAAGTGCACTGAAAAGATCACAGCAACCATTCTGACTTGTCATAGTAGGAAAAGTATTAACAACATTAAAGATGACTCTGTTCTATTCAAGTGACAGTTTGAATATGATCTAGCAGGACCAGGACCCTGAAACTGAAGCAGCAAAATGGAATTCAGCCATCATTACTTTGATTAATTACACCTGAGATTTTCCTACTGGACATGTCACCTTGGCTACATCCAGATGTCCACCCTCTGGACTTGCAGACAGTGCCCTCGTGGACTTCAGTTGTACATACCGTGATGTGTTCACTGTCATTGCATCAAGCCTGGGAGTGTGTGAGACCGCAAGGCATATATAAGCCACTGATAGACAGGCCTTAAGACTATGTAATAAAAATCATTTAGATAAACTCTATAATACATAAATATGTACAAGTAAAGATTATCATGTGGTTAGTATTATTTATAGCATACACTATTAGTAAGTAAGTTTCAATAAAATCATTGTTTTACACATTCATAAGGAATTCTACAACATTACGTCCATATCGCAAAGAATTGTGATATGTAAATCAGTGAAGTCCGGTGAGGTCCACTCCCCAAGTGGACTCTTGGAAAGTCTGCAGAAAGTCAACTTGAGGGCCACTGCGGGCTGGATGAAATGTAAGTGCAACCACTGAACCGGAGTCAAACCTCCAACACTCTAGTGCATCGTAGACCCAGCAGAAAGGACAGAGTGAGCCACTGAAGGGGCTGTCACGTCCAAACGATAAAACCGAACAAAAGTGTGCGGTGATGACCAACTGGCTGCAGCGCAGATATCACTCACAGAAACCCCTTTAAACAAGGCCCATGAGGCCACCATGCCCCTGGTTGAATGTGCCCTCACACCTTGGGGCAACGGAAGACCCCTGCTGTCGTATGCTACGGAGATAGCCTCCACAATCCAGTGGGACAGCCGCTGTTTAGACAGCGCCTTACCCTTAGCCAGATTAGCAAAACATACAAACAACTGGTCGCATAAAGGCACATCCTGGGTGCGGTCTATGTAAGTGCGTAGTGCACGCACAGGGCACAAGGAATGTAACCTCCTCTGCTCCTCAGATGCAAACGGAGGGGGGCAGTAGCTCAAGAGCTCAAAAGTCATAGAGCTATAGGCTGTGGGGATAACCTTAGGCAAATACGCCACATTCGGGCGCAATGTAACCTTAGATCCATCCGGAGTGAACTGGGTACAAGAAAGATGCACAGACAAAGCATGAAGGTCGCCCACTCGCTTTGCAGAAGTCAAAGCAAGTAGCAGTGCAGTCTTGTATGAAAGAAATTTCATATCTGCAGACTCAATAGGCTCAAATGGGGGTCCGCAAATAGCCTCAAGTACCAACGCTAAATCCCATGAGGGAAAGCTGGGTTTCAACACAGGCCTCAGCCTGCGGACTCCCTTCAGGAAGCGCATAGCAAGAGGGTGAGGGCCTGGCGTCACTCCATCAAAACCAACATGGCATGCAGATATAGATGCCAAATAGACTTTAATTGTTGAGAAAGAGAGACCCTTATTCAACAGCTCCTGAAGGAATGTCAAAACATCCACGATAGAGCACTGAAATGGGAGTACATTTCGGTCCTGACACCACTGCTCAAATGCCCGCCATTTGTAGGCATATAGGCCCCGAGTAGATGATGCCCTCGCACGCTGGATCGTTGCCACCACATTTGGGGCCAGACCCTGAGCTATCAAATTGGACCTCTCAACAGGTAGGCATGTAGTCGCCACAGCTCTGGGCATGGGTGAGGTCCCTGCGGAGAGGGAGCTGCCAAGGCCTTGCTGCCAGCAGACTGATTATCTCGGCGTACCACGACTTCGCCGGCCAGCGAGGAGCCACCAGGATCAGTGAGAGCCCCTGCTGGCACACCCTCTCCAGAACAGACAAAATCATTTCCACCGGGGGAAATGCATACAGCAGCGTGTTGGGCCATGTGTGCGCTAGCGCATCCATTCCCAGTGGGGCGCTGCGGTCCGTTATGGAAAAGCACAGGGGGCAGTGGGTATTTGCTCTGGAGGCAAAAAGATCCACTTCTGCCCTGCCGAAGCGGTCCCATATCTGAGACACCACCAGTGGGTGCAATCTCCACTCCCTCACAAGAGGACCTCCCCTGGAGAGAAGGTTCGGCCCCAGATTCAAGTGCCCTGGAACATGTGTGGCTCTGAGAGACAGAAAATGAGCACTGCACTACAGCAACAGAGAGTGAGACAGTTTTAACAGGGGGAGGGAGCATGTCCCTCCCCGCTTGTTTATATAGGAAGCCACTGTTGTGTTGTCCGTTCTGATCAGAACATGATGGCCTGTCAGAACGGGACGAAAATGCTTCAGAGCTAAAAGGGTCGCTAATAACTCCAGGTGGTTGATGTGGAGCCTGCATTGTGCTGGCCTCCAAACTCCTCTCACCGCTGCGCCCTCGCACAGAGCCCCCCCAACCTCTCAGGGATGCGTCTGTGGACACCACCTTGCGAAATGACACCCTCCCTATACGGGACCCTTGTTGTAATAAACCGGGTTCCCTCCACGGAAGAAGAGCCGACACGCAAGACGGAGTTATCGTCAGCCTCCTCTGGAGGTGACGCGGCGCGCACAGCCGGAGAGAATGAGTCCAGCGTTGAAACGCTCGCATCTTTAACAGCCCGAGCGGTTTGGGAGGCAGCGGTGAAACGCAGCCACCCGGTGCTCTGACAGACGTGCTCGGCTCGAAACGGAGCATATTTCCAACCAGAGGAAAGAAAATTGTTGGCTCGGGATCAGTGAGCTTTTCTGTAGATTTACTGAAAAGCCCAGCGTTTGGATGTGCAACAGGGTCAGCGACAACTGAGCCGCTGCTCGCTCTCTGGAGCTCGCAATAATAGCCCAATCGTCCAGATAGGCTAATATGTGAACGCCTTTCTCCCGGAGCGGAGCCAACGCCGCCTCGACACATTTGGTGAATGTTCGGGGGGCGAAGCCGAACGGCAGAACGGCAGAACTAGGTATTCGTAGGCTGTGCCCTCGAATGCAAACCTTAGAAACTGCCTGTGGTCCGGGTGAATCGCTACGTGAAAGTGTCTGTCAGATCGATAGTTGTAAACCAATCTCCCGGTCTGACCACACTCAGTAGCTGTCTGAATGTAAGCATTTTGAACCTGTAATTTCGTAGGTATTTGTTTAACACTCGCAAGTCTAGAATAGGACGGAGCCCTCCACCTTTCTTCGGAACAACGAAATAACGGCTGTACCAGCCCTTGTTCGTTTCCGAAGCGGGAACAACTCGTATCGCTCTCTTGTTCAACAAGCTGTTTATTTCTTCCCTCATAAGGCCCCCACACACCGCCCAGACGTCCAACTGCCTTATCCGACCACTCTTCGACCACTCTGTTGCCTCTCGTCTGACCCGTTCGGCTCAAAAGTTGCACTGAAACACACCACTTCGACGTGCTGCCTACTCCACAGCAGCGTGTACGTTCTGCGCTTGCGCGAGATGCAATTAGCAGCTGGTGCTTGTGTTGTGAGTTGTAAACGAGAGGTTTATGCACGCAGCTCTCTTTACTTTCACTCAAAACGAAACTTAACTTTCAGATAAAAACAGCTGCATATTAAACATGCAGCGAGGCATTACCAAACGAACACAAATTAATTCGTCCTGAACGGACATAATAACAGCTAGTCGCGTGCCAGTACTGCCTGCAAAGCATGAAAACGAGGAATGACGGAACGGAGCGCACACAGTATTCCGCCCTCCAACACACCGCGCTGATTCTCTAGCACACCGCCAATCAGAACGGCCATTCAGCTGGCACACAACCAATCAGAGAATTCAATGGCTCAGACGTCCGACAGCCCTCCTCCTCAGACTTCGCATGCTGAGTCAGAGCAGACAACGTCCGAACGGCTACGAAAGCTTCAGACGCAGCTGAACACACCACACAGAAATGTTCCCGACCTCGTCCAAGTCTCTCCAAACGCTTCAGACGTCCAACGGTTGGGCCAGTGTGTTGCTGCCTATAACTGTTGCTGCTTCGCCTCGTACAACAGTGTTTATTACAGAGTGAAAGCGAGGTGGCCGGGCCCTGAACTGTAAACGGTAACCCATGGCAACGGTTCTCTCTACCCAAGGTGAGATTGCGCATGTGCGCCACCGAGGACGATGAACTGCCAGTCGACTGACCTGCAGCACTGAGGGGGAGGGGCTGTCGCCCTCTAGCGTGCCGGGTGGGGGAACAGCAGCACTGGTCTGCTCCGGCTTATTTGATTTGCAATGTTTTGAGAACAAAACGACATCTTTATTGAACTCAATAAATGCACATTTGCAACATTCACACAGTGAACAGGCACCATTTTTGGGGCATTTGTGCGTGAGGGGGAGTTGTGCTTGGGAGACTGTGTTAGGGGAGTGCAGCACCTCTCGGGACTTGACCCCTGAACAAAACTTAAACGCGGCCTTTTTGGCGGCAACAACTGAGGGGCAGCAGTGTCTCCCTGCTGCTGGAGCCCCTCTCGAGCCGATGATGAAGCTAGGACGGCTGCTGTTTCTTCCTCCTGGGCGCTGAGCCCGTCTGGAGGCCCGGTGGCGGACCCTTGCTCCAAGCAGAAGGGCGTGGATTCTGACTGGGTGCTTGCTGCTTCACCGGCTGGGGTCCCGACCTCGCCGGCGTCGCGGACCTCTTGGGAGGAGGCGGCGGTGCCGGTTTGTGCAGGTTGGCTGGCTGTTTGGGCTTAGCATCACGTCTGGGGATGATGCTGCTCAGAGCCTCGGTCTGTTTCTTTCTCAGCTCAAACTTAGCCTGGATGGCGTCGAGCAACTGTCCAAACAAACCATCAGCCGACACTGGCTTGTCCAGATAGACAGTTCTGTCCCTGTCCGGAACGTCGGAGAGAGTCAGCCACAGGTGCCTCTGCGCCGCCACCGTAGAAGCCATCCCTCTTCCCAGGGAGAGTGCTGCATAGCGGGACACTCGGAGGATGTAATCTGTAGCGATTCTAACCTCGTTAAGGAGAGGGGACAGTGGACTGTCAAGAGGCATACATGACCCGAGTTCCGCCAGACACACAGCTTGATATGTCTGAAGCATGGTGACGGAGCTCAGTGCACGGGCCGTGCTTGCCTGTGTCCGGTAAATCTTCTCCAGCTGGGACGCGGAGAACCTGCAGTGCTTGGATGGAAGTGTCGTGGGGCCGCCGACACCATGGTTCTGGGCCGGGGCAAGATATGCTGCCAGGAGACACCTCCATAGGCGGAGGGTTGACCAAACAGGCTTTTTCAGCTCATCCAGGTCAAAAAACTGTCCATAGCCGGGCACCATGGTGCGGGTAGACAGCGGTTTGTTCCACATCGAGGTGAGCTCCGTGACAAAATCAGGGAACATAGGCAGGTTGTTCCTGACAGTCGTCGGTACGGGAGGGAGGAAAAACCCCGAGAACCGCGACGGCTTCTGAGCCGGTGGGGGAGAGGATCAGTCCACTTCCAGCTTCTCAGCTGCACGGCGGTACAGTGAGAGGAAGGATGTGTCGACCTGGTCAACCGGCGGCGTACTGACCCGACGACAGCGGCTCCTGTTCATCCTCCAATAAGCCATGCACATCCAGGCCGATGTCCAGCACGTCATCGTCCTCATGGTAAGAGGCTAGCCCGGGTAGCGGCTGGCTAGCGCCCTCGGAGGGGACCGGCTGAAAACCAGCTAGCCCGTCAGCACACTCCATATGGTCTGCTCAGCTTCCAACGGGGTCTTCGACCAAAAGCTCCTTGCCGCCGGACTCGGATCGGAGAGGAGGGGGTCGTGCCGTGCAACGGCTGTCTTTCCAAGGACTCTCTCCATGAACTTGACCCGTCTTTCGAGGGTTGAGCTCCGGAGCTGGAGACAGGACTCACAGGACTCGGGCTCGGTCAACGCTCTCCTGGCGTGGAAAATCCCCAGGCAGACGGGACATGCTTCGTGGAAGTCCTTTTCATGCAGGGAGAAGCCGCATCCCTGAGGACAGGGGCGAACAGAAGACTTTCCCTTTGCTTGCTTAGGCTGCGCGCTCATATCGAGACACAAGACCAAAAGAAAGCAGGCGAAATTAGCGCTCCGCGGGTAGCCAGCGGCTAACACCAACAGGGGCAGTTGAGCTAACTTCGAGCTGGCAGTAGCCACAACAAGACCAAGCTAATTGGCAGCAGCTAGTTAGCCTGACTCGGTAGAGGTGTTCTTAGCGAGGTGAAGAGCGTAAGAACTGAAGGATGACTGCGGTGCACGTATATATGTGCAGGCGGGGCCGCACATACGTCACCACAGGTCATCTGCCGTAAAGGCGTGAATAGAGGTGTCTTCAGTCAGGCCACGCGGGGGTGTGATATCCCATAATATATGTGTGTTGTTCTGAGTGGATCGACTTAAAGGGAACTTGCAAACTTCCTGTGAACACACCCGCAAAGTCTGCAAGTGCGGTGAAGTCTGGACATTTGGATGCAGCCTTTGTCTTCCATGAGGAGTCTGTGCTGACTTTGCACTGTCAAGTAAAAAAACAATTCAAATTCTCAATCGACTTTCAGACCTTAACATTTCTCCTGGATCAATAGTCATCACATAAATAATCATTATATGCTTCAATAATAATTACACAAGTCATGGTATTATAACCCCTGATCTAACCTGCTTGATATTTACAGAATGTGTCATGATGCAATCATTTATATGCTTCAGTGTTAGTTTATTGAAATCATACCAAAAAATGAGGAAATTTGTGGTTTACTGAACATGTGCCTCTGATAACTGATTTGATATTCATGTATTAAAAACCAACCTGGCAGGTTTCCACTACTGGTCCATCTGCTCTAAACATCACTCACAAGGGTTGAGAAACCTGTTGAAGAAGGGAAAGACATAAGCACTTTTATATAGTGTTATTTTTCCTGGCTAAGGCTTCAAAATAAAGTTGTTAAGTATTAAGTTACTTAAGGACACCTCTTATACAAAGCTTCAACTTTTCACACATTTTCTTATCCAAGGCTTGTTTAGCTAACCTGCAGCACATCACGGTAATTCTGTGAATAGCATAATGGTACGGGTGTAAGAAATATGACAAAACGACTGATTCAGCTTGAATTATCCAATCAGATGAGGAGGTACTTGTGAGGACGCTTTGAATGTCTCAGATGTTTCAATCAACGAAAGAAGTGTTGATTGCTGATTGTATTGTATTCCTGCCCGATCATTTCATTTAACATCTGATTGTTTATTGTTTGAAGGGTCTGTCTTTAGACCTTTATATGAATGCTGCCTGTCACATTTTCGAGAGACTGATACAACTGATTTTGCATCAACTTAGCATATCAACTAAAATCATATGACAATGAAGGTTCTCAGTCATCCAGGCCATAGTAATTCACACAGAACCATGCAGCTCTGGTGTAAAGACGCACCAGTGTGTATATCATTCAGAAAGCCGGCGCTGCTGATCCTAAATAGGCGTGACAGTCAACGTCATAATGATGACGTCTGTGCGTTTTTTTCAAAGTGTTTCCCCACTGTCTACCTGTTAATCTAAACATGTACCCACTGACTTTTTATAAATCATATGGATGCTGTTATAATGTGTTGTGATTGAGATACTAACCCACCAAACATCCTGGAAAGTGACAAAGCTACATTTTTTCACTCTAAATTACATAATCGCCATCAGTACACAGGACGCTGTCTGACTCTCACTCGTGGGAAGGGAGGCTGTTTACTGAAGGAAAGTTCACTGAAGTCTTGGTCAGGAGGGCTGATCATCGCAATGATTTTTTTCAAGACAGTAATTACAACAACAAAATAGTGGAAGGAGACAGACAATTGGTGAGTTAAAGTTTTTGCCTGGGACATACAATTATTTTTTTAGATTTTAAATTATTTTGTTGAGTGAAAGATCTGTTTAGTTATCATACTGAACACCATCAGATCGACACGCCCCTGCTCCACGCAGCCAGCTTATCCATTCACACAGGCGGTCGTTCTCATTCGATGATGGGTCTGACATCCTCCTCTGGATGGCTGAGCTCTCTGTTGTACAAATTTTCTCTTGTATGTCCAGATGTACTGTGTTGTTCATGTCCTTATTTCTCCAGATGAGAGCTTCTGTTATAAGTGAGTTGCTTTGACTTGTCTTTAATGTTTGGAATTAACCAATTACACAAGTAATGAGCACCACTCAGAACCATCATCAGTAGAATCAACTCAGTTACCTATAACATATTCAAGCACTTAACCAGTATCCTAGCTCCTTTGGTTGATGACACTCAACCCCACATCAAAAACTCACAGAATTTTGCCAAAATAGGCGAGACATATTACACTGGACTTAAAACAATGGTTTCTTATGATGTCACCTCACTTTATATATGTTTTCCCATCCAAGAAGCTGTGAAGATGGTGAAGAAATGCTTGTACTCTGTCCAGCAGGACCAACTTCACGCCAGACCACAACTGTACCTTACTTGACCTCTGTTTGAGGACCACCTTATTCATGTTCATGTTCTTCATGTGGACAATAGCATCAAGTTCACACAGGAAGATATCAGGGGAGACACTCTGCCCTTCTTTGACTATGCAGTACACACTGAAGTAGATAAAAGCCTCAACATTGAGGTGTGCAGAAAACCTACACACATTGGTCAATACTTGCTTTTCAACTTTTGACACCCACTGGAACACAAGCTGGGGGTCATCATTCTCTATGCCGTGGGAATATCCAAGAAACTCAGGAATATCGTACCCACCCTAGCGACAATACACCCAGGTATAAGCAGAGTAATGTAGTTTATGCTGTTCAATGCAGCCAGGACTGCACAAAACAACCTCTCCATAAACGAATGGCACAACACAGGAGGGCCAACTCATCGGGTCAAGACTCTGCTGTCCACTCACATCTGAAGGAGAAAAATAATTCCCTTGAGGACAACAATGTAAACATCTTGGCCAGAAAAGACAGATGGTTTGAAAGAAACTGGAACAACTGTCATTGAACAGAGGAGGTGGCATAAGATATTACTTACAATGCGCTACCGAGTTCCCTCCCCAGACAGCTTAAAAACCATTCACACCTGGGCTCACCTAGCCCTAGCAACCCACACGAAGGCCAGTTGGGTCAAAAACCTACAAGTGGCCCTAAGAACTCTGTAAGGAGACTCACACACAGGGTTTAAAGCTGGCAACTCCGTACCAGTTAGTCAGAACTGGAGAAGCCTTTAAAATGAGAGGTGAAATGTCTTCAGGAAACTGAAACAAGTCCAGTTGACTATGATACAGCACTTAGAATAAGTGTCATTAGGAAA
This sequence comes from Diplodus puntazzo, assembly GCA_963678695.2. Classification (NCBI taxonomy): domain Eukaryota; kingdom Metazoa; phylum Chordata; class Actinopteri; order Spariformes; family Sparidae; genus Diplodus; species Diplodus puntazzo. The sequence goes on from OZ023159.1 coordinate 14,798,118, forward strand.
ACCTAAATGACCAAAAGAAACACAATATATATATTAATTTCTTGTTAGTCTGGTTCTCCTTTTCATTACTGTGCCCTACTGTGTCTCTTGTGCTTCCCTCTCAGTTTCTTTTGTCTCTCTGTGTGTGCAGTTCGTGTGACGTGGGCGTGGCACATTGTCACTGGCTCTCGATTCCCCACTGATTATACACATGCCTTCCATCAAGCTCATCAGCATGCAGTGCATCTCTGGCTCTTCATCTGCTCTTTGTCAGATCATTGTCTCAGCTACGGGGTAGCAGACATTTCAGGCCTGTCTTCGTGTTTTGTGATCAAGTAATATTCAATAACTTTTCCTTATGTTATTTTTCAAGATCAAACTCGTCTGCTTGCGTGCTGCTTGCCCTATCTCCGACCTCAACCACCTGCTACTCCAGTGCACTGGCCAGTGCACATCATTCTTCCCTACTCATAAACCCAGCTTCAAGAAGATCCTGTCATTCCTCACCGTGCCTCCTGCTCTCTGCCTCAGCCACCTTGTCTCCATTTACTGATGCCCTTGCAACCCATTCACCTCTGGCAACAAAAGTGAGTACAAATGAAAATGTACAAATTGGACCCAATTAGACATTTTCCCTCCCTGGTGTCATGTGACTCGTTAGTGTTACAAGGTCTCAGGTGTGAATGGGGAGCAGGTGCGTTACATTTGGTGTTATCACTCTCACATTCTCTCATACTGGTCACTGGAAGTTAAACATGGCACCTCATGGCAAAGAACTCTCTGAGGATCTGAAAAAACGAATTATCGCTCCGCATAAAGATGCCCTAGGCTATAAGAAGATTGCCAACACCCTGAAACTGAGCTGCAGCACGGTGGCCAAGACCATACAGCGATTCAACAGGACAGATTCCACTCAGAACAGGCCTCGCCATGATCGACCAAAAGAGTTGAGTGCACGTGCTCAGCGTCATATGCAGAGGTTGTCTTTGGAAAATAGACGTATGAGTGCTGCCAGCATTGCTGCAGAGGTTGAAGGGGTGGGGGGTCAGCCTGTCAGTGCTCAGACCATATGCTGCACACTGCATCAAATTGGTCTGCATGGCTGTTGTCCCAGAAGGAAGTCTCTTCTAAAGATGAAGGAGAAGGAGCACCAGGAAGCAGCTAAGGGTAGCAGACCTTTTAATGCATGTCTTCTAAACCTCAGTATTATGATAATTTGAATAAACTCATGTTGACAATAATTTGTTGACACAAAAGAAATGGCTATTGCATATCATTCACAGCTACACAGCTAAGTAGTTAGCTTTCTATAAGTACTTCATTAATTTTACATTAATCTACATATTGTGTTATTAAGGCCTGATTAAGGCACACATACTGCCCTTTTCTGACTTTGAGCCCATGCCCCTCTATAATCATGTGCAAGTCATGGTCAGGCAAACCATTTTGGCAAAACAGACTAAGGGCGCAATCACACCATGAAATCCGTACCATGCCCAAGCATGACTGACCAAACCCAAAGTCCACTTTGTTAGACTAGCGTTAGCACTCTGTACACTGCTCGAGCACAATACACTCTCTTGGCCCTTGCACGGTTGGAAGAGGTGAGCTTTGGCACGGTATGGTTGCACATGCAGGAGCACAAGCACGGGGGCACAACATGAACATGAAGTATAATCCTGCGATTACCCCACCTTGCATAATCAAGAAATCCAAGAATGTGTTTATGACCAAAACAACAGAATAAGCCACAAAAGTCGTGTTCTCTCTGGTGTTCTCTATTTTGCTGCGACCAGGCTATGATGTGATGACATATGTACAAGAGGTAATCATGTTCAGGCTGTTGTGTTCTCCTCTTGAAGTGTCCTATTATCTGCAATTCAGAATGGCTCATATAGAATCCCATTTATGGTTATGTATGAGACTATTGTGGACGGAGGACAAAGGCAGATGTATGTGTGTGTATGTGTGCATGATAGTCTTATTGTATGCTTGGTGTTTTTCAGCTACATTTCTGCTAAATGTCTGGCGCTGTCCAGCCAGTTGGCATAGCGCAGGAGAAAAAAAGGAATGATATAAAACAATATGAAATTGAACATAAAGGAGGAAATAAGAAGAAGAATATCAGTGGGTTCGATGTATTTCATTTGAGTCTGTCAGTCTGGGTTAGTAACATTAACGTTCTGTTGTCTCTCTCTCTCTCTCTCGATCTCTATCTATCTATCTCTATATCTATATCCTGCCAATTTTTGTAGTGTTACAATATACTCAATATTAGGAAAGTTAAATGACTTACTGAGGTCTGATCAGGTGCTACTTGGATGATGAACTGGTATGCAGGCATCAAACAGTGTTGCAACACCAGTCTGGTCATATCTCCGTCCTCTGTTACCGGTTCTGGAGGCAAAGTGAATTCATCTTCCATCTCTGACATGCTCAGCAACTGTCAGGAAAAAAGCATGTAAAACTACATCAAAATATATCATTCCACTATCAAATCATATGATAACTTAAAAAGTGAATCCATGACAGTTACAATGATTTAAAAATATACACAGATCAGCCTAAACTGATCAGCCCAATGCAAGTCACTGCTGGGAAACTTTGGGTCAGTTGACATGCACAACCCACCCAAACACCATGCCCTGCTACACCACAAAAACTGCTCAGACATGGCCTGAGAAATGTGGAAAAGAGCTCAAGGTGTCATCCTGGGCTCCTAATTTCCCAGATCCCAATCGAATCAAGCTTCTTTGGACCATGCCAGAACAACTCTTTTTTATTGAGGCCCCACCTCATAAGCCACACAACACCCTGGTGTACCAGAAACCACAGGATGCACAGTCTGATAGATGGAGTGTTGGTGTTGTTCCTGGAACATCTTAATTGATCTTGCTCCAGGACCATCAAAGCAATTGGCCAATGGTGATTTTGTTGTGTCATAGTTAATCCATCAGACAGCTGCAGCTGATTCAGAACGCTGCTGCTCGAGTCCTCACAAGGACCAAAAAAGTAGATCACATCACTCCAGTTCTTAGATCTTTACACTGGTTACATGTCTGTCAAATAATAGATTTCAAAATCCTTCTGTTGGTCTATAAAAGCACTGAATGGTTCCGTGCCAAGTACATTTCTGATATGCTGCCAAGTGATGAACCATTCAGACCTCTGAGGTCATCATGTACACGTCTGCTTCCAGTCAAGGGTCAAAACAAAACATGGAGAAGCAGCGTTCAGTTATTATGTGCCACATATCTGAAACAAACTCCCAGAAAACTGCAGGTCCACTCCAACTCTCACCGCATATAAATCGAGGCTGCAGACCTTTCTGTTTGCTACTTTCAATGAAGCAATTTTAAGGCTTTGGACTTTACTGTGACTTCTATTCTTTAGCATTTTCTCTTTTAAACCCATTCTATTTTAGCTTATTTTACCAATTTTGCATTTGTTTTAATGTCTTGTTTCTTGATGTCTTCCTACTTGTTTAGAATGTGTTTTAAATGCAATTTTTAATGTCTTGATGTAATTTTATGCTACTGAAAGCACTTTAAGGGGCCTTGGGTCTAAATTGTGCTATACAAATAAACTTGCCTTGCCTTAAGTAATTCAGGTATAAGACTAGAAAAATGTGCACAAGTTATCCTTTGAAACACAAGGTTAACGTCATGACGGGTCTATTTTCATCCAAACAATGTTCTCCCAAACCTAACCAAATACAACTAAAGATATCCTGCCAAAAAGGGAGAGTCTTAACACAAAACCAGAACGTGTGGCCTAGAGAACCTTTTGCTGTATTGCATCCGTCACAAATATCAGTAACATAAGGACACATTTTGTTATTTTTTCTTTGGAATAATAAAATCTATGCATAACTTTCAACTCGTTGAATTGCAACCTTGCATTAATTCAACCTTGATCAATCCTCTCTATCCCCTCCTTCCAAAGCAAATAAAATTCCTTCTTTTATGATTTCCTTTCCCCCTTGGTAAGTTTTCAAAATGTTTAGAATTATTCTTAAAATGTCTGACCTGCAATTAATGGAAAAAAATTGCCTCGAAGAGAGTATGTTTCTTTCAGCTACTTAAATGATGGAAAGTAATTATGTACAGGTCAACAGATGTTTTCAGACTTTACTCCCACTAGTGAATAAAGGCTTGATCTGATTGAGATATAAGAATTTTTGCTGCCTAAACCTGAGCAAACAGTGGCAACTGAAACCATAAGGAAATGAAATAGTAAGTGAACTAAGTGAAAAAATAATACCTGTAGAGTACAACAATGTTGCAAATATAATAAAAAACCCAATCTCTTGGGTGAGATCCCTGTACTTAATAGAGGTCAACCAATATGTCTTTTTCAGAGCTGATGCCGATTATCAGAAATCAATTAAAAACAATTTTGAGGTACTTGACTTTAGTATTTCCATTTCTGCTACTTAACTCTTCCTCTCCACTACATTTATTTGATACATTTACTATAATATCTTATCCGATATTCTTGTGGGCAGACAGTCTGTGACATAACAGCCATGACTAAAGGCAAACAATGAAAGTGATAGCTTGATGCGCACAAATTAAAATAACTTGATCGCTGGAACATTTTACACAAATACAATGACTCTGACGTACAGCTGAGACTTAACATTTGATAACTGTATGGAAAGTAATAAAAGACGGATTAACATGGCTCTTATTTCAGTTCCCTTCCTCTCTTTCTTATGGCAGTCCGGCTGATCAGTCAGAGGACCGATAGATGCTGTGGGCAGTGATTATCTCAAATTCCACTGCTCTCAAACCAAAGCACCTGCTTTTTTCTCCAATGGTGATGAATTTATTTCTCCCATGGGTTATACACATTTCAGCCTTTAAGCTCAAAAAAGGAGCTGGCTGAATGTGCCACCATAGCAAAGCAATCTTGAGTTAAAAATACTGACCATCATCTTTGTTTGTGTTTCACATACATTTCAACCTAGAAATGTAAGGGTCATCTCCAAGGTTGCCTTGTTTCCACTGTGCAATATCTAAAAAAAACAAACAATACTCACGTCATCCCCTCTCCATAGCTCACTGGCGAAGCCTTCAGTCTGACCATAAGTGATTGCATTCTTTAGGAAATCAGTCCCATCATTCTGAGAAATAGAAAATAACACTAATCACCATCTCAAAACAAATTGCAGTGCAGTCCTTGGGAATTGGCAGAGGACACTTTCTATTAAAGTTCTGATGACTGCTATACTTACACCACTGTCAGTATCCTGCAAAACTGCAACAAGCAATCGAATGTATTCTGTCGCAGCTTTAAGTGTGTCCACTTTGCTGGGCTTACGGTCTGGTCGCATTAGTGGCACCATGCGCTTCAAGCGGGAGAACATGGTGTTCAAGTTCCTGATCTGCAAAGAGGAGAGGATTTTATATATAATATATATATATATATATATATATATTATATATATATATTATATATATATATATATATATATTATATATATATATATATATATATATATTATATATATATATTATATATATATATATATATATATATATATATATATATATATATATTATATATATATATTATATATATATATATATATATATATATATATATATATATATATATTATATATATATATATATATATATATATATATATATATATATATATATATATATATATATTATATATATATATATATATATATTATATATATATATTATATATATATATATATATATATATATATTATATATATATATATATATATATATATATATATATATATATATATATATATATATATATATATATTATATATATATATATATATATATATATATATATATATATATATATACACATATCACAGCCACTGACTTGACACATGTCTATACAATATACACATATACACACACACACACACACACAGATACAAACACATCTTTTTATTATTATATTTAATTGTCATCATCAAACCAAACACACTGACAACTACAAACAACTTCCAACACACATACCCAACATTCAAAAACAACACAACAACACAAACAGACTGCACAGAGATTTAAACACCAAAGTTTCTCAACACAAGACATATGACAAAGAATGTCCCACTTGTCCCCAGACACTTTCACATACTTCACAATACCCATGTGTGTTGCTATGGAGCAGTGGCGTGCACAGACTTTTTGAAGGGCAGGGGCGAAAAGAAAAAAAGGGCACATACAGCGCGTTCTCGCCACTGAAGAGGGCACTAAGTTCCGTGTGTTGCCGAAAAATGGTACATTATATAGCCTTAAAACAGACTAACTAGACAGACTACTCAAGTTAATTTGTAGTTAGGATCAGCATCCACGAGAGCTGTGTAGATTCAACATTGGACTGTGAAAAACACACAGAGACATGGATGTATAAAGGAAATAAAACCCTGGGGGGTCTGGGGGTCCTCCCCCAGAACATTTTCAATTAAGTAGATGCCATTTCCTGTATTCTACTGCATTTTAACACCAAATTAGCACCAGATAATCCAAACTGGTTCTGTGAGATATAGTTCTGGCTCAATATAGATCAAAAAGGGGCCCAACATAAAAGTCATTGCAACAGTAATATTTCATAGTATGTCTTGATCTTAATAGTCTTCTGGAGTTTAGTGTGTTTTCTTCACCCAATAGGGCTCTGTGATAAAAACACAGGGAACAATACACATTTAAATATTGTCAAATATTTGACAACTCAAAAGAAACAAACTATGATGAAGCATGGACATACAGTGGCTTGCAAAAGTATTCACCCCCCTTGAACTTTCCACATTTTGTCATGTTACAACCACAAATGTAAATGTATTTTAATGGGGTTTTATGTGATAGACCAACACAAAATTGTGCATAATTGTGAAGTGGAAGGAAAATGATACATGGTTTTTAAACATTTTTAAAAATAAAAAACAGAAAAGTGTGGTGTGCAAAAGTATTCACCCCCCTGAGTCAATACTTTGTAAAACCAACTTTCCCTGCAATGACAGCTGCAAGTCTTTGCTCATTCCTTCTTGCAAAATAGCTCAAGTTTAGTCTGATTGGATGGAGAGTGTCTGTGAACAGCAATTTTCAAGTCTTGCCAAAGATTCTCACTTGGATTTAGATCTTGACTGTGACCGGGCCATTCACACATGAATATTCTTTGATCTAAACCATTCCATTGTAGCTCTGGCTGTATGTTTAGGCTCGTTGTCCTGCTGGAAGGTGAACCTCCGCCCCAGTCTCAAGTCTATTACAGACTCTAACAGGTTTTCTTCCAAGATTGTCCTGTATTTGGCTCCATCCATCTTCCCATCCAATGGATTGAACAGTGCTCTGTGAGATGTTCAAAGTTTAGGATACTTTTTCATATTCTAACCGTGCTTTATTAAACTTCTCCACAACTTCATCCCTGACCTGTCCGGTTGGGCTTGATGATGCTGTTTGTTCAACAATGTTCTCTAGCAAACCTCTGAGGCCTTCACAGATCAGCTGTATTTACACTGAGATTAGATTACAAACAGGTGGACTCCATTTACTAATTAGGTGACTTCTGAAGGCAATTGGTTGCACTGGATTTTATTTAAGTGTATCAGAGTAAAGTGGGTTATATACTTTTGCACACCATACTTTTCAGTTTTCTATTTTTAAAAATGTTTGAAAAACACTTTTTTGTTCGTCTATCACATGAAATCTCATTAATATACTATTGAGTTTGTGGTTGTAACGTGACAAAATGTGGAAAAGTTCAAGGGGGGTGAACACTTTTGCAAGCCTCTGTATATGTTTCCAACTGAGCTGTGCACTTGAAAAAGGCATTTTAAAGAAAAGCATTTTTAAATATTAAAATAGAATTAAAAAAATCCCAAATGCTTAGCCTGGCGGGGGGTCAACTTAAACCTGGCGGAAATCCTGATATGCAATGCTAACCCAATGCTTCATTTTACTGGCTAGCTTCAAAAAGCTATTCCCGCAAGACTTAGCTAGGCTAGCTCCTCAGCCTAGGCTTAAACATGTGATAGGTATCTCTACCTAATAATAGCACTTCCAAGCTACATACACTAGTATTTAGTAATGCAAAATTGCTAACTTAATAGACAGCTTGCTATATTAGCTACCTACTTCACACAACAGTAGGATGCCGGGTTGCACCTCTGTCAGTATTAAGTCCCCACTGACATGTGAGCATTTGAGAGAGAGTGTGTCTAAAATTGAATACTTAAATGGATGGAATGGACTTATTTTAACAACGGGAATGTGTTCTTAAAACTTAAGTTGCCATCTATCTAGCTGCTGTCAATTTATTCCATTATTTACTAAATACAATGAATCTAAATGACCTAGCCTAAATTGTAAATTGAAAACAAAATCTAGAAAGTTTTTTTAGCCCGTTTGCAAAAAATAAATAAATAAATACATTTAAAAAAAAAACAGAACATATGGGCTAATGGCCATACAAAGTGTATTGAACATAAACAGGGTTTATAATGACTCTGGGAAAGCTTGCATGCCTTAATTGGAATCAATATTCTCCATCCAATGGCAGCGCAATGGCAGAGAGAACTTGTGTTTTACCAACCACAAGGGCACTTAAGCATGCGTTCATACCATCCATCACTAGAGGGCAGGTTATCATGTTTTGCCAACCAGGAGTGCGCTTAAACTTGTTTTAACCACCCAAGAGAGCAATTAAGTGTTTTATTTTCACCGAAGAGGACAGTTTAGTGTGTTTTGCCAATGAGGACGGCACTTAAAGACGCCCTTTTGCCACCTACATAGATAGTTTATATTTTAACCAGCCAAGAGGGCAGTTTAGTGTGTTTTGCCAACCAGGAAGCACGCATTTTTTCCTCCAAGAGGGCACTTTAGCACGCGTATTTGCCTCCCAAGAGGGCACTTTAGCACAATTTTTTTGCCTCCCAAGAGGGCACATTAGCACGCGTTTTTGAGAAGGCAGTTGTATTTTGCCAACCAGGTGGGACCTTTAGCATGCATTTTTGCCTCCCAAGAGGGCACTTTAGCACACGTTTTTGCCTCCTAAGAGGGCACTTTAGCACACGTTTTTGCCACCCAAGAGGGCAGTTTATCATGTTTTAACCAGCCAAAGGGGCAGTTTAGTGTGTTTTTTGCCTCCCAAGAGGGCACTTTAGCACACGTTTTTGCCACCCAAGAGGGCAGTTTATCATGTTTTAACCAGCCAAAGGGGCAGTTTAGTGTGTTTTTTGCCTCCCAAGAGGGCACTTTAGCACACGTTTTTGCCTCCCAAGAGGGCAGTTTATCATGTTTTAACCAGCCAAGGTGGCAGTTTAGTGTGTTTTTTCCACCCAAGAGGGCACTTTAGCGCGCGTTTTTCAACAACTGGGCCACAAGGGGGGGCGACCGCCCCCCCTGCCCCCCTCCTGTGCACATCACTGCTATGGAGCCTTTCAGGACGTATCACTCAGAGGAGCACCCTAATCCATCCAGAAAAACAAGGAGCACTGATGGCCCTAGATTCCTTTAGGTGTATTCTCTTTGCCACTAACATACCAAACATAAGAGCCTGCTGTACTGTTTGCGGCAGTGTAAGAGAGGCTTTGGAGCAAACGAACTAGGCAACCAATGCATCAGGTTCAATATTTAGAATTTACAACATACAGATATCCTGCCAACAAGGGACAAACTTAACACAAGACCAGAACTTTTGATTGAAAGTGTCTTCCCCAAATACAGTGCACCTTCAAGACATGTTTGAGGAAACTGCTTACTGCCAAATACAAAACTCACAAAAACAAGATTTAGTTTTGTTGGCCAATGACATGAACTTTTCCGCTCAGGAGGGGAGAGCCGACCCCTGCCGCTTCAAGCCGACCACAGTAGCAATACGTTTCTTCGTGTTCTTTAAAAAATTGTAAATTCCATTTCCAGGGAGCACTCACCCTGAGTCGTTCCTTGGCGTTGACCAGTTCTCTTTTTTTCACGGTTTCTTGGAAGTCCTCAGCGACGACATACGAGCCGTCCTTCCCCCGTCTGAACTTCTCGATGTTGCTGTACACAGGGAGCGCAGACTCGCCCGTCAGCCGCTTCAGAATGTCGCTCATTAATTCCTCCTCTGGCACTTTCATATCAGCGAGAGACATGTGTTAAAAAGCTGCCGAGCGGTCGCCTCTAGTCACATTGTTTCCTGCGCTGAGTAATAACAAAGTCAGGCGAGCAGCACCGAGTGGTCACACCTGTGTCGCGGGTTTAATCAGGCCCCGGCAGCAGCGCGAGGCCGTCCGGCTCAGCGCTGACTTCAAAGGCCCTCAGGTAAAGGCAGCGTCTGCAGGCCACAGCACCTCTGCTCGTCCTTTCTTCTATCAAAGACTGTTAATTCCCTGTGTCACCTGAAGCACAACCACATTCTATGGAAAACAAAGCCTATTAACGTGATGTGTGTAGGCCACAGACACCAGAGGCTGATGGGCGGTGAGGGGGGAATACAAACTTCCTACACAGTGTAGGAAAAGGAATAGATAAAGAATGAAAGCAGGAAAAGAAACTAACAAGCAACTTCATGTGAAAGGTTTTAACGCACACTGAGCAGTTTTAGAGAAGAAATCTTGATCCGAAGAGAAAGACCTTCCCTTGATTTCATCCACTGATTTTTTTAAATTTTTTTTTAAACAAACTGAAAAAACATTGTTGATTGATTGTTCATTCATATTTCACATACAACCAATCATATCAAATATCTGCAGCACAATGGTTTCTCCAAGCTCATACTGTGTCCAGTGACACTGTTTGGGGCTCAGTAGGCCGACTTAAAAAGAACTACATGACTTCTTCTTTGTTTCCATGCTTTTAATTAACACGGTTGCAACATAGACAGAAAAACATGGGTTATGACCACTAGTAGGTAAAAATACAGGCCTGAATCTTGCTTTATGAAATCTGTATCTGTCAGCAAGCATGGCCCTTTGTAAATTTAAGGTATTGTGAAAGTAGTTTGGCAGTAAGTAGGAGAAAGCACACTATATTTTGATAAATACAGTCAAACTTGTTAAATAAATCAATCGATATGAGGGTTCATGAACAGTGTCCTAAAACGTGTCTTAAAGGTTCATGATTGAGTTTTGGGGGAGAGATTTTAACCAGAAGAGAGAAGAGAAGGTCTTTATGCCAGATTAAACTAAAAAAAAACATACTCTCTTTGTTTTTGTGACTGAATAAAGTGATAAAACTAACTGACTTTAAAGGACAACACAGTTTCATACTGATTTACTTTGTTTTTATGTGGCAGACCCTGCCACCTTTCTAGCTTCAAACAGTGATCTGGGGACCTTATTTGCTGTTGCTAAATCGGAGTACTTCAGTGTTTTTCTTGCTGCAAAAGCTTTTTACCTCCATCACAGCACAATCACCCACAATCAGTGTTTGAGGCCTAGTCAATAGCTCTCTTTGTAGCCCTTTACTTTTAGATTTGGTCTTATATCTTTCCTGGTTCTTTGAGGATAATGTGTTTTTTCAGATCGTGGAATGGAGAGCTTGTGAGGTCTTGTGAAAGGGGATCAAATCAGTTCCTAACATGTATTTTTGTTATTGGCTTTCCCTGCTTTGCAATGTTTTTACAATGCATCGAAGAGTTGATGCAGGGCTACATTCAAAACTTACTCTTCTTTTGTGCACTGCTTATCTACCAAGTATATCTGTAAAGGTGTTGTGTTTCACACTGTGTTGATGCATTTCTATTCATTTTCTCCTCTACGTTTGTCAGCTCGATGAGTTTACAGGGCCTTGGTTAGCTCTAAAAGGTAATCACAATTATGTTCTTTCTCATTCATTCCAATTTCCAGTGCTTTACCCTTTGCTTCTGTTACAAATCTCAAGACTGTGAGATTCAGAGTGGTTGGTAAGATTCACCTGACTGCCCTCTATTCTGACAATTTGTTCCCGATATGTCATTGTTATATCCTTTAGGTTACATTTTCATGCACCCAAATGCATGGGTGTCGGATTGGGTAGGGAGTGATGCTAGGGACATGTCCCCACCTGTATTGGGTGGGTACTCCATCCTGGTTGAATTTATTAGGGCCAAAGCTGTTCTGTGCTCCCGGGGATAAATAATATACACGTACAGTATCATCCTGTCATTCACTCTGTGTGCGAGGGGCGAAGGGCTGCATTTCCCCCGACATATACACTCAAAACAAAGAGTACAGCACCAGCAATTGCATTTAGGACCTGAGTCAAACTATGAACCTATATTCATTTAAAATGTGACCTGTCCAGGCTTTGCGCACAGAGTCAACCTGACATTTTCAGTGGCAAAAATATTCACAGTGGGACAATCATCATGACAATAGTTACAGTTCACAGCAGCAGCTTGAATAAACAATCAGCCCACCTGCTGCAGTCACACTACCCGAGCTTTATGAATAGATATTCCCATGATATAGAATAATTACGAGAGAAACAGCCACAATCGCGAGATAAACAGTAGAAACTATGAGCTAAAAGGTAATGTGATGAATAAGTTGACATTAGATTAGCTTGAGACGAGAGTCATAATTATGGGTCAAAGTCATAATTATTAAGTTCAAAGTGATATATGAAAGTCATGATTTTCCCTTTCTAACTGATCATTTTGACTGAATTATCTGTCTTTAACTGGGTCATTGTGCTGCTAAATATGTTTTTTTTAATAACAATATTTTCTAATTCCTTCCCTCTAGTATGCATCGTTGTCAGTATTGTGCTGACAAGAACGAGTAAGTGCTTAAAGAAATAGCGCTACACCCCTGGTAATTTAACTTGTGTAATCGAAACCTAAAATACCTCCCAGCAGGGCTCGCTTTGCAAACACTTCGCTTCGACCTTACGATGTACGATGGAACACCACTAAAGAGCTGAAATTTTTTTTTTATTAGCTCAGGGTACAACCATCTACTCCAACTTCACGACGAAGTCTGACAACACAACGATGGCAGCATCCATAAGTAGTGGTTAGGGTGTACTTTTAGATTACAGTTTTTGTACCAGGCAGTTGATTGAAATATTTAGTAATATTTCCAGGAACAGAAATCTAGTAAAATAGAATATCACCTCGTGTGCCATTTTCCCTTGTCTATTTTGTTTATAAATGCGAGGAGGCTGCAATGCTCAGTGTCTAATTGTGTGTACACTTGCCAAGGAGACACCACTTTGTTCCTTTTGTTCACCTTTTGCAATGTACACATTGTTGCACCTCTGCTGTAGAAATCAATACAATTTACCCGTACATGAATGGAAGAAGCCACCCATCATCATGAGCCTGAACATCACTGCCATCACTGAAAAGTCATTATGCTCGAGCAGTCAATGCCAAGTTAGTGTTTTCTAATTTGACAAACATTTTACAGCATAGCTCATCTTGGTTTTACTTTAAGGGTCCAGTATATACTGTAGCGTGTAGGGGATCTGCTGTTAGAAATGGAATATTATATCAATTATTATGTTGTCATTAGTGTAGTATCACTTTTAAATCACATTTTAATGTGATGTGAGCGTTATTGCCTCATGCATTCTATTATTACTACACAGGACATACCGTTTCATTTACCCTCTGCTCACTTACCAGCTTTTTCTTATTTTAGACTATACCCCCTGTGACCGAGCACAGCTTTGAAGCTCATTCTATAAATTATTACACATCTGATGACTGGATCACTTGCTTATTTCACGATGGGGAGTTGTTTGTAAGTCATATTTTGAACATGAGGGCGACCAGCACAGATACTGCGTTAAAGAGGACTCTTACCTTTTGTAAAGAATGGTTAAGGCTTTGGTCACAAGCTACACCAGGTGCCATGAGCATGCTTGTGGAAAAATATTTTCTATTTAAGAGGAAGGTGTGGCCTGTAAGGCATTGAGACTAACTTAACAACACAAATAAAGAAACAGATATTTTTGAATATGTTCCTCTAAGCCTTATATCATTTTTTAGGGTTTAGTTTTAACTGAGACTTTTCTTTATAATTTAACCATTATACACTATACAAAACAACATCGACCATATAAAGCATCTGAGGCATGTTGAATATCTTAAAAACAACTACAACCTTTTAATGGGGGAAAAAGATGGAAGAAACCTCAGGAAGAGCCACAGAGGAGGGATCCCTCTCCCAGAATGGACAGACACGCAATAGCTGTCGCATGTCTAGAAAAGAACAACAAAATCTCAATTAACAAGTTGCATTGACAGAATGTCTAATACAAATTATAATATATGTAAGGCATGTGGATCTGGTAGAGGAATGAACGGGCGAGGGATCACCAAGTGATGCTTGAGCCACACATCCTCCTCTCCACCGTGGTGGCCTTGAAGAGGACAGCCTGAATGAAAATGACAGGAGGAGGAGGAGTACGAGAAAGCTGTAGAGAGTGAGAGGACGACACAGCTTTTACCTGTGAAAACAAAGTAAGAGAAATGCAATATTAGAATTAAATGCAGTCAGAATTAAGGATGGTTTCTCGTCAGCAGGACAAGGAGCTATAATTTATTGTAAGAAATGAGAAGAATCATAAAGAATACGCTGCAGCTGCTCGAAATAATAAAACTGATTGTTTGAGTTTAGACTTCAAATACAAATGTTAAGTTGAGAGATCTTTGTTTTCTTGATGTTTTTTGTTTTTATTCATTCATTTGTGTATGTATATGTATGGGTGAGACCAGGGACAATTTTCTTGCTCTGTCTGGACAGTAAAGTTATTATATTATATTATATTATATTATATTATATTATATTATATTATATTATATTATATTACATTATATTATATTATATTATATTATATTATATTATATTATATTATATTATGTTATATTATGTTATATTATATTATATTATATTATATTATATTATATTATATTATATTATATTGTATTGTATTGTATTGTATTATATATAGAAGTTAAATGATGAACAAACACTGACCATTAAATGCTCTTAAGTTGTTCCTATTATTTTGTCCAAGCTACTGTACATCCGTGAGAAGGAGGTGACGCCGTGCCTACTCCGCAGCCAATCAGCGCCATCCATGCAGAGTGACGTCGACGCACTACCAACTCCAGGAAGTTGGGAGTTTGTCAGTACGACGTTTTTAAACCAACACTAGAGTTTTAATTTACGGCTTTTACACAAGAAACTGAGTGAACGGCGGGTGAACACATTAATTCCTTTGTATGTTTTTTTAATTAAAGAAACTGACTTCGGAGATCAACTCCGACCAACTTTGAAGCAGGAGGACGAAGAGGACGTGAAGTCGCCACACTTAAACAAACCAAATATGTTAGCCTCGAGCCTGCTGGCTAACTACTGCACTGAACTCCATGATGACCAAACGCATAAAGTAAGTAACCTCACTGGTGTAAAATACTCGTCTGGGTTTTGTTGTGGGGACGTTTGGTCCGTCGTAACATTTGACATTTGAGTGTGAGAAAGTAAAGAATTGGGTCAAGTAAATGCTTCTTAATACACGAACTCAATGAACATCCTCCTGTCCTCAGACAGGATTTGCAACGCCTTAAATGCCAAAAGGAATGGGACAGCACTGTGTGAAATGACAGAATTGAGGTTCATAGGGGTAGAGTATCAACC